>JAANYP010009538.1:0-17135 GCA_020465985.1 Centrapalus pauciflorus | reverse complement strand
GCTCGTGCATAATCATGTAGATTAAGTTTTGTTCTTCAAGAACACAAATAAAATGCATACGGTTTAAGGGTTTTCGAAGAAAATGGGGAAAATCGCTGCACAAGTCCGAGCACTTTTTTTTCTCCTTTGCTACTTCGATTATCTTGGTAAATGGAAGTGAATGTTGCATATTTCATGTTCATAGAAGTGTTTGTTTTACAATGTGATTCCGTATTTCATATTTGGGGTTTTTTATGTCCTAGTTATGTTTGTCTTCATTAGTAAGTTGATTAACCTATTCGAATGATGCATGTTTTTATGAAGCTACGGTATGCATCTGCTTTGAAGTTCATTGTGCATTCAGTTCAGGACTTAGCGGCCGTACATTGTTTGTACTTCACAAATGCATATTTGTGAAGGTTTTAACTCGAAGGTTTTTGGCAAATCCTAGTTTGGGGATGCATAATGCATGTAGATTATGTATAGGATTTCATTTTTTTTTAATTGTGCATGTAGAAAAACGTATGCATCCATGTTTGAATAGAAAGTCAACAAAAATGCAATCTATCCTAACTAAAGACTCCACATTTTAAGCAATTACCATATATATATATATATATATATATATATATATATATATATATATATATATATATATATATATATATATATATATATATATATATATATATATATATATATATATATATATATATATATATATATATATATATATATATATATATATATTCGGTTATTTTCATAAGAAATATTTTAAATAACCCTAAATAATTTTTTAAATGACCCTAAATGACCGTATGAAGACATGCATGGATAGAAAGTCAAAACAAATGCAATCTATCCTAACTAAAAACTCCACAAATTTAGAAATTACCATAATATATCCGATTATTTGAATATAGAATATTTTAAATATCTTAATCTAACTAAATAATTGTTTAAACTTTCAATTATGTCATTATTGCATCCTTATTTAATATATTGTGCATTTTTGGTTTTTCCGGTTCACAATGCATCGTGGTGCCCCATAGAACCTCAATATATATATATATATATATATATATATATATATATATGTTCAAGTGAGTACCACCTCTGATGCAGTGCACCAGAAGGTACCACCCTTAAAAGTATTTATTTTGAAAAAAAAATTTATGAACATGTTCTAATTAACATTACACAGATCATATGTAAATTTCACGCAAATCCGAACACTCTAAGTGTATGAAAACACGCATCACATAAATGCACGTTCACATGTCTTCAAAATTAATTATGTAAGTGTGTGTTCACATCATTTTTTAGTTGCTAGGAGATGTGAATGTATGTAAAATTGACATATGATTTTCATAATGTTAATTAAAACATGTTTATGAAAAAAAAAATTTAAAAAGTTTTTTAAGGGTGGTACCTTCTGGTGCGCTGCATAATGGATGGTACTCTATCGAACCATATTCTATATACATACAACAAGGCCGGTAGTATTTCTAAAAAACTTAAAATGCAACGTACTTTTTTTTAAATATATTTGGCCAAGCTAAAAATAATGTCTCTAATAGTGAAAAAACCCTACGAACTTTCATGAATTTATCGATTAAGCCAGTTTACTTTTTTTCGAATGTTTAAGTCCATAGACAATTTTTGTCGTATTCAAAACTATATATTTGACATGTTTAGCAGATCACTAACCGGTAAATGATACAGTGACCTAAACAAGAAAAAAGAAAGTCCAATGACTTAATCGTGAAAATTAGAAAAGAAAATTGGTTTTTTTTTTAAAAAATAAACTATTCGAGAAACTAACTGTTTTACCTGTTAAGCAGGTAGCAAGTTTAAAAAATATAGTTTTGAATAAAAAAACTTTGTTTAGGACTTATATACTTGAAAAAAAAGTTCAGTGACTTAATCGATAATTGCATGAAAGTCCGTGGAGTTTTTTCATTATTAACTCTTAAAATTACAACATGCTATTGTTTAAAAGCTTTTGGTCAATTATTGGGATGAGAAATTAAAAAATTATACATGTTGACTTAATATATTACATATTGACTGAAAAAATGTTGCCCCTTCCTGACTCGATCCCTGGACGGTAGCCCACGTGCCCCCCCCCCCCCCCCAAGGGCCGGCCCTGTATGTATATATATGTGTGTGTGTCTATATATATATATATATATATATATATATATATATATATATATAGATTCAAGATCAATGGGGTACCAAGTTAGACTGGGGTACCGGGGTACCATTCACAGCCAATCATTTTTGCATTAAAATGATTATTTAATACCAAAAATTCTGGTAAAATTAATACCATATTGTTTTAATGAAAAGGGTATTATTGGGATGAAAAATTTTTAATTAGAATCAAAAAGATTCTCAATCCCATTTATTTCTCAACAATCTGTTTGCAGCTCTCCTCATTCCATTAATCCCTCTGCATTTCTTCTCATCTTTAAGCCATTCGTCCGCTCTAAACCCTACTGTCGTCTTCCTCGCATTCCCGTTCGAAGATCATTTGGTGTTATACATCGATTAAATGTAAGTTTCACATGCTTTCGTTTGATTAACCGATTTCAAGTTCATCATAATCGATTTCCTGCAAATCAAATATTGAAAAACCCATAAGGAATTCCTTTTGTTTTATACCCATTGTGGTTTATAATGTCGTATCATTAAATGTGTTAGGGTTTGCACATGTGCATTGTGATAGATTATGCACATGTCCGATGTGATAGGTTCTGCACTTGTTCAGTGGTTGCTATTTTTTTATGCCTTAATATGCAATTATGTTTTTTATCTGCAACTTTATATGCTTATTACGCTATTCACATGTTAAAAATTTAGGTTTTTACGTATTCCAAAACAAGTATGTGTATTCAAAAATTTTCAATTTAATAGTTTTTGCACATGTGCAATATGCCCCTTTTGCACATGTGCAAAACATATTACCCTTACTGCACATGTTCAATGGATTATGAAAAATGGTTGTATGTAAATTGTAGCATCATCTCCCTTAATACACATGTTCAATTAAGATGTGTTGAGTGTGTAATCAATTATATGATTGTTTACTAATTGCAATTCCATATTTATTGTTTTATACTTCACATGTGTTCTATGCTTAATTCTCTTTCTTATTGAACATGTTTTATCATATTAATATTTATGTTGTGGCATTCTTATCCGTCTAGATGGTGCAAACAAGACCCAAAAACAAGTTTGTTTTTCATAACACACCGGATGAAGCCATATCGTTATCCGGAGACGACGATATTGTTAAATCATTCCTATCCCCTTACCGCACATAAAAATTTGACAAGTTCTGATTTTGTATGAAAATTGTAATAGTAATCCCTCACTGCACATGTTCAAGCATTTGAAACCCTTACTGCACATGTTCAATGGATTATGAAAAATGGTTGTATGTAAATTGTAGCATCATCCCCCTTAATACACATGTTCAATTAAGATGTGTTGAGTGTGTAATCAATTATATGATTGTTTACTAATTGCAATTCCATATTTATTGTTTTATACTCACATGTGTTCTATGCTTAATTCTCTTTCTTATTGAACATGTTTTATCATATTAATATTTATGTTGTGGCATTCTTATCCGTCTAGATGGTGCAAACAAGACCAAAAAACAAGTTTGTTTTTCATAACACACCGGATGAAGCCATATCGTTATCCGGAGACGACGATATTGTTAAATCATTCCTATCCCCTTACTGCACATAAAAATTTGACAAGTTCTGATTTTATATGAAAATTGTAACAGTAATCCAAACAATACTGTTTGAATCCAGCAATACACATGTTAATTGTGTTTTAATACATAGATGAACACTAACTGCACATGTCCAAAATCCTTATTGCATATGTTATTCAAAGTATTGAAAAATTCTATTTACTCAACATGTTCACAGCCTATCTCAAGATTTATATAATTGCACATGTTTAATACAATACTTAGCAAAACATTACACACGTTCAATATGTTATACGACTGTAATGTCAATTAAAATGTTTACCTAATTCAATTTCTGCACATAAAATTTTTCAAATTTTCATCAATACACATGTTAATTGTGTTTTAATTCATAGATGAACACTAACTGCACATGTTCAAAATCCTGATTGCACATGTTATTCAAAGTATTGAACAATGCTATTTGGTGCATATGTTCACAGCCTATCTCAAGATTTATATACTTGCACATGTTTAATACAACACTTAGCAAAACATTACACACGTTCAATATGTTATACGACTGTAATGCCAATTAAAATGTTTACCTAATTCAAGTTCTACACATATGTATTTTCAAAATTTCAGTAATACACATGTTAATTGTGTTTTAATCCATAAATGAACACTAACTGCACATGTTCAAAACCCTCAAATAAGGTTTTAAATGCAATTCCCTTTCTGTTGAACTTGTTCAGTAGAAATATTAGCATTTTTCCAATACTGAATACATATATTTGCACTCAAATCGAGCAAAAAATGTTATAAAAGTTCTGCACGTTATAATGCACATGTTCATTATCGTAATTGAACATGTTCAATAAGTCACAAAACAATTGAACGTGTTCAATAAGTCTGAACACATTATCGATTCATATATACTGAACGATCATGTTGAAAATCCCTTAAGAAACCAAAAACTCATTGAACAGATTGATAAAAATTAAAAAAAAAAAACTGTTGTTGCACAAGTCTGGTTGAACATGTTCACAAGGAAGCATTGGCGGATCCAATTGAGCATTGCAATGTTGTTCTCCATCCATCGATTTCAGATTGTTTGGATTTAAGCAGCCAAAAAAAAAAAGCTCTGATGAGGAATGACAGTTCCTAAAGATGCGATCAGGGAGGGAGGAGGAAAGAACGGTTTTTTTTTTTTTATGAAGATGGCAATCAGAGGTGTTTAGCGTATCATATCCCTAAATTTAAGGGATTTACCAAATCAATAATTATCATCTCTAAATTAGAATAAATTAAAATTGACTATACTACCCTTTTGTTATTGTAACCAAACATTACCGGACTCCGGTTCCCCAGTCTAACATGGTACCCCATGGATCTCGACCCTATATATATATATATATATATATATATATATATATATATATATATATATATATATATATATATATATATATATATATATAGGATTGGGTTTACATGAGAAATCCTCTATTTCGTGAGAACGTGAGAACAACTCTAAAATTTGTGCATCCACTATATAAAATTGTGCATTTGATACTAAAATTAAATGTTTTCGATAAACTTATGCATTTCATGTAAAAATTTACGCATCTCATGCGATAATTTATCCATTTTATGTACGAATTGTGCATTTAAAAAAATTTGTGCATTTGATATACAAATTTGTGCATTTTGGAGTGGTTCTCACGGTAACGAGGGTTCATACCGGAACTCAACCATATATATATATATATATATATATATATATATATATATATATATATATATATATATATATATATATATATATAGAGAGAGAGAGAGAGAGAGAGAGAGAGAGAGAGAGGTGGGTTCAATGGAAACCCTATATGCATCGGAAAACCCGGGAACCACTTTATAGTCATTGGATCAGGTGATGTATCACGCAGAAAGTCGATGCATCACACGGGAATTCGATGCATCACGCGAGAATTGTGATGCATTTGTGGTGGTGCATGGAAGTTTTCCAAGATTTTTCGATGCATGTTGGTTTTCCATTGAATCTCGTATATATGTGTGTGTATGTATGTATATGTATCACATGATGATGATGATCGATCATATGATGTTATGTATGAATGTGGATGTTGCATGTTAACACTAAAGCAACCTATGAGCTGAGCTGAGAATGGGATTGGAATTTACCCCAAACTGCACAAGCACTCACTCACTCACTATGACATATGTAACATGTATTTGTATGTATATTGTAGCAACTAATGATGATGATGATGATGATGGGATGGCATGACACTTTATTCTGTCATATCAAATTTAATTAACCTACTACCTCCCCACTCCTTTTAACCTTTTCTTTTTTTAGTTACTTGTACTTAACAATATTTTACCATACATAATAATTACAATTAGGTACGTACGTATTAATATGTTAATTAATTTTGTTAAACATTTGATAGAAGAAAGGGAACGAACAAATTTGTTATTAAACTGTTACCATTTCTTAATTATTATTTATTTTCCTTGGTTAATTAACTACTAATTTTTACATGTAACGATCGTAGTAACTTTTTATTTACCTATGTCATTCTTTTAAAGATGGTACAATTTTCACAAGTTTTTTTTTTCAAGATTTAAATCAGGAGACAAATACCAATATAACAAACAATTCTAGTAAACAATATGTATGATAAGATATAAAACGGTAAAATGATCTATATATAGTATTAAATTTAACAAATCGATCTTTTATCTTTTTTCACATTATGAAAGTTTATATCACAAATTTTATAATTTTTTAGAAAAAATATCTAAAAGTTGTAGCACTTAATTAGTCCAACTCTACACCACGTGGCAGAGCCAAATATAAGATAAGTTCTAGCTACCTTATTCATTTAACTCGTTTTTGTCCACCAAAAATATATAAATCTATCTCGACCAAGAATTTCACCATAACTTAGCTAGTCAGAAACTCGGAATACTCGATCTAACATATGTTAATTTATAAGTATTGTTTAATCATAAATTTAAAGAATTAAGGGAGAACTGCTCAAAATAGCAAGCAAATTTCCCTTTTTTTCTTATTAATTATAGTAATCTCGCAGAATTTGTTCCAAATAATGGAACTAACTCTTTGTTTATTCGTGATTATAGCATTCAACTGATAAACAACAAAAGTTAACCGGTAAAAAAAGGTTAATACATAGGATTTATTGTTTGAAATAACAACCTAATTTTTATTTTTTTTTCATTATTGTGGCAATCAATACCATTTAATATATTGTTTGAAATAACAACCTACTTGTTGTTTACCGATTTAATGCATTAATCGAAGTAAACCAAGAGTAGATACAATTATTTGAGACAAGATTTGCAAGATTGCTATGATAAACAAAAAGAAAAAAGTTGTTTTCCATTTTGAGCAATTGTAATGGATATTGTGCCCGATACCAATTATAAAATATAAGAAATGTATTACGAATTACAATTCAGAAATGAAATTACAATACACGGAAATAAATAAAGTACTGAAATAAAAATTACAAATAAAAGAAATAATAATACGGAAAGTAAATTACAATACGGAAAAATAAAGGCTGAGTCTCGTGTTTGACACGATTCCCTTAAAACAGATTCGAAGTCTGTTTCCCAGGGTACAACAGCCAAAGCAGCGTGTACTGCCGGAGGTAACCAACTTGCCTGAAAGAACACGTGAATTCAAAGTGATCTTCGTTCTTGGAAGCAGCAACGTCTTGCCGTTAAAGTGTAAAACCTTTCAAATATCTCAAGTGTTTCCAGAATATTTTAAGTAAGTCTTTCAAGTAGTTTGGTGTGTTGAATCTCCAATTATTTTATAGGAAATTGGAGTTGAAACAACAAAATTAATCATCTTTTTAATTACAAAAACCGTTTTGTAATATTCCATTATTACAAGGTTTATTGTCAATTAATGATGAGTAATTATGTGTTGAAACCAAATAGTAACAGCTCATTAAATCAGTCAGCCGCTGATTTAATTATCAATTCTGGTACGAAACCTGCTCGCCGGACAGCTTGGCCTCGGGTTGCTGATCAGGTTTGGCCGAACAGCTTGAGCCTCACGCTGCTGCTGACCAGCCTGGACCGCTACAGACCAGCTTTGGCCGAAACCTGCTCACAGGTTGACCCGAACAGCTTAGAGCTGTTGACCAGCTTTCACGAAACCTGCTCTCACCCGGAGTAAAAAGGTTGTCTCGCACGAGCCCTGATTTTCGGAGCTGCATTCGTGTCCGCAGGTGGGCATTGGAGTAAAACCACAAACAATCTTGCCATAGCTTTGAACACTCCTCCTTATAAACCCACTTTGGTTTCATCTTCCTTCCTATGTGGGACTCTCTTCACCCACTTAGAAGAAGTTTCAATCATTCCAAACACCAATCTTTGAGCATCGATATCTCATTCATCTTAGCTCCGTTTTGGACGTTCTTTATATCGTTGGAATCCTCTCTTCAAGGAGAATACAAACCCACAAAATATTCATTATATATATCACAATTATATATAATTATATTTGGTCCAAAACCATGGAAAAACCATTTTTTTCTTTGAAAAATTTACACTTTTTTCCAACAATCCCCCACATGAATGAGAGATCGATCGAAAACACATTCCAATCATCCCCCACATGTATGAGATTGATCGAAGACACATAAAATTCCAATGAATTTTCAATGGTTGAAATCTTGCATAGGATAGGTAGGTGTAAACCTTTGAACCTTCCCTTATGAAATGCACTTAGCCTTCTAGCCGTCAGTAGAACTCGATGTCTTTGAACTGAGCTGCCATTTGTGAAGACGACAATACACTTCACACAAGAATCTCCCTAACAAGGTTAACTCCTCATAGTCGTGTCCGTTATGGTCATGGAACACTAGCCTGGTTCTGCGAGAGCTACTAAGAATTGTGCCCCTACAATTCCACTCGAAGCGACCCCACTTCTCTCTCACATAGGTGATTTCTCCCGAATCATTAAAAGCATAATTGATTTCGACCGAATCATTATAAAATGCTTAACCTCATTGTCACTAAAATGATTTTCTTCTAGAAATCATATAGGAATGGACTAGGAGTTTTTCACAACCCCCCACAGTGACCACACTTTATTCATACAAATAGGTTGTCCTTTTGAACCAAGATCTTGGGATCTCCAGTCAACAAGGTAAGGTTTTCCTTCGTATGAATTTATTCATTCATGGGCTTTAGTCCCATTCCTTTTGACGAGTTCAAAACTAACTCTCTATTTAGGCCTTTCGTAAGCGGATCCGCAATGTTATCTTTTGACTTCACATAGTCAATAGTGATAACACCTGTTGAGAGTAGTTGTCGTATCGAATTATGCCGACGTCTAATATGTCTTGACTTACCATTATACATTATGTTATGCGCTCTACCAATCGCTGATTGGCTATCACAATGTATAGTAACGGCTGAAACGGGTTTCGGCCACTTTGGTATGTCTTCAATAAATTGACGTAACCATTCGGCTTCTTCACCACATTTATCTAATGCGATGAATTCAGATTCCATCGTAGATCTAGCTATCACTGTTTGCTTGGAAGACTTCCAAGAAATAGCAGCACCACCAAGTGTAAATACATATCCACTTGTAGATCTAGAATCTTTTATATCGGATATCCAATTCGCATCGCTGTATCCTTCTATCACAGCTGGATATCTCTCATAACGCAGTCCGTACTCTCGAGTATATCTCAAATACCGAAGTACTCGTATCACACTTTTCCAATGAATCCGACTCGGATTACTCGTGTACCTACTTAGCCTGCTTACAGCATATGCTATGTCCGGTCTGGTACAAGACATTAGATACATTAGACTGCCTATAATTCTTGAGTATTCTAGTTGATTAACACTTTCACCTCTATTTTTTGATAGATGTTGACTAGTGTCAATCGGAGTTCTAGCTATACTAGAATCACCATTACTAAATTTCTCAAGAATTTTATCCACATAATGAGTTTGACTTAACACAAGACTATCTTGGGTTCGTGTGATTTTAATACCAAGAATCACTTCCGCTAAACCCATGTCTTTCATGTCAAATTTGGATTTCAACATCTCTTTCGTTGAATTAATCATTCTTTCGTTACTACCAACGATAAGCATATCGTCTACGTATAAACAAAGAATGACATATCCATGTTTTGTATCTTTCATGTACACACACTTGTCGCACTCATTAATTTTGAATCCACATTCTAGCATGACGTGGTCAAACTTTTGATGCCATTGTTTGGGAGCTTGCTTCAAGCCATATAATGACTTAACAAGCCTACAAACTTTCTTTCCACATCCGGGAGCACTAAAACCCTCGGGTTGCTCCATGTAGATCTCCTCTTCTAAATCACCGTTTAGAAAAGCCGTCTTCACATCCATTTGGTGCACTTCTAGATTTCTTATTGCGGCAATCGCAAGCACCAATCTAATGGATGTTATTCGCGTCACCGGCGAATATGTATCAAAGTAATCAACACCCTCCTTTTGTTTGTAACCTTTGATTACCAACCGTGCTTTATATTTATCAATGGAACCATCAGGTTTCATTTTCCTCTTAAAAAGCCATCGGTAACCTAGTGGTTTACAACCTTCAGGAAGGTCCACTAGTTCCCAAGTATGATTTTGTAAAATTGACTCAATTTCACTCTTGATGGCTTCTTTCCATTGAGGTCCTTCAGAAGAAGTTACCGCTTCTCGGTAAGTTTTGGGTTCACTTTCAACCATGTAAGTGACAAAATCATCTCCATATGATTTTTCAACCCTTTTCCTTTTACTTCTTCTAGGCTCAACCTTTTCTCTTTCAGGTTGTTCTAATGTCTCATCTTGGACATTTTCGTCAATTGATTTAGACGAACTAACACGATCCTTTTGTAAACAAGGAAATATATTCTCAAAGAAGGATGCATTCCTTGATTCCATGATGGTATTCTTGTGAATTTCTGGATTTTTAGACTCATACACAAGAAACCGATAGGCACTACTATGATGTGCATAACCAATAAATATGCAATCAACCGTTTTAGGTCCTATCTTTTGAGCCTTAGGTGCCGGTACAACAACCTTTGCTAGGCATCCCCACACTCGTAAGTACTTATAGGATGGCTCTCTTCCCATCCAAAGTTCATACGGTGTTTTATCCATTTTCTTGCGGGGTATCTTATTCAAAAGATAAGTAGCCGAGAGGATAGCTTCCCCCCACATTTCTTGGCTCATTCCCGAACTTATTAACATGGCATTCACCATTTCTTTCAATGTTCGGTTTTTTCTTTCCGCATACCATTTTGTTGAGGTGAGTAAGGAGCGGTGAATTCGTGTCGGATTCCATGTTGAGCACATAAATCCACAAACAGTGACACATATTCACCACCTCGATCACTTCTTACAACCTTAATCTTTTTGTTGAGTTGGTTCTCAACCTCTTGTTTGTATAAAACAAACTTCTCGATTGCTTCATCTTTACTTTTCATCAAGTAAACATAGCAATATCTTGTACAATCATCAATAAACGTGATGAAGTACTTATTACCACCTCTCGTAGGAATGGATTTTAAATCACACACATCCGTGTGAATCATATCAAGTGGTTCGGTTATTCTTTCAACCGATTGGAAAGACGATCTTGTAAGTTTGGCTTCAACACAAGTTTGGCATTTATAATTTGAATCAATATGAAAAGATGGAATGCAATTTAACTTGATTAAACGACGTAAAGAATTAAAATTGACATGTCCAAGACGACCATGCCATACGTTAGAAGACTCTGTCAAATAAACCGAATTTCTAGTCGTTTTATTAAAATTGCTTTTCAAAATCATCAAGTTTATTTTGAACATTCCATTCAAAGCAAAACCTTCTCCAACAAAATGACCATTCTTGGTCAAAACAAATTTATTAGATTCAAAAACCATTTTAAATCCAAACTTGTTTAACAGCCATCCGGAAACCACATTCTTTCGAATTTCCGGTACATACAAAACATTTGTCAACTTAAGATCTTTCCCGGATGTCATCTTCAAGATCACATCACCTTCACCTTTGACATCAACCGTATCAAAGTTTCCCATGAAGATCTTTTTTCCATTAACTACTTTCAAAGTAGTAAACAAACTTTTCTCCGAACACACATGTCGGGTAGAACCAGTGTCAATCCACCATTCATTCGGTTCAGATTTTGCCAATTCTACATCAGAAACCATAGCGGTGATATTCACATTCATCACACTTGCAACTTCACCGTTGCCTTCAAGAACCACGCATGGTTCAAGATCTAAATCAGAAAGCAATTCTGATTTCTCACTATGATTGGCAAAATTATTCTCATTTTGACCTCCAATCAAATTAACCATCTTCTTAATCGATGGTTTAGCAATAGATGTTAAAATTGAAATCATCGGCCGTGACACAATTCCATCTAACACTTCCATTTTTCTTTAACGTCTAAAGAAAATAAACTCTTTATAATTTTAAATAAAGAAAATTATCCACTTTATAATAAAATTACACTTTTATTATAAACAAAGTCAAATCCTTTAATTGATCAAACTTGAATCAACCGTTCAATTTAATCACTTGGAAATAAAATAAATATTTTATTATAACCAACTTTATCACTAAAATTGAAAATTGAATCTGCCGTTCAATTTAACACCAAAGTGATAACATCAAAGTGAAAAATGAATCAACCGTTCAATTTAATCAGTTTATAATAAAATTAAATCTTTTATTATAACCAACTTTTATCACTGAAATTGAAAATTGAATCTTCCGTTCAATGTAACACCAAAGTGAAGAATGAATCAACCGTTCATTCAAACACTTATAACCCGTACGAGAATAATAACGAATTTTATATTAAAATGAAAATTGAATCACCGTTCAAAGTTTAAGAAACCAAAAGTGAATAATCGAATCTGCCGTTCAAATTAAACACTTAATCAAGGCTGTTGCAAAATTAAATCCGTCTCGAAACCAAAACTCGTTTGTAACGAAACAGAAATAATTAAATGAAATGGAAACACAATTGCTTCGAGACAAAACTCGTTTGAATCGAAACAATAATGTAATAGAAACTTTTACTTCGAGACAAAACTTGTTTGAATCGAAGAAACAATTTCTCTAAAATTCCTAAATTTTATAACCGGTATCGTGGTTGTAAAATCTGTTTTAAGATTGTAATGGATATTGTGCCCGATACCAATTATAAAATATAAGAAATGTATTACGAATTACAATTCAGAAATGAAATTACAATACACGGAAATAAATAAAGTACTGAAATAAAAATTACAAATAAAAGAAATAATAATACAGAAAGTAAATTACAATACGGAAAAATAAAGGCTGAGTCTCGTGTTTGACACGATTCCCTTAAAACAGATTCGAAGTCTGTTTCCCAGGGTACAACAGCCAAAGCAGCGTGTACTGCCGGAGGTAACCAACTTGCCTGAAAGAACACGTGAATTCAAAGTGATCTTCGTTCTTGGAAGCAGCAACGTCTTGCCGTTAAAGTGTAAAACCTTTCAAATATCTCAAGTGTTTCCAGAATATTTTAAGTAAGTCTTTCAAGTAGTTTGGTGTGTTGAATCTCCAATTATTTTATAGGAAATTGGAGTTGAAACAACAAAATTAATCATCTTTTTAATTACAAAAACCGTTTTGTAATATTCCATTATTACAAGGTTTATTGTCAATTAATGATGAGTAATTATGTGTTGAAACCAAATAGTAACAGCTCATTAAATCAGTCAGCCGCTGATTTAATTATCAATTCTGGTACAAAACCTGCTCGCCGGACAGCTTGGCCTCGGGTTGCTGATCAGGTTTGGCCGAACAGCTTGAGCCTCACGCTGCTGCTGACCAGCCTGGACCGCTACAGACCAGCTTTGGCCGAAACCTGCTCACAGGTTGACCCGAACAGCTTAGAGCTGTTGACCAGCTTTCACGAAACCTGCTCTCACCCGGAGTAAAAAGGTTGTCTCGCACGAGCCCTGATTTTCGGAGCTGCATTCGTGTCCGCAGGTGGGCATTGGAGTAAAACCACAAACAATCTTGCCATAGCTTTGAACACTCCTCCTTATAAACCCACTTTGGTTTCATCTTCCTTCCTATGTGGGACTCTCTTCACCCACTTAGAAGAAGTTTCAATCATTCCAAACACCAATCTTTGAGCATCGATATATCATTCATCTTAGCTCCGTTTTGGACGTTCTTTATATCGTTGGAATCCTCTCTTCAAGGAGAATACAAACCCACAAAATATTCATTATATATATCACAATTATATATAATTATATTTGGTCCAAAACCATGGAAAAACCACTTTTTTCTTTGAAAAATTTACACTTTTTTCCAACAATTCCCCTGAGAATTAATTAAGCGGCAAAGCATGATTTGTAAGGGTTAAGTTTATCCGTATTAATTATTATTTATTAGTAAGAAAAAACAAATCTTAGAACAGAGATTTGGTAAGGTTGATTTGATAAGGGTAAAATGAGGTAGTAGTGTAGTATTACTAATTTGGTATTTAGTTGGTTGAAGTGGAATCGGGTTGAAAGGTGACCCGGGTGGTTTGTTTCCCCAAACGTCATATCCTGGTCCCTGTGATCACGCTACCTAACTCTAACACCCCCCACTAGTAAACACTCTTATCTGTATCAATTTTGATTCGGACCGAACGGTTAAGTGAACTCATTATAAAAAAGTAAGATTGAAGATAAATTTTTTTAAAAATAAAAATTTATAAAACAATATATTAAAAAAAATTCAAAATTATATAAAATTTATGATTTTTGGTCGTCAATCTGTTTACTTAAATGGGCTGAAATTGCTACCGGTGTGATCTCTTCTTCGTTTATTAATATCCCATTATTTTTACTTTTTTATTTTACTACATAAATAAAATATAACCCCCTTTTGAATTTCCCTTTAATTCTCCAATCACCTCAAATAATCCTTATATACATGGACGGACTCAAAGAGTAAGGTGGGATAATGTATTACGAGTCCTCTCTTCAATAACTATGTTTATAATGTAAATTTATAAAATTTTAGTTGTACAACCGATGATTTTATAAGTGTGCTACATATCTATTTAATTATTGAAAAAAAATTTAATTGTGCAATTTAATTATAAAAGTTTATAATCTCAAATCAAACTAATAAATTAACAGTTAAATACCTAAATAAGTAAAAAAAAAAAAAGTCTAACTTTTAAAACTCAATGATTTGATAAAAGTTAAATCCAATATTTGTTAAAACCCTAAACACCTAAAAATCTAAGATGATGATCAATTTTTAAGAATTAAAAGTAACGAAACAGTAATCAATCGATTTCAGAATATGAAACATCATAGATGACAATCGTAAGATTTTACAAGGCTACAAGGAAACTTTTTATTTGTTTACTTAATTAGCTTATTTAATTAATTTGTTTTTGTTTATTTCATATCTAGTTTTCTTTGTGCCATTTAGATTATTTATTATTGTTTGTTGATCCGATTTGACCAATCTAATTAATTAAATGATCGAACAGGTAGGATGACCTAAATTGTACAACCAGCGACCGTATATATATAAACCTCTTTTGGTATTTTGCTACTGATTCAAATCAGCCTAAGCTAATATCGCTAGTGTTGATGTTCTCATTGATGTTCAGTTCAAGTTGATGAATCACCCTCACTGATGTTGATGCTGAACTTTCACCATTGATGATTGATCTACGGTTTGTTAACAATTATATTGACAGTTTTAAACGAATACTTGACAGTTATTTAAGAGTCTATATCTAATGATTTTATTTTTTTTGGAGAGCATAAGATGAATTTGTTTGTTTTTATAGAAAGAGCTATCATCAATATATACAAATAGAATTTCAGTCCTAATTCTAATGCGGATTATGTGTATTATTCCAAAACAGAATTTCGCATTCTAAATTGAGACAAATTGTTATTAAAGAAAATGTCCAACACAATCTTAAGATATCTAAATCTTTGATTGATTTCCAAGTTGGTTTTGATTTCCTAGCACAATTTTAATAGTTATACCATCAAGTGATTGAGTGGAGCCAAGGTTCTTGAAGAAGGGAGTACATATCAATTAGTAATATACACATTGAATTACAAACTTGATGAATTTTTTTCTTAGTTTATAATAAAAGTTGTATTTTTATTTATGACTTTGATTGGTTCATGGTCTAATCAGATTCAAACCACCTCCAAATAGCAACCGCATTCGTACGTACCATTAATTTTGTTTTAGAATAGTTTACAACACGTTTGGTTAAGAAATTTTAAAAACACCATTGGTATGTACCATTCAGATCGGTTTAATTTAGTTTTACTTGATAGTTGATAGGCACCTCAAATTCTGCTTCATATTCATAAGTGCGTGACCTTTATGATCTAGTTTAGAATGTTCTTTTAGCCATTTATAAAAAGTCAAATATATAACTTTTAGAGTAAATTACATAAATGGTCCTCGTGGTTTATAATAAGTTATAGGTTTGATCTCTATCACAAAGTAAGTACATAGATAGTCCATAAAAATGATATTCTGTAACATTTTGGTCTCTCAAACTAACTATCGTTAGTTTAGAGGTTAAATCCAAGGGTGATTTTGTCTTTTCAACCTTGTGAGGACCATTTATGAGATACTTTACTGAACTTTTAATTTTTGTTATTATTTATTTATTAAATTGTATTTACTTAAATTTGTTATTTAATTGTGTTCATCATGTTGTTGAAGTATTCATTTTAGTTCATCATGTTCTTGAAGTGAACTAGAGAAAACCCAGAAAGACGACGACTGTCAACTCCGGTTACCATCTTCGTCCATCGGTAATCACCAAAACCTTCATCAAACACCAAAAATGTGAACCGAAACTTAAATCGATATTCAATCAAAACTAAGAAACATTCTTTCAATCGATTTCAATCAAACAAGAATCTATAGAAATTGAGAGTTCAAATCACATCATCTTCTCCGACGACTCTAGATGGCGAATGAGAATGACGATTGGTAATCAAATCAAACAACAACAGATGAAGAATCTTGTAGGACAAAAAAAATTAAATTTGTAGCAAAACTGGAAATCAAGCTCTGATTTATCTCCATTAAACCAAATCTGTAGCAAAATTTGAATGAGAATATCAAAGACAAAACCCGGTCTGAAATCGAGAACATTGAGGTAAATGCACAAATTCATCCCAACATTTGAACTTAGATATTGGGCCAAAATAAGCAATGTACAATTTCACAATTTCGTTTGAACATTTAAACCAGATTTAGGGCCAAAATAAAGAAACCCTCTTGAATACGTAGCAAAATTTAAACACAACATTCAATTCAAAATCAAACCTAACATTCAAAAAAA
>JAANYP010009537.1:0-22155 GCA_020465985.1 Centrapalus pauciflorus | reverse complement strand
AAAGATGTCATGGAAATACGTGAAGGCCCAATGACAAGAGGACGAGCAAAGAAGATCAAAGAAGTTTTTACGAGCTTAGTTGTTGATATCAAAGAGTCTGCATGCAAAGACGATGCTCAACCGCAAGTGATGAAGCATGTTACTAGACTTGAAACATTGGATCCTAATATGGAAGCATAAAAGCCCAAAAGTTGCATTTTCTTGGGTCTTTGAGATATTATGGGCTAGTACTAAGCCCAAGTGTTAGAATGGATGTATTTTGAAGTCCATTAGAAGTTTATTTGAGTCCAATAAAGGCCTAGAAATGCCTAATCCGTTTAATCCGTTTTTTTTGTTTAAGAGTTCTAGAATTATCTACCAATTGAAGACAAAATGTCAAGAGTCATGGATTAAAGTCCCTTCTTTAATCCATTGAATTTAATTAGTGTCTTTTGAGTTGGTTTTTGAAGCCTATAAATAGATGGCTTCCTATGTACTTTCAAATCAATTCACTTGAGAAATATATATCTTTCTTTAGAGTTTTACTCATCTTTGTGAGCTTTGTTCTTTGTTGGAGAGTTCATAATTCAAGAACTTATCAAGATTGTGAGCACATTCTTGTGACGTTCTCGTATTCCTTTGGTTCTTAGTTCTTATAACTAACGGGTCAAGGACTTGCTCTAGGCGTGTTGGAGTCCCAATTATCGGGTACTTTGACGCCTATCATATCCTATACGAAGGTTCCAAGTTACATTTAACTTGCGGGTCAACGTTTCGTATCAGATATGAAGAAGAGCCCGAGCGTATCATCGATCATAAGGTTTGGAATTTGCGCAGCAAGGAAATTCCAATGGTGTTAGTTCAATGGAAATATCACAAGGGATCTGCGCAAACTTGGGAACGAGAAGACGAGATTAGGCAAAAATATCCGAAGTTATTCCTGTCTTAGTCGATTCCGAGGACGGAATCAATTTAACGGGGGAAGATTGTAACAGCCCGTAATTTATTAAATATAAATTACAGCAGCGGACTTTGGATTATAAAGCCATTTTATCCAAATATTAGTAATTAACGGAAAATATGAATTTGTAATAGTTAATTATATTAAGTTATAATTAATCATGAAAAGTTGGCCAAAATTAGCTGAAATTAAGTTAATAATTAAAATTCAGCTAAATGACAAATTAAAGACTGAAAATGACGAAACGTACTAAAATGAATAAAAATTTGACTAAAAGACAATTATAGCTAAATCTAGAACTCCCTTGCTATTATTTGCATCTGAAATGCAAATCAGATTGATGGGAATAAAGTTGGTCGATTCCGGAAATTCTGTAGAAAATCTGATCTTTTTCCTATTTTCCTATAAATATGAGCTCCCCTCCTCATTTCTTATGTTTGGAAACTTGAGCTCTCCTCCTTCTCTCTCTAAGATTACACCTTCTCTCTTGCATTTCTCCTAATCGAACCGTCGGATTCTCGTGATTCATACGCCATCGGTTAGATATCGTCGAGCTCTACACGAATCTACCATTGCATGTTTGATTTCGTCCGGATTTAAGGTAAAATCGACCCTTTTTCTGACTTTTAGTTCGGTTT
Source organism: Centrapalus pauciflorus (assembly GCA_020465985.1). Classification (NCBI taxonomy): domain Eukaryota; kingdom Viridiplantae; phylum Streptophyta; class Magnoliopsida; order Asterales; family Asteraceae; genus Centrapalus; species Centrapalus pauciflorus. Next base: position 20,577 of record JAANYP010009537.1, on the reverse strand, counting down.
TGTTGAACAAATTCGAGTTTGCTCATATCCCTTTCATTTGAAGCTGATTTGCTCCCGTTTAGGACTTGTTTTTGCTTGGAAATCATCCATAGTCGAAGGATATATCTTGGACGAAGGTTAGTATCTATTTTTCCCTCATTTATGTTCATGTTTAGTAGCTAAACCTGGAAAATCGTTGATCAAGTAGAACAAACTCGAAATGTTCATGTTCAGATTCGAATGTGTGTATGTATGGCTTCGAATCTATGTATGGCTTCGAATCTATGTAGGTTTCGAATCTATGTAGGTTTCGAATCTATGTAGGTTTCGAATCTATGTATGGTTCGAATCTATGTATGGTTCGAATCTATGGATGGCTTGAATCTATATCCCTAATTCGAATTTAACCTAGTCAAATCTATTCCCTAGAATCTATTATGTGTGTGCTACGAATCTAAACCATTAGATTCGAATGAGAGGTGTTCGAATCTATTCCTTGTAGTTCGAATCTGATTGCCATTTCAAGTCTAAGATTAAGTCCAAAATCAGATTAAGTTATTAAACAACCTATTGTATTAAAGGTATCTTTTGATATGGATTAAACTCTCCAGTTTCAAGTTGCATATCTATTATATGCACAAATGAATTAACAGACATTGAATGAACTCTTAGAAATCGTATGTCATGATGCACCTAGCTAGTAATATGATTGGCTTTATTTCAAGGCCACACATATGTAATTAGATGAATCGTATTAATCTGATAAGAATAGACTCACCTTGGGACGATAGGAACTACCTCAGACTCGACAGCCAGAATTGACAATAACCTGAATATGTAACTAGGGTTATATAGATTATGTCACAGACTTGACATTAATATGCCAGACTTGAAACTGAAATGCAGGAACCCGTCGATTTGACAGAGTAAACTGAACCGCTTAATTCGTTAAGCATTATCTGACTACGGACCACTGTGAGTGACAGATTTCATTAATTACTTGCATATATTTCGATACTTATTGGTGAATGTATTGACTGTATGGAAACTTCCGATTGTTGCTGCATGTTTCTTTAATACTATATTGTATCATAGAAACGTACTTTTGACATTACTGAAGCTAGACACTTGAATTGCCTTGATTGCATGTTCACTTTTACATTTTATGTAAATACGTATCATGCTTACTGCTTACTTGACTGTTGATATACTTGCCGCTGCATACTGCATTATCCGACAGGACCGAATGTGAGATCTCCATTCACAGGAGGGAATTCTGCAGATTCCTTTCCTATTTGACTTGTTTCCATACACTTCCCGTAGGGCTTCGGCCTTACACATGGGAATACCGACTGGGTTGTCTCCCAACCTTTTTGACGTCTCTGACGTATTGCCGACAGGAACTGATAGTATGTTATATGTGTGTGGTAACTAATGGAACTCTGTTAACTCACTAAGCAATGTTAGCTTACTCTGTCATGACAACTCTTTTTCAGGAAAAGCTGATAAAGGCAAGACCATAGCAGGTAGTTCGTCCCAGGCTAAGTGAATCTGGACTTTGATGAATAGCAGACTTTTGGACTTTTGATGACGCCTATTTTGAAAAGATGATGCGGTCTCGGGTAGCTTGTTCAGTCTTCCGCACTCTGATTGAAGATTTAGAAGCTAGTTTAGACCACCATTAATCTTTAACATATTGTTGTAATTAAGAATTCAGGCAGATGGACCTGTGGTATCAAACAATTAGTAATATTTATTACTTAATGAAATGAAATTTTATGACGTGTACTGTTTGTGGTAACTTGGATGTTACATGCGAGCTCGAGTTTTGTGACTATAAGTAGAATCTTTCGTTCCTGTAAGCTAGTGATTGATGACCTCTCCTCAGACTTTGACCTGATATCGATGTGGATTAGAGAATTCGATATTATTATAGGAATGGACAGGCTCATGACGAACAATGCTGAAATCCTTTGTGCCAAAAGGATAATTAGAATTAGAACCCCCTTAGGAAGTGAACGTTATGTTTATGACGATAGAAAGACTCGAGATTTAGGTCTCATTTCTGTAATGAAAGCCCGAAAGTGCCTAATCAAAGATTGATCTTCGATTTGGATATCATCAACTTAAGATATTTGAGTCTGACGTACCGAAGACAGCATTTCGTGCTCGTTACGGCCATTTTGAATTCCTAGTAATGTCGTTCGGTCTCACAAATGCCCCGGCTGCATTTATGGACCTCATGAATAGGGTATGTAGACCAATGCTGGATAAATCAGTGATAGTATTCATTGATGACATCTTGATTTACTCTAAGTCTGAATCTGACCATGCAATGCATTTGCGAGAATTGCTAGAATTGCTACGAAAAGAGCGACTCTACGCAAAATTCTCCAAATGTGAGATCCTTTACCATCCAGGTAAAGCAAACATAATAGCAGATGCCCTAAGCCGCAAAACCGGACAAGACCATTATACCCGATGTTATGCTTTGACTTCTGTTGTTTTGGAGTCTGCTTTGCCTGAGTCGATCTTTGCCGCTCAAACCGAAACCATTCAGGATGAGAACTTGAAATCTGAACGTATGGTTACTTACGTGAACCAGCTGACCCTTGATAATCGTGGTCTTAGACGGTTCATGGATAGAATATGGGTTCCCAGACTAGGAGGTATTCGTAATCAAATTCTCTCGGAGGCTCATATGTCAAAATTTTCGATACATCCTGGATCTACTAAAATGTATCAAGACTTGAGGACGGAATATTGGTGACCTGGAATGAAGAAAGACGTAGGACAATATGTAGAAAATTGCATGACTTGTTTACAAGTCAAATCGGAACATTAGAAGCCGTATGGGGAACTACAGTTGATTCGACAGCGGATTCAGACCTCTCAAGACAGACAAAAGAAGTATCATGATAGAAGACGGAAACCAATTGCGTTTGAAGTTGGAGATAAAGTGTTGCTGAAGGTCTCGCCAAGAAAAGGAATAGTAAGGTTCGGCAAACGGGGGAAGTTGAGTCCTCGATTTGTTGGTCCTTTCGAAATTCTCGAGCGTGTAGGATTGCAAGCCTACAAACTAAAGTTGCCTGCCGAAATGTCTGGGATTCATGATGTATTTCACGTGAGTAATCTGCGAAAGTGTTTAGTTGATGCTGAAGCTGCGATTCCATGGAAAGACGTGCAATTTGACGAGCAGTTGCGATACAAAGAAGAGCCTGAGTGTATAATCGATCATAAGGTTTCGAAATTGCGCAACAAGGAAATTCCAATGGTGTTAGTTCAATGGAAATACCATAAGGGATCTGCGCAAACTTGGGAACGAGAAGACGAGATTTGGCAAAAGTATCCGAATTTATTCCTGTCTTAGTCGATTCCGAGGACGGAATCAATTTAACGGGGGAAGATTGTAACAGCCCGTAATTTATTAAATATAAATTACAACATCAGACTATGGATAATTAAGCAATTTTATCCAAATATTAGTAATTAACCGAAAACATGAATCTTAAATAGTTAATTATATTAAGTTATAATTAATTATGAAAAGTTGCCCCAAAATCAGCTGAAATAAAGTTGATAATTAAAATTCAGCTAAATGACAAATTAAAGACTGAAAATGACGAAACGGACTAAAATGAATAAAAATATGACTAAAAGTCAATTATAGCAAATCTAAAACTCCTTTGCTATTATTTGCATCTGAAATGCAAATCAGATTGATGGGAATAAAAGTTGGTCGATTCCGGAAATTCAGTAGAAAATCTGATTTTTCCCTATTTTCCTATAAATAGAGCCTTCCCTCCTCATTTTCATGGTTTAGCAAATTGAAACCCTCTCTCCTTCTCTCTCTACACCCTCACCTTCTCTCTAGAATTTCTCCTAAACGAACCGTCGGATTCTCGTGATTTATACGTCAACGGATAGAGATCGTCAAGCTCTACAATATTCTGTCATTGCATGTTTGTTTTGGTCCCGATTTGAGGTAAGATCGACCCCTTTTCTGTCTTTTGGTTCGGTTTTGAAAGAGCAAACTCGAGTTTGCTCAAATTCTATTCTTTCGAAGCTGATTTGCCCTCGTTTAGGACCTGTTTTGGCTTGGAAAACTCTATAGTCGAAGGATATAGCTTGGACGAAGGTTAGTAACTATTTTTCCCTCTTTTATGTTCAAGATTAGTTGTTAAAACCTGGAAAAACGATGAACTAGAAGAACAAATTCGAGAAATTCATGTATAGACTCGAAGGTGTTGGTTTCGAATCTAACCCCCCTAGATTCGAATGAGTGACCTTCGAATCTATCTTCCTTTGTCATTGAATTGGTTGTTTCGAATCTGAATAGCTAGACTCGAACTTGTGCCTTCGAATCTAGGTCCCTAATTCGAATCTAGGTCCCTAATTCAAGTCTAGGTCCCTAATTCGAATCTAACCTAGTCGAATCTATCTCCTAGAATCTATTGAATGTTAATTTCGAATCTATCCCCTAGAATCTAATGAATGGTCTTCGAATCTATAGAGCCTTCGAATCTATCTCCTTAGATTCGAATGGAGGCTATTCGAATCTGTCTCCCCTATATTCAAAACTGGTTTAATTCCAAGCCAAAGTTAAATTCCTAAATCAGATTAAGTTATTGATCAACCTTATAATTGTGTAAATGTAATTGAAAGTATATTATGATTATGATAAAACTCTCAAGTTTAAGATGCATAACTATTTTATGCACAAATAATTAACAGACTCTGAATGAACTCTTAGAAATCGTATGTCATGATTCACCTAGCTAGTAATATGATTGGCCTCGTTTCAAGGCCACATATATGTGTAATTAGGGATCGTATTAATCTGTTAAGAATAGAGTCACTTTGGGACGATAGGAACTACCTCAGACTTGACAGTAAGAAATGACAATAACCTGAGTTGTAACTAGGGTTATATAGATCATGTTACAGAATTGACATTAATATACCAGACTTGAAACTGAACTGCAGGAAACCGCCGATTTGACAGAGTAAACTGAACAGCTTAATTCGTTAAGCATTATCTGACTACGGACTACTGTGAGTGACAGATTTCATTAATTACTTGCATATGTTTCGATACTTATTGGTGAATGTCATCGACTGTATGGAAACTTCCGTTTGTTGCTGCATGTTTCTTTAATACTTTATTGTATCATAGAAACGTACTTTTGACATTACTGAAGTTAGACACTTGAATTGCCTTGATTGCATGTTCATTTTTACATTTTATGTAAACACTTATCATGCTTACTGCTTACTTGACTGTTTATATATTTGTCGCTGCATACTGCATTATCCGATAGGACCGAATGTGAGATCTCCATTCACAGGAGGGAATTCTGCAGATTCCTTTCCTATATGACTTGTTTCCATACACTTCCCGTAGGGCTTCGGCCTTACATAGGGGAATACAAACTGGGTTGTCTCCCAACCTTTTTGCTGTCTCAGGACGTAGTGACTTGCCGGCAGGAGCTGATAGTATGTTATATATGTGTGGTAACTAATGGAACTCTGTTAACTCACTAAGCAATGTTAGCTTACTCTGTCATGACAACTCTTTTTCAGGAAAAGCTGATAAAGGCAAGACCATAGCAGGTAGTTCGTCCCAGGCTAAGTGAATCTGAACTTTGATGAATAGCAGACTTTTGGACTTTTGATTGGCGCCTATTTTGAAAAGATGATGCGGTCTCGGGTAGCTTGTTCAGTCTTCCGCACTCTGATTGAAGATTTAGAAGCTAGTTTAGACCACCATTTGATCTTTTTAATATTGTTGTAATTAAGTATTCAGGCTGATGGACCTGTGGTATCAAACAATTAGTAATATTTATTACTTAATGAAATGAAATATTATGACGTGTACTGTTTGTGGTAACTTGGATGTTACACAGCGGTCTTGAGCAATGCAAGTAATCAAGGAACATGCAGAAGCAGTTGTCCGTTTTCAGTAGTGTCTATCATAAGTTCCTAACATACAATTAAGTAACCAATGAACAAGCAGCATCAGATGTTTCCATACAAGTCAGTTGCAATCACCAATAAGTACCGAAAATATGCAACTAAGTAATGCAATCTGTCACTCGCAGCGGTCCTGAGCAATACAAGTAACCAAGGAACATGCAGCAACAGTTGTCCAGTTTCAACAGTGTCTATCATGCGTTCCTAACCTACAATTAAGTAATCATGGAACAAGCAGCAGCAGATGTTCCCATACAAGTCAGTAACAATCACCAATAAGTACCGAAACATATACAAGTAAGTAATTCAATCTGTCACTCACGGCGGTGCCGAGCAATCGAAGTAATCAAGGAAAATGCAATAGCACTTGTCCAATTTTAGCAGTGTCTATCATACGTTCCTAACATACAATTAGGTAATCAAGGAGCAAGCAGCACCAGATGTTTCCCTACAAGTCAGTAACAATCACCAATAAGTACCGAAACATATGCAAGTAAGTAATGCAATCTGTCACTCATTGCGATCCGGAGCAATGCTAGTAATCTAGAAACACGCAGCAGCAGTTGTCCAGTTTCAGCAGTGTCTACAATTAAGTAATCAAGGAACAAGCAGCAGCAGATGTTTACATACAAGTCAGTAACAATCACCAATATGTACCGTAACATATGCAAGTAAGTAATGCAATCTGTCACTCACAGCGGTCCTGAGCAATGCAAGTAATCAAGGAACATGCATCAACAGTTGTCCAGTTTCAACACTGTCTATCATACGTTTCTAACATACAACTAAGTAATCAAGGAACAACCAGCAGCAGATGTTTCCATACAAGTCAGTAATAATCACCAATAAGTACCGAAACACATGCAAGTAAGTAATGTAATCTGTCACTCCAACGTTCCTGAGCAATGCATGTAATCACGGAACATGCAGGAACAGTTGTCCAGTTTCAGCAGTGTCTATCATATGTTCCTAACATACAATTAAGTAATCAAGGAACAAGCAGCAACAGATTTTTCCATACAAGTTAGTATCAATCACCAATGACTACCGAAACATATGCAAGTAAATAATGCAATCTGCCACTCACAGCGGCCCTGAGCAATGCAAGTAATCAAGGAACATGCAGTAGCAGTTGTCCAGTTTCAGCAGTGTCTATCTTACGTTCCTAACATACAGTTAAGTAATCAAAGAACTAGCAGCAGCAGATGTTTCCACACAAGTCAGTAACAATCACCAATAGCTACTGAAACATATGCAAGTAAGTAATGCAATCTGTCACTCACAGCGGTCCTGAGCAATGCATGTAATCATGGAACATGCAGCAGCAGTTGTCCAGTTTCAGCAGTGTCTATCATACGTTCCTAACATACAGTTAGGTAATCAAGGAACAAGCAACAGCAGATCTATCCTTACAAGTCAGTAACGATCACCAATAAGTACCGAAACATATGCAAGTAAGTAATGCAATCTGTCACTCACAGCGGTCCTGAGCAATGCCAGTAATCAAGGAACACAAAGCAGCAGTTATCCAGTTTCAGCAGTGTCTATCATACATTCTCAACATACAATTAAGTAATCAAGGAACAAGCAGCAGCAGCTGTTTCCATACAAGTCAGTAACAATCACCAATATGTACCTAAACATATGCTAGTAAGTAATGCAATCTGTCACTCACAGCAGTCCTTAGCAACGCAAGTAATCAAAGAACGTGCAGCAGCAGTTGTCCTGTTTCAGGAGTGTCTATCGTAAGTTCCTAACATACAATTAAGTAATCAAGGAACAAGCAGCAGCAGATGTTTCCATACAAGTCAGTAGCAATGACCAATAAGTACTAAAACATATGCCAGTAGGTAATGGAATCTGTCACTCACAGCGGTCCTAAGCAATGCAAGTAATCAAGGAACATGCAGCAGCAGTTGTCAAGTTTCAGCAGTGTCTATCATAAGTTCCTAACATACAATTAAGTAACCAAGGAACAAGCAGCAGCAGATTTTTCCATACAAGTCAGTAGCAATCACCGATAAGTACCGAAACATATGTAAGTAAGTAATGCAATCTGTCACACACAGCGGTCCTGAGCGATGCAAGTAATTAAGGTAAATTCAACAGTATTAGTCCAGTTTCAGCAATGTCTATCTTACGTTCCTAGTATACAATTAAGTAATCCAGGAACAAGCAGCAGCAGATATTTCCATACAAGTCAGTAACAATCACCAATAGGTACCGAAACATATGCAAGTAAGTAATGCAATCTGTCACTCACAGCGGTCCTGAGCAATGCAAGTAATCAAGGAACATGCAGAAGCAGTTGTCCGTTTTCAGCAGTGTCTATCATAAGTTCCTAACATACAATTAAGTAACCAATGAACAAGCAGCATCAGATGTTTCCCTACAAGTCAGTTGCAATCACCAGTAAGTACCAAAACATATGCAAGTAATTAATGCAATCTGTCACTCACAGCGGTCCTGAGCAATGCAAGTAATCAAGGAACCTGCACCAGCAGTTGTCTAGTTTTAACAGTGTCTATCCTACGTTCCTAACATAGAATTAAGTAATAAAGGAACAAGCAGCAGCACATGTTTCCATACAAGCCAGTAACAATCACCAATATGTACCGAAACATTTGCAAGTAAGTAATGCGATTTTGTCACTCACAGCGAACCTGAGCAATGCAAGTAATCAAGGAAAATGCAGCAGCGGTTGTCCAGTTTCAGCAGTGTCTATCATAAGTTCCTAACATACAATTAAGTAACCAATGAACAAGCAGCAGCAGATGTTTCCATACAAGTCAGTTGCAATCACCAATAAGTAGCGAAAGATATGCAACTAAGTAATGCAATCTGTCACTCATAGCGGTCCTGAGCAATACAAGTAATCAAGGAACATGCAGCTGCAGTTGTCCAGTTTCAACAGTGTCTATCATGCGTTCCTAATATACAATTAAGTAATCATGGAACAAGCAGCAGCAGATGTTTCCATACAAGTCAGTAACAATCACCAATAAGTACCGAAAAATATACAAGTAAGTAATTCAATCTGTCACTCACGGCGGTGCCGAGCAATGGAAGTAATTAAGGAACATGCAGCAGCAGTTGTCCAATTTTAGCAGTGTCTATCATACGTTCTAAACATACAATTAGGTAATCAAGGAACAAGCAGCAACAGAAGTTTCCATACAAGTCAGTAACAATCACCAATAACTACCGAAACATATGTAAGTAAGTAATGCAATCTGTCACTCATTGCGATCCTGAGCAATGCAAGTAATCAAGGAAAATGCAACAGCAGTTGTCCAGTTTCAGCAGTGTCTATCATAAGTTCCTAACATACAATTAAGTAACCAATGAACAAGCAGCAGTAGATGTTTTCCATACAAGTCAGTTGCAATCACCAATAAGTACCGAAACATATGCAACTAAGTAATGCAATCTGTCACTCACAGCGGTCCTGAGCGATGCAAGTAATCAAGCTAAATTCAGCAGTATTAGTCCAGTTTCAGTAATGTCTATCTCACGTTCCTAGTATACAATTAAGTAATCAAGGAACAAGCAGCAGCAGATATTTCCATACAAGTCAGGAACAAGCAACAATAGGTACCGAAACATATGCAAGTAAGTAATGCAATCTGTCACTCACAGCGGTCCTGAGCAATGCAAGTAATCAAGGAACATGCAGAAGCAGTTGTCCGTTTTCAGCAGTGTCTATCATAAGTTCCTAACATACAATTAAGTAACCAATGAACAAGCAGCATCAGATGTTTCCCTATAAGTCAGTTGCAATCACCAGTAAGTACCGAAACATATGCAAGTAAGTAATGCAATCTGTCACTCTCAACTTTCCTGAGCAATGCAGGTAATCAAGGAACATGCAGCAACAGTTGTCCAGTTTCAGCAGTGTCTATCATACGTTCCTAACATACAATTAGGTAATCAAGGAACAAGCAACAGCAGATCTATCCATACAAGTCAGTAACGATCACCAGTAAGTACCGAAACATATTGCAAGTAAATAATGCAATCTGTCACTCACAGCGGTGCTGAGCAATGCAAGTAATCAAGGAACACAAAGCCGCAGTTGTCCAGTTTCAGTAGTGTCTATCATACACGTTCCTAACATACCATTAAGTAATCAAGGAACAAGCAGCAGCAGATGTTCCCATACAAGTTAGTAACAATCACCAATATGTACCGAAACATATGCTAGTAAGTAATGCAATCTGTCACTCATTGCGATCCTGAGCAATGCTAGTAATCTAGAAACACGCAGCAGCAGTTGTCCAGTTTCAGCAGTGTCTATCATAAGTTCCTAACATACAATTAAGAAACCAAGGAACAAGGAGCAGCAGATGTTTCCATACAAGTCAGTAGCAATCACCGATAAGTACCGAAACATATGCAAGTAAGTAATGCAATCTGTCACTCACAGCGGTCCTGAGCAATGCAAGTAATCAAGGTACATGCAGCAGCAGTAGTCCAGTTTCAGCAGTGTCTATCTTACGTTCCTAGCATACAATTAAGTAACCAATGGACAAGCAGCAGCAGATGTTTCCATACAAGTCAGTTGCAATCACTAATAAGTACCAAAACATACGCAAGTAAGTAGTGCAATCTGTCACTCATAGCGGTCCAGAGCAATGCAAGTAATCAAGGAATCTGCGGCAACAGTTGTCTAGTTTTAACAGTGTCTATCATACGTTCCTAACATACAATTAAATAATCAAGGAACAAGCAGCAGCACATATTTCCATACAAGCCAGTAACAATCACCAATATGTACCGAAACGTATGCAAGCAAGTAATGCACAGCGGTCCTGAGCAATGCAAGTAATCAAGGAAAATGCAGCAGCAGTTGTCCAGTTTCAGCAGTGTCTATCATAAGTTCCTACCATACAATTAAGTAACCAATGAACAAGCAACAACAGATATTTCCATACAAGTCAGTTGCAATCACCAATAAGTACCGAAGCATATGCAAGTAAGTAATACAATCTGTCACTCACAGTGGTCTTGAACAATGCAAGTAATCAACGAACCTGCAGCAGCAGTTGTCTAGTTTTAACTGTGACTAACATATGTTCCTAACATACAATTAAGTAATCAAGGAACAAGCAGCAGCAGATGTTTCCATATAAGTCAGTAACAATCACCAATAAGTAGTGAAACATATGCAAGTAAGTAACGTAATCTGATACTCACACCGGTCCTGAGCAATGCAAGTAATCAAGGAACATGCTGCAACAGTTGTCCGGTTTCAGCAGTGTCTATCATACGTTTCTACCATACAATTAAGTAATCAAGGAACAAGCAGCAGCAGATGTTTCCATACAAGCCAGTTACAATCACCAATATGTTTTGAAACATATGCAAGTAAGTAATGCAATCTTGTTACTCACACCGGTCCTGAGCAATGCAAGTAATCAAGGAAAATGCAGTAGCAGTTGTCCAGTTTCAGCAGTGTCTATCATAGGTTCTTAACATACATTTAAGTAACCAATGAACAAGCAGCAGCAAATGTTTCCATACAAGTCAGTTGCAATCACCAATAAGTACCGAAACATATGCAAGTAAGTAATGCAATCTGTCACTCACAGCGGTCCTGAGCAATGCAATCAAGGAACCCGCAGCAGCAGTTGTCTAGTTTTAACAGTGTCTATCATACGTTCCTAACATATAATTAAGTAATCAAGGAACAAGCGGCAGCAGATGTTGCCATATATGTCAGTAACAATCACCAATAAGTAGTGAAACATATGCAAGTAAGTATTGTAATCTGTCACTCACACCGGTCCTGAGCAATGCAAATAATCAAGGAACATGTTGCAGCAGTTGTCCGGTTTCAGCAGTGTCTATCATACGTTCCTAACATACAATTAAGTAATCAAGGAACAAGCAGCAGCAGATGTTTCCATGCAAGTCAGTATCAATATCTAATAAGTATCGAAACATATGCAAGTAAGTAATGCAATCTGTCACTCATAGCGGCCCCGAGCAATGTAAGTAATCAAGGAACATGCAGCAGCAGTTGTCGAGTTTCAGCAGTGTCTATCGTACGTTCCTAACATACTGATGAGAACCTGTCCAAGGACCGAGATGACGAAGATCCGTTAAGGTGGAAGATCGGACCTATCACAAGATCAAAATCCAAGATGTTCCAGGATGCTCTCAATGGAATGATTAAATATTGTCGGAATCAAGCTCCCGTTTGTTCGCAAAACAACCAAGCACGCTTCCTAATGTTGATCCAAGTTGAAGACTAATATTAGTCCAAGTTTTGGAGCCCAAGTTCTCACTTTAATCCACAAAAGCCTAAAAATAAATAAAATTCGGTCAAGCCCACCCATGTGCATTGTTTTGGCCATAACTTCCTCATTTTAAGCCCAATTTGAGTGAAATAAAAGCCCACTTCAACCTTAGCCTTTTTCCTATATTTTCAAGAATAAAAAAAGGCCCAAAATATGTCCTTAGCCAAGTCCATGAATCTGCCCATAAAGTTAGCCAAGTTCAAGGCATTTTGAAGGTTTTCTCAACATTATGGCCATTTACTTGGAGGAGATAAAGAGATAGAAGTTACTTGCATGATTAATACCTACTAGAAGCTTCAAGTGGTGAAATGTCAATAACGCCCTTTTGATAAGTAGTCTTGCTTATTTGATAGCTTATCGTGATAGCTTGGGCAACTTATCTAGATAAATAGTTGGTCTTATATTTTCTCCTATAAATAGGCACTCAATGTAACCATTTCAATCATCCTTCATTTTGAGTAAAATTGTGAGTTTTTAACTCTTATTGTTCCTTACAAACTTTTAGAACTTATCGAGTGTTTTAGCTTGTGGCGTTCGAAACTTATCAATGTGGGGTTGATTGTGGCGTTCTCTATACCAAAGTTCTTGCCTCGTATATAGGCAACGGGTCGCGGTTCAACTTATACCAAGGTTCTTGTCTCGTTTATAGACAACGGGTCGCGGTCTTATCCAATTTACTTGAAACAACCATTAGAACGATCGGACAGTCGTGATCTATAACACTTTCATCGGGTGAGATCACATCACATACAATTAAGTAATCAAAGAACAAACAGCAGCAGATGTTTCCATACAAGTCAGTAACAATCACCAATAGTTACCTAAACATATGGAAGTAAGTAATGCAATCTGTCACTCACAGCGGTCCTAAGCAATACAAGTAATCAAGGAACATGCAACAGCATTTGTCCAGTTTCAACAGTGTCTATCATAAGTTCCTAACATACAATTAAGTAATCATGGAACAAGCAGCAGCAGATGTTTCCATACAAGTCAGTAACAATCACCAATAAGTACCGAAACATATGCAAGTAAGTAATGCAATCTGTCACTCACAGCGACCCCGAGCAATGCCAGTAATCAAGGAACATGCAGCAGTAGTTGTCCAGTTTCAACATTGTCTATCGTACGTTCCTAACATACAGTTAAGGAATCAAAGAAGCAGCAGCAGATATTTCCATACAAGTCAGTAACAATCACCAATAGATACCGAAACATATGGCAGTAAGTAATGCAATTTGTCACTCACAGCGGTCCTGAGAAATACAAGTAATCAAGGAACATCCTGCAGCAGTTGTCCAGTTTCAGCAGTGTCTATCATAAGTTCCTAACATACAATTAAGTAACCAAGGAACAAGCAGATGTTTCCATACAAGTCAGTAGCAATCACCGATAAGTACCGAAACATATGCAAGTAAGTAATGCAATCTGTCACTCACAGCGGTCCTGAGCAATGCAAGCAATCAAGTTACATGCAGCAGCAGTAGTCCAGTTTCAGCAGTGTCTATATTACGTTCCTAGAATACAATTAAGTAATCAAGGAACAAGCAGCAGCAGATATTTCCATACAAGTCAGTAACAATCACCAATATGTTTCGAAACATATGCAAGTAAGTAATGCTATCTTGTCACTCACAGCGGTCCTGAGTAATGCAAGTAATCAAGGAAAATGCAGCAGCAGTTGTCCAGTTTCAGCAGTGTCTATCATAAGTTCATAATATACATTTAAGTAACCAATGAACAAGCAGCAGCAAATGTTTCCATACAAGTCAGTTGCAATCACCAATAAGTACCGAAACAAATGCAAGTAAGTAATGTAATCTGTCACTCACAGTGGTCCTGAGCAATTCAAGTAATCAAGGAACCTGCAGCAGCAGTTGTCTAGTTTTAACAGTGTCTATCATACGTTCCTAACATATAATAAAGTAATTAAGGAACACGCAGCAACAGATGTTGCCATATAAGTCAGTAACAATCACCAATAAGTAGTGAAACATATGCAAGTAAGTAATGTAATCTGTCACTCACACCGGTCCTGAGCAATGCAAATAATCAAGGAACATGCTGCAGCAGTCGTCCGGTTTTCAACAGTGTCTATCATACGTTACTAAAATACAATTAAGTAATCAAGGAACAAGCAGCAGCAGATGTTTCCATACAAGTCAGTAACAATCACCAATAAGTACCAAAACATATGCAAGTAAGTAATGCAATCTGCCACTCACAGCTGCCCCGAGCAATGCAAGTAATCAAGGAACATGCAGCAGCAGTTGTCCAGTTTCAGCAGTGTCTATCGTACGTTCCTAACATACAGTTAAGTAATCAAAGAACATGCAGCAGCAGATGTTTCCATACAAGTCAGTAACAATCACCTATAGGTACCGAAACATATGGAAGTGAGTAATGCAATCTGTCACTCACAGCGGTCCTGAGCAATACAAGTAATCAAGGAACACGCAATAGCAGTTGTCTAGTTTCAGCAGTGTCTATCATAAGTTCCTAACATACAATTAAGTAATCAAGGAACAAGCAGCAGCAAATGTTTCCAAACAAGTCAGTATCAATCACCAATTAGTACCGAAACATATGCAAGTAATGCAATCTGTCACTCACAACGTTCCTGAGCAATGCAAGTAATCAAGGAACATGCAGCAGCAGTTGTCCAGTTTCAGCAGTGTCTATCGTACGTTCCTAACATACAGTTAAGTAATCAAGGAACAAGCAGCAACAGATGTTTCCATGCAAGTCAGTATCAATCACCAATAAGTACCGAAACATATGTGTAACATCCAAGTTTCCACAAACAGTACACGTCATAATATTTCATTTGATTAAGTAATAAATATTACTAATTGTTTGATACCACAGGTCCATCAGCATGAATACTTAATTACAACAATATTATAAGATCAAATGGTGGTCTAACTAGCTTCTAAATCTTCAATCAGAGTGCGGAAGACTGAACAAGCTACCCGAGACCGCATCATCTTTTCAAAACAGGCGTCATCAAGAGTCCAAAAGTCTGCTATTCATCAAAGTCCAGATTCACTTAGCCTGGGACGAACTACCTGCTATGGTCTTGCCTTTATCAACTTTTCCTGTAAAAGAGTTGTCATGACAGAGTAAGCTAACATTGCTTAGTGAGTTAACAGAGTTCCATTAGTTACCACACATATATAACATACTATCAGCTCCTGCCGGCAAGTCAGTACGTCCTGAGACAGCAAAAAGGTTGGGAGACAACCCAGTTTGTTTTCCCCTATGTAAGGCCGAAGCCCTACGGGAAGTGTATGGAAACAAGTCATATAGGAAAGGAATCTGCAGAATTCCCTCCTGTGAATGGAGATCTCACATTCGGTCCTATCGGATAATGCAGTATGCAGCGGCAATTAAATAAACAGTCAAGTAATCAGTAAGCAAGATAAGTATTTACATAAAAATGTAAAAGTGAACATGCATTTGAGGCAATTCAAGTGTCTAGCTTCAGTAATGTCAAAAGTACGCTTCTATGATACAATAAAGTATTAAAGAAACATGCAGCAACAAACGGAAGTTTCCATACAGTCAGTGACATTCACCAATAAGTATCGAAATATATGCAAGTAATTAATGAAATCTGTCACTCACAGTAGTCCGTAGTCAGATAATGCTTAACGAATTAAGCTGTTCAGTTTACTCTGTCAAATCGGCGGGTTCCTGCAGTTCAGTTTCAAGTCTGGCATATTAATGTCAAGTCTGTGACATAATCTATATAACCCTAGTTATATATTCAGGTTATTGTCAATTCTGGCTGTCGAGTCTGAGGTAGTTCCTATCGTCCCAAGGTGAGTCTATTCTTATCAGATTAATACGATTCATCTAATTACAGATGTGTGGCCTTGAAACAAAGCCAATCGTATTACTTAGCAAGTTGAACAGGTCATAGACATTCTAAGGGTTCGTACAGAGTCTGTTAATTCATTTGTGCATAAAATAGATATGCGTCTTGAACTTGTGAGTTTTTATCATAATCAAAAGATACTTTTAATTACAATAGGTTGTTTAATAACTTAATCTGATTTAGGGATTTATCCTTGGCTCGGAACTAAACCAGATTTGAATTTAAAGAGATAGATTTGAAACACATACATATTCGAATCTATGAAGTTAGATTCGAACATATACATTCGAAGGCAATAGATTCGATCCCAAAGCATAGATTCGAAGGCCCACAACAGATTTGAAGCATTTCTAGACTCGAAGGCATCCAATAGACTCGAACCTAATGCCTAGATTCGAAGGCCAACAACAGATTCGAAATTTAACTAATATAGACTTGACTGGCAGCATTAGATTCGAAATACACCTATACATTCGAAGCAAAATAGGTTTCTAAGGCAGATAGATTCGAAAATGGCACAGATTCGAAGGTACATTCGAGTTTAAAGGGGGGAATAGATTCGAAATTTACATATTCGAATCTGATTAAAGACATTCGAATCTGTTTTTCATGATCAACGTTTTTTCCAGGTTTTAGCTACTAAACATGAACATAAATGACGGAAAAATAGATACTAACCTTCGTCCAAGCTATATCCTTCGACTATAGATGATTTCCAAGCAAAAACAAGTCCTAAACGGGAGCAAATCAGCTTCAAATAAAGGGAATATGAGCAAACTCGAATTTGCTCTTTCAAAACCGAACCAAAAGACAGAAAAGGGGTCGATCTTACCTCAAATTCGGACGAAATCAAACATGTAATGGTTGATTCGTGAAGAGGTCGACGATCTCTATCCGATGGCGTATGAATCACGAGAATCCGACGGTTCGATTAGGAGGAATTCTAGAGAGAAGGTGAAGGTGTAGAGAGAGAAGGAGAGAGTTCTAAATTCACGAGAATCCGACGGTCCTATTTATAGGAAAATAGGGAGAAAATCAGATTTTCTACTGAATTATCCGGAATTGACCAACTTCATTTTCCAACAATCCGATTTGCATAAATGTCTTTTAGTCACATTTTTATTCATTTTAGTCCGTTTCGTCACTTTCAGTCTTTAATTTGTCATTTAGCTGAATTTTAATTATTAACTTAATTTCAGCTAAATTTTGGGCAACATTCATAATTAATTATAACTTAATATAATTAATTATCACAGATTCATATTTTCAGTTATTTACTAATAATTGGATAAAATTGCTTTATTATCCAAAGTCTGTTGCTGTAATTTGTATTTAATAAATTACGGGCTGTTACAATCTTCCCCCGTTAAATTGATTCCGTCCTCGGAATCGACTAAGACAGAAATAACTTCGGATACTTCTGCCTAATCTCGTCTTCTCGTTCCCAAGTTTGCGCAGATCCCTTATGGTATTTCCATTGGACTAACACCATTGGAATTTCCTTGCTGCGCAATTTCGAAACCTTATGATCGATTATACGCTCGGGCTCTTCTTCGTATCGCAATTGCTCATCAATTTGCACGTCTTTCCAAGGAATCACAGCTTCAGCGTCAGCTAAACACTTTCGAAGATTACTCACATGAAATACATCATGAATCCCAGACATTTCGGCAGGCAGCTTCAATCTGTAGGCCTGCAATCCTACACGCTCGAGAATTTCAAAAGGACCCACAAATCGAGGGCTCAACTTCCCCCGTTTGCCGAACCTTACTATTCCTTTTCTTGGCGAGACCTTCAGCAACACTTTATCTCCAACTTCAAACGCGATTGGTTTCCGTCTTTTATCATGATACTTCTTTTGTCTGTCTTGAGAAGTCTGAATCCGCTGTCGGATCAACTGTAGTTGGTCATGGGCTTCTTGCAAAATTGCTGGTCCAGAGATCGGGCGTTCACCTGTTTCCCTCCAACAGGTTGGAGTTCTGCATCGACGTCCGTACAAAAGCTGATATGGAGGCATACCAATTGTCGAGTGATAACTATTGTTATAAGCAAACTCCACAAACGGCAGGTGAGTATCCCAACTTCCACCGAGATCAATCACACAGGCACGTAACATATCTTCTAAGGTCAAAATCGTTCTCTCACTTTGCCCGTCAGTTTCAGGATGATAGGCGGTGCTCATCTTAAGTTCAGTTCCTAGTCCGTTCTGAAAAGCCTTCCAAAAACGAGAAGTAAATCTGCTGTCACGGTCCGATACTATAGACAATGGCACACCATGTCTAGTCACGATTTCCTTTACGTACAATTCAGCTAACTTTTCGAGGCGTTCATCTTCACGTATAGGTAGGAAATGGGCTGACTTAGTAAGTCGATCCACTATTACCCATATAGAGTCATGATTCCGCTTTGTCCTGGGCAGCTTCGTCACAAAGTCCATGGTTATGTGGTCCCACTTCCATTCCGGGATTGGCAATGGTTGTAGTTCCCCATACGGCTTCTGATGTTCCGATTTGACTTGTAAACAAGTCATGCAAATTTTCTACATATCGTCCTATGTCCTTCTTCATTCCAGGCCACCAATAATCCGTTTTCAAATCTTGGTACATTTTAGTAGAACCAGGATGCACCGAAAATTTTGACATATGAGCCTCCGACAGAATTTGATCCCGAATACCTCCTAGTCTAGGGACCCATATTCTATCCAAGAACCGTCTAAGACCGCTATTATCAAGAGTCAGCTGGGTCACATAAGTAACCATACGTTCAGATTTCAAGTTCTCATCCCGAATGGCTTCGGTCTGAGCGGCAATAATCGACTCAGGCAAGGCAGACTCCAAAACAACAGGAGTCAAAGCATAACATCGGGTATAATGGTCTTGTCCGGTTTTGCGGCTTAGGGCATCTGCTACAATGTTTGCTTTACCTGGATGGTAAAGGATCTCACAGTCATAGTCTTTAATCAATTCCATAGATCGCCTTTGTCGCATATTCAGCTCTTTCTGGTCAAATATATACTTCAGACTTTTGTGATCTGTATATAACTTGCATCTAGTCCCATACAGATAATGCCGCCAAATCTTCAGTGCAAAGGTCACGGCTGCAAGTTCTAAATCATGCGTCGGATAATTCTTCTCATGCGCCTTTAGCTGCCTTGATGCGTAGGCAATTACTTTATCCCTTTGCATCAGCACACAGCCTAATCCCATCTTAGAAGCATCACTATAGACTACAAAATCGTCATTACCCTCAGGTAAGGCCAAAACCGGTGCTTCAATTAGCTTACGCTTCAAAGTCTCAAAGGCTCGATCTTGAGATTCATTCCATTCAAACTTAACTTCTTTCTTCGTCAGACTAGTTAAAGGCACCGCAATCTTGGAGAAATCACGGATAAATCTTCTATAATAGCCCGCTAAACCCAAGAAACTTCGAACTTCAGATACGTTTTTCGGCGCTTCCCACTTCTGAACCGCATCAACCTTTGATGGATCTACGGCTATTCCCTCACCCGAGACAATATGTCCTAAAAATTGCACCTGGCGTAACCAGAATTCACATTTGGAGAATTTTGCATAGAGTCGTTCCTTTCGTAACAATTCTAGCAATTCTCGCAAATGCATCGCATGATCAGATTCAGACTTGGAGTAAATCAAGATGTCATCAATGAAGACTATCACTGATTTATCCAGCATTGGTCTACATACTCTATTCATAAGGTCCATAAATGCTGCCGGGGCATTTGTGAGACCGAACGGCATTACTAAGAATTCAAAATGGCCATACCGAGTACGAAATGCAGTCTTCGGTACGTCGGACTCAAATACTTTGAGCTGATGATATCCAGATCGGAGATCAATCTTTGAAAAATAACTAGCCCCTTGCAGTTGATCAAACAAGTCATCAATTCTAGGCAGAGGGTATCGGTTCTTGATAGTTACTTTATTCAGCTCCCGATAATCTATACACATGCGAAAGGTACCATCCTTCTTCTTAACAAAAAGAACCGGAGCACCCCAAGGAGAAGTACTCGGACGAATAAACCTTTTTTCTAATAATTCCTGCAACTGACTCATCATTTCCTTCATTTCATTCGGAGCAAGACGGTAAGGGGCTTTCGCGATAGGAGCAGCACCCGGTACAAGGTCAATGTGGAATTCGATTTGACGATCTGGTGGCAATCCAGAGATGTCATCCGGGAATACATCAGGGAATTCTTGGACTACAGGTACTTCAGACAAGGTCTTTTTAACTTCTTTAGCATCTATGGCATAGGCTAAATAGGCGGAACAACCTTTGGTTAGGCACTTTCGGGCTTTCATTACAGAGATGAGACCTAAATTTCGAGTCTTTCTATCGCCATAAACATAACGTTCACTTCCTTCGGGGGTTCTAATTCTAATTATCCTTTTGGCACAAAGGATTTCAGCATTATTCATCATTAGCCAG
>JAANYP010009536.1:0-22815 GCA_020465985.1 Centrapalus pauciflorus | reverse complement strand
ACCCGAGTGCAGAGCATCATCCGCGATTGCAGCAACAGCAATACCGACCTCAGCAACAACATCAACATCAACAGCAAAGACAAAATCAACCGGCCCGGCATAGCACATCGCGAGGAGGTTCTAGTCGCCGTAACGAGCCAGCTCGGAGTCAGAATCGCGCATTCCAAATCACGGCTGAGCAAGCAAAGGAAATACCAGATGTGGTATCTGGTATGTTTCTCGTTAACTCTGTACCTGCTAGAGTTATTTTTGATTCAGGAGCCAACCGTTCCTTCATATCAAATTCATTTGCATCTAAACTTGGAATTGCACCGACTACTCTATCTGTTATGTTTGATATTGAAACGGCTAGTAATGTAAGTGTGTCTACCGATAAGATTTACCGTGACTGCATCATTCTGCTCGACAACTGTACATTTCAACTGGACCTTATCCCGATGGACTTTCACGAATTCGACGTCATCGTGGGTATGGATTGGCTTGATCATCATGACGCCAACATTGTCTGCAAGAAGAAGTTGATAAAGCTCACTACACCGGACGGCCGCAGTATCTGCATCTATGGTGACAGAAAGAAAGGTGACTTATGTTTAATTTCTGTAGTCAAAGCTAGGAAACATATAGCTAAGGGTTGCGTGTCATACTTAGCATATGCAATAGATGCTAAGTCTGAAAAGAAAACTTTAGCCGAGGTACCGATAGCCTCTGAATTTCCAGATGTCTTTTCCGAGGACATCTCTGGACTCCCACCAGACCGTCAGGTGGAGTTCAGAATTGATTTAGTGCCCGGCGCGGCACCAATTGCTCGAGCCCCGTATAGACTTGCACCTGCTGAGATGCAAGAAATGATGAAGCAATTGCAAGAATTGCTTGACAAGGGACTCATACGACCAAGTTCATCTCCCTGGGGAGCTCCTGTCCTTTTTGTTAAGAAGAAAGATGGGACTCTCCGGATGTGCATTGATTATAGGGAGTTGAACAAGGTAACAATAAAGAACAAATATCCATTGCCCAGAATAGACGATCTTTTCGACCAGCTTCAGGGAGCCAGTTACTTCTTAAAGATCGATCTTAGATCTGGGTATCATCAGCTCAAAGTTCATGAAGAAGACGTCCCTAAAACGGCTTTCCGTACCAGATATGGGCATTACGAGTTTCTTGTTATGCCCTTTGGCCTTACAAACGCTCCTGCGGCGTTCATGGATCTGATGAACCGCGTTTGTAGACCAATGCTCGATAAGTCCGTTATCGTCTTTATAGATGATATTCTCATCTACTCAAAAACCGAAGCTGAGCATGCTGTGCACCTTAGAGAGCTGCTAGAGTTGCTGCGCAAAGAGCGACTTTACGCCAAGTTCTCTAAATGCGAATTTTGGTTGCGACAGATACAATTCCTTGGTCATGTGATATCTGGTGAAGGAATCTCTGTGGATCCTTCTAAGATAGAAGCCATTCAGAACTGGGAAGCTCCCAAATCAGCCACTGAAATCCGAAGTTTCTTGGGATTGGCGGGTTACTACCGTCGATTCATTAAGGACTTCTCAAAACTAGTCATGCCTCTTACATCTCTTACTCGCAAGAATGTTCCCTTTATTTGGGAAGAAGCTCAAGAGAACTCATTCCGAACTTTAAAGCAGAAACTCACCGAAGCACCTATTCTGGCCTTACCCGAAGGCAATGAAGACTTTGTGGTCTTCAGCGATGCTTCATATCAAGGGCTTGGGTGTGTTTTGATGCAAAGAGGCAGAGTCATAGCATATGCTTCTCGCCAACTTAAGGATCATGAAAAGAGTCATCCGACTCATGACCTTGAACTTGCTGCTGTGACTTTTGCGTTGAAAACATGGCGGCATTATCTCTACGGCACCAAATGTCAGCTGTATACGGATCACAAGAGCCTTAAGTATATATTCAGCCAGAAGGAGCTCAACATGCGCCAGCGACGCTCCATGGAACTCATCAAAGACTATGACTGTGATATTCTTTATCACTCTGGCAAAGCGAATGTGGTGGCCGACGCATTGAGTCGTAAATCCTATTCTGCTAAATGTCTCTATACCTTGACTCATACTTCGTTTTCATCTACTCTGATTGATGAAATTCTCGTTTCTCAAGCCGAAGCCCTAAAAGAAGAAAACCTCAACTCTGAGGACATGAAAGGGCAACTTCAATTCTTAATCGATAGCCCTCGTGGCTTAAAGCTCTTCAAGAATCGTGTTTGGGTTCCGAAATTTGGAGGTATACGACAGAAGATACTCTCAGAAGCGCATTGCTCAAACTTTTCTGTACATCCCGGCAGCACCAAGATGTACAACGATCTAAAAGTCGAGTATTGGTGGCCCGGTATGAAAAGAGACGTAGGCCAATATGTTGATAATTGTGTTACATGCCGATTAGTCAAAGCGGAGCATCAGCAGCCTTACGGCAGTCTTCAGCCCTTACCGATCCCCGAGTGGAAGTTCGATCACATAACTATGGACTTTGTGACGAAGTTGCCGACTACACGAAGACAGCACGACGCAATATGGGTTATCGTGGATCGCCTAACCAAAGTCGCACATTTCATTCCGATTCGCGAAAACTATTCACTTGAGAAACTAGCCAAGTTGTACATAGACGAGATCGTTACACGACACGGTGTGCCTTTGTCAATTGTTTCCGACCGCGACAGCCGATTCACTTCGAGGTTCTGGAGTGCATTACAAGATGGATTAGGCACTAAGATCAGAATGAGCACAGCGTATCATCCACAGCCTGATGGCCAGAGTGAGCGTACGATCCTTACACTCGAAGACATGCTGCGGGCATGTGTTCTTGAGTTTAGCGGTAGTTGGGATGACCACTTGCCGTTAGCAGAATTTTCTTATAACAATAGTTACCACTCATCTATCAAAGCCGCACCTTTCGAAGCCTTATACGGACGCAAGTGTCGAACTCCTACGTGTTGGCATGAAGCCGGTGAAGCACCAATCGCCGGTCCCGAGCTACTTCAGCAGACAAATGAAAAGATCCGAATCATACGTCAACGATTGGAAACTGCTCAATCTCGACAGAAATCGTATCACGACCGACGCCAAAAACCTTTAGAATTCCAGAAGGACGACTATGTTGTATTAAAAGTCTCGCCGATGAAAGGTGTGTTCAGATTCGGCAAGCGTGGCAAGTTAGCACCACGATTCGTTGGTCCTTTCAAGATCACCGAGCGTGTTGGAACTCAATCTTATCTGTTGGACTTGCCAAGCGAACTGTCCAACATACACCCCGTGTTTCACGTTTCGCAACTAAGGAAGTGCAAAGAAGATGACAGAGAAAAGTGGGCCGATCATCTGACTTATAAGATTAATGAGAAGCTGCAATGTGACGAGCCTGAAGTCATCCTAGAGACAAAGATGAAGAAGTTGAGAAATCGAGAGGTAGCAATGGTGTTGGTGCAATGGAGAACTTCTCACGGAACTTCTCAGACCTGGGAATCTGAGCAGGACATGAGAGTTCGATATCCGCATCTGTTTGAGCCTTAGGTACTTCGAGGACGAAGTGCAAGCGTGGTGGGCTCATACTATAACACCTTGCTTTTTATTTGCATTTTTATTTTTAGTAATTTTGAGCAATTTGCGTAAAATGATGTAATTTCGAGATTTAGTATAAATAGGAGTCGGGAGTTACATTTTCTCACTTTTGCAAAATCCTTCTAGCAAATTCCAGAGCTTCTCTCTCTAGCCCGAAACTTCTCTCTAACTTTTCTCTCAAACCGACCGGCCAAATCTCGAGTTCTATACGTCATCGGAAAGGTCTCGAAGTGTACTACTCGAATCTACCATTGCATGTGAGATTTCATACGGTTTTGAGGTAAGAATCGTCCTTTTCGTTTTCTGCACTTTCGGTTTTGAAGCTACAATTTCGAGTTTATCATTTTAGGCGATTTAAAAGCTGATTTCATATGAGTTTTAGCTAAAATATGGTAGATTATGTATAATATAACTAAACCGAGGCTTATTACTTAGCTTATTTGTGGATTTGAGGCTTGAAAATGCATGTTTAAAGCTGTAGTTTATGAACAAACTCGAGTATGTATAGAACAGACTCGAAATGCCAAGAACAGACTCGAGTAGAGCTAGATTCGAGATATGGGTTTCGAATCTATCCTCAGATTCGAATGAGATTCGAATCTAGCCCCTAAATTTCGAATTTAATTAATAAAATTTACGAACAACGCATAAATTAGCAAAATAATTAGCAAAATATTTAGCTAGAAGTTATGGCTTAGAGATGTTGGAATATTGAGCTAGCAATATTAATTTAGCACATGTTCTGTAATATTGAACTTCAGATATTATACATAAGCCGTTTAGCCCAGTTGCGAGTCAAAGCCAGTGCCAGAATATATTAAAAGCCTAGATAAGCAAGAGCAAGCGTTATAAAACAATTTAAAGCATAAATAAGCCCGAGCAAGTATTTCAGAGCGTTTCAAAGCATTTTCAGTACAGTGAGTAACAGTTATTCTTGTTTACATGTTTTATATGAAATTGAGACATAAATTTGCTTCTATATGATTTCTTTGGAATTCAATAGACTTTTGTGAGTGAAGGCGAACACTGTGGTACAGGTGATGCCCAGCTTAGCCAGATCTTACATTTGATCTATTAATATGCATATTTATCTGCTATCTGTTTATTGTTCTGCATACTATACAGCAAATTTTGTGTTAGCGTTTCTTTGTGCATCTCATAAGCATTATATTTAGCGAGCAAGCAATTCTGATGTTTACCACTATCCCTTGAGCATTATGCGGGTAGCTAGCCCCGCATCACAGATTGATCATCTGTCAGCGGTAAACCCATAGTGGTGGCATCTCCGTTCTGCGTGAAATGTCTCAATTGTGCAGCGTTCTTTCTGGGTATTAAGCAAATGAGCAAGCAAGCAAGCAAGCAAGCATAACAGCCTTTTTAGGCACTTTCGCCTCATATTTTACATGCATTCATGAATATCTGTTTACTCACTAAGCATTAGCTTACAGTTGCTATTCACAATTTTTACAGGAAAAGGTAAAGAACAAGCTGGACCTTCTGCTTAGGTCTATTATCTGATCTGCCCAGAGGACTTAGCTCACTTTCAGCTTGTGGTATAGCTTTATGATGCCTTGGGTTCTGGGTAGCTGCTTTTATTTATGTTATGATGTTTTTAGCAACTTAGTACTGTAACCTTGTAGCACGTGTAGTGCAAGACTTATTGTAAGATTTTATTTAGCTTTATGCATTTATTATTATTCCTGGGATAAGCAAGCGTGTTTTGAAGCAAGGATGTGACATTAAACATCAAACAAATTGTCATTTTAACTTAGTTAGATTTTTAATTGACATTGCCTCCTTAAAAATAAAAATTATTTTTAAGAGTGGTATATATATATATATATATATATATATATATATATATATATATATATATATATATATATATATATATATATATATATATATATATATATATATATATATATAGAGGGGGGTTCAATGGAAAACCACAATGCACCTGAAAACTTGTGAAAACCGCACTGCACCACCACAAATGCATTAAATTCCCCGCGTGATGCATCAAAATTTCGTGTGATGCATCAAATTTCCCGCGTGATGCATCAAAATTCCGCGTGATACATCACCTTATTTACGATCATGCCACCGCGTTTTTAATGAAATGCACCAAATCGGACGGTATGCGTAGGTTTCCATAGTTTTCACGTGCATAGTGGTTTTCCATTGAACCCACCCCTATATATATATATATAGAGGGAGGTTCAATGGAAAACTCATACGCTTCGGGAAACTCTGGAAAACTGACTATGCACCAATGCAGCCCGCCCATGCATCAAAACGACATACAAGGGCATTTCGGGTATTGCAAATGATATATTATCTAATATAGATAAAATCTGTTTTTTTTTTTAATTTTGGTATCCTATATTCTCTCAACCTCCCTGATATCATTATTTTGAATTTCAAAATCATTCCAAAATAATGATTATACCGTGATAATATCCATAACGAATGATGCTACAAACCTTGAAACGTTGATGGAACCCTGCTCAAACTTTTTCTGCTGGACAAAAAGCACAGATACAATCTGATTTCGAGTGAAGAACAAACATGATGGATGATTCAAATACAATTGACGAAACAGATGCATCACGAAACAATGATAAGTATTGTAAATCACGAACAGATCGTAAGTATAGTAAATCACGAAACAGATGCATCACGACGATAATGCATCAGTTTATACATATATAAATATTAGAAAACAATGTATCAGCATATGAATATGAAAAAAACAATGCTCCGTATATATAAAAATGCATATGCTCCATCATTTTAAATCATTTTAAAAAATTGCACATGTTTGCATCATTTTAAGACTCTGCACATGATGCATCATTTTTGGGGGGTCTCCTTTAAAGATTTGGGAACAAAATCGGATTTGATTTTGTGATGGTTGTCGGAGCAGGAATTTCGGGAGGAGAGAGACGAAAGGTTTCAATAACTGAGGTGGGTTTTTTGTTTCCAAAATACAGATGCATTTGTAATGACGGAATTACCCTTTCGCGCTTAAACCAGGATGCACCGAATTTCAACAAACTTCGAAATATTTACCATCGTGCCACCGCCTATTTTTTCCCCAATTGCACCAAGATCGACGGTCATAATGGGTTTCCGAAGTTTTCCGATGCATCTTGGTTTTCCATTGAACCCACCCCTATATATATATATATATAAAAGTTAAATAATGTTAATGTTAATAAAAGCCATTGTTACAAAGGGAATAACAATTAATAAATCCTCTTTTAATACAAAGAAACATCTCTTATAATGAAACATCTTTTAATTAATGAAACATCTCTTATAATGAAACATCTTCTAATTAATAGCATTTAATGAAACACCTCTTTATAATTGATCATAAAAGCAGATGTTTGTATACACTTTTTTCCAATTTGCTTTATATCAACTTTAAGATATCAAGCAAGCAAAAGAAACTAGAATGAAGCTTAGCATCATATCCATCACTATTCTGTTACTTATCGTAGCAGCAACAAAAACAGGTAATGATTTTTTTTTAATATAATGTGTATTATATAATCGTTGCGATTTTTTATAATGACATGTGTTTAACGTACGGAAACCGTATTCTTTTTGTGTATCAGTTGAGGGTAATATCGAGACGACGACGAAATTACAAAAATGTAACGCCAATGTTACATTGCCTTATCCCTGCATAGACATAAGATGCAATGAATATTGTTTCTTGTCAAATAATTACTATGGCTCAGGGAAATGTGTTGCCGAAAATGTTTGTTATTGTGAATGGTGTTAGTGCATTGTGATATAAAGTTTCTTGTGTTTTGATATCGATCAATAAGATTTGCAATACTTGAATAACTATTAATATTCATATGTTTCTGTCATATAATCGAAAGATTAACGGACGATACAATCATTGTTTCGAGTATTTCCTGGACGAACAATGTTGAAATTTCGATTTCAACAATGCAAGCCTTACAATTTCGGGGTTCATGATTCAATCACATTATATATATATATATATATATATATATATATATATATATATATATATATATATATATATATATATATATATATATATATATATATATATATATATATATATATATATATATAGAATATGGTTCGAGAGAGTACCACCCTTATGCAGCGCACCAGAAGGTACCACCTTTAAAAAAACTTTTTTAATTTTTTTTTTCATAAACATGTTTTAATTAACGTTATGAAGATCATATGTAAATTTCACATACATTCACATCTCCTAGCTCCTAAAAAATGATGTGAACACACACTTACATAATTTTGAAGACATGTGAACTTGCATTTATGTGATGCGTGTTTTCATGCACTTAGAGTGTTCGGATTTGCTTGAAATTTACATATGATCTGTGTAATGTTAATTAGAACATGTTCATGAAAAAAAATTTCAAAAAAATTACTTTTAGGGGTGGTACCTTCTGGTGCGCTGCATTAGAGGTGGTACTCACTTGAACCTAAATCTATATATATATATATATATATATATATATATATATATATATATATATATATATATATATATATATATATATATATATATATATATAATCGGTTTTATAATGTGTTACTTTATGGACATGTCAATTTAATCAACAACTCCTCATAAAAATTATTACTTTTAAATGACAATTGGCAAATGAGTACCATCGTACGTTCCAATCCAATTATTTCAAATTTGTTACAAGTAAACATAATTTACTATTTTTGGGGTATTTTATTTTGAACCAAATTATTTATTTATAATTAATACTTTGAACGTATTTGACTAAAATATATTTTTTGTTTGTCAATTTTTATATCAGTACGTATGGATCGATATAACGATGGATCCTATTTTCTAATTACCTAACAGATTATTTCTTCAATTTCATCAATTAACACTTTCTCAAATATAATCTATTTATTTATTTTTATCAAACATGAAAGATCAAATGTATTTTATCAAATATATCGTGCTCGGTAATTCATCGAAATTAGGTTACTGTTCGTTCCCTGATCCAGCAATTGATCAAAGAGCTGAATATCTGCAAAACCAAGCAAAAGTAAGTTGAAGGACGAAGCAGGGGCGGCCTGCGACCCCACTCCGATGTTTAAGTCAGAGATGTTTCTGAAAATAGGTAATCGCCAGATGAATGAAAAAATTGGGGTTTGTATCAGTGCATACCTTGTGAGAGAGACGAAAGAAACTATTTATACCAATGGCGGACCCAGCCACCGAAGGGACCCGTCTCACAAATTTTCGTCGCGTTCACGATTAAAATATTAAAATGATTATTTTAGTTGGGTCGGGTCAACACACGAATATTTATAATTTAAAAATAAACATATAGTTTTAAATCAATACTAATTGGTGTTGAAGGAATGGACGGATTAGATGGTTGTGGTTGAGCTTGTGAATGTGGTTGTGTGATGTTATAAGATTCGATTTAGTTTCGTTTTTACTAAATTTTAAAGATGGACCGTCGTTACTATCACTTTCTGATAACTTCCTTTTGAAAAATTTATCCATTAATCCTACAATTAACAAATTGACAAATATTTATAATTTAATAATAAACATATAATCTTAAAATCAATACTATTTTGGTTTGAAGGAATGATAGGATTAGATGGTTGTGGTTGTGGTTGAGATTGCGAATGTGGTTGTGTGATATTATCGGATTCGTTAGTTTCGTTTTTACTAACTTTTGAAGATGGATCGTCGCAACTTATGTTTTTCACTAGTTACTTATCCAAGTTTTTTTAAAATATTAAAATAAATAATTAAATTGATTTAGGAAAAAATGACTATTTACCAGATTTCTATAATTTTTTTTCTTTCTTTGTTATTATTTAATTCTTAGTTATGTATTTTACTTAGTTACCTGATTCATATATTTTTAACAATCTTTTAAATAATATAATATTAATATTTTATTTGTTTCTAAAATAATTTTTAAAATATAGAAATAAAAAATAATAATAATTATACAAGTATCCCGTGTAAACAGGGGTAATAAACTAGCTTAAATTAAAACACATTTACATTGGCTAGAAATCTAATATTTTTTTTTTTACATTTAACATTAATCGGTGATGAAATCAAATTTGATACAACGGTCATTACTACTACTAGTACTAGTACTACTACGACGACGACTACTACTAGTATTATTATTATTATTATAACAAATCTATTTTTGTAACTAAAAATTGTTTGTAATACATAAAATACACATATAAATATAAACGATTTATACAAGTAAAGTTAATAAGAATTGATAATATATACCTAAAATTAAACAATTTATATGCATAAATTTAATTGAAACCGATGAATATAACAAGTCAAAAATTAATAATGTTGTTGAAAAAGTAAAGAAATAATAACGGACTTTCACTTGTTTGTTTGGATTCTTGATTGTTGTTTAGAATCCAAATCATTTCTCAACACTTCATGTTTGCTCTTTGTGTTATGGTGTTGGCCATCTTCTTTCTCATTCCAACTGTCCCCTTTGATCTTTTGCTTCTTCAATGGTAATATTGCTTACTATGGAGAGGGTGAAGGAAGCAGAAATAATGGGTTTTGATGAAGATAGGATGACGGCGGTGAACGTCGATGGCTAACGATGGCTTGCTGCTCGATCATAGCCGATGGGATCGAGAGGATGAGACCGACGAGGGGTGAGTATAGTAGTCATCACTTTTCTTCTCTCGATAAAAGAAGTGATCGAAGACCCCCTTACTCTCTGTGTCTCTCATTAAATGATATGACAATATGTCTTGTTTGTTTTTTGCAATAAGCTCTTTTAGAGCACTTATATCTTCACGTGAAAAGATATTTTGTTCTAACTGCAGACATGGAAATGACTTCAGATATTTAATCTTTTAAAAAACAAACAACACCTAAGAGTGTTTTGTTTCTTATCACTTATCGTTATCAAACACTATTATCACTGTAACCTTGTATTGAATAAGAGATAAAAGTGATAAGAGATCTTGTTATATTCCAATACTTCAACCAAACATGACAATAGTCAATAATGATTCATTTCATTATCTTATGTATTTCATCATTTTGTCCATTTCATTTATGTGTCACTTAGTTCAATCGAACCAAGAGATTGTAAACAATAATTCCGAATGCATCAAAGAATACCACAATCATAATCAATATGATAGTTCCGGTTGCGATAGAGAAGAACCAATAACATGCTACACACAAACTTCTTTAGACGTGATGCTACCCCGACATGGAATACTACCATGCTCGTGAGGTAAGTTTGCAATGACAACCAAACTAACCTCATTCTCCGTTCATTTACATACATATTAAGCGCGTCCTCAACTCCATGGACCCTTAACATTCTCCCACTTCTATCATGGCTCAAACCCATTTGAGCCATGTTTCTAGCGAGCACAACCGCATCTTCTAACCCAGCTGAACCAGCTTGTCCCAAAAACGGACCCATCACATGCATAGCATCCCCTGCAACGGTCACTGTTCCTCTACAAAACGTCCCTAATAGCAAGTCCCATGGTGCACGATATCTCAAGCGAGTAAAAGACAACGATCTTCCATGTGCACTTTTGACCATTTCTAGAATCTCTCGAGGGTAATCGTGTAGCAACTCTACGGTTGATCCACGTATCACGTCAGGATCTTCCCAATTTCTTTCATCTGTTGTAAACAATCAAGAATAACAAAAGAACCTATGTAAACATATCAAGTGAAATCTTTGTTGCTTTAAGGACGATACGCTAACAAATATACGACCTACGGAAACGTTGGGTTGTGAACAAAACCAGTAAACCAAGTGATTGTTAATCGGAATCCTTCCTACAAAAATGTTGTCTTTCCTGAAATGTGCAAACTCATGGCAGAATGAATGCCCATTCGGGTAGTTGGTCAAGCCTCTAACTTCACATATGGGGAACGTTTTTGTAGCCTTGACGTTAAGGAAGTCGGAAACAACCGATCTGACTCCATCGCAACCAGTTACAACCTACGAGGATCAAGAAGTGTCGTTAATCTAAAGAAATTATCGATCACGTAAGACTCAAAAATGGAAACAAGATTCGATCATAACAAATCAACACCTTGGCGATAATGAAGCTTCCATCAATGAACTGAAGAACTGGTTTGCTAGTATTGCGGTCCAATTTTATAGACTGAAGTTGGCGGCCAAACTTGACGGTGGTCGGAGGTAGTGCATCGTAAAGAGTGTCTAGAAGATCCTTCCTTCTCAGGAAACGAGTTTCGCCACCCCTGTTACAGACTCGTTAATACAAATTCTAAACATCGCACTGATAAATAATTTAAAGAAGTCCTACACTAATATAATTCTAAAAATTAGCCATCAAACAAGTCGTTAACTTATTGTAATTTTGTCTTCATTGTCAAATGAGAAAAAATCGTCATCAAATTATCATCTCGTGAAAGCATACGAAAAACCTTATTACACTCATAACGGTTAAATGAATATAAATATCATTACTTATAAGTTAATAATATTAAGAAAAAAATAATAATATATAGATTTTCATTAGTAAAAATCTTTTTTTAACATTAAGAAATAATTATAAAAAATTAAAATGTTATATTGGTAATTTTCATTCCATTTACGTACTCATCTATTCTATTACAATACTATAAACAAACATGATTTTTCATCTTATCGTAATGAATCATTTCATTCCGTTTCCGTTTCTTATTCCTGCATACCAAGCACTGCCTAAGATATTTATGGCTAGATTGAACACCATAAACGGATTATTGAAGTAAAATCTTGAATAACTTAGTAGAGTTTTTACTTATTTATGTAACTTATATTTTATTTGATAAATATTAATATATATTACGTAATAGAAAATGGATTAAGACGATTATATATCATTATTATATCTTAGTAACTTACATCGAAAATTCTTGTCGATTCCCCACATCAAGGGATACCATACATTCCCTGCACATTGCCCACAAATATTAGTTGGTACTGTCAATGGGACGGGATGTGAATTTCGTTTCTAATCCCCATCCTCGCTTCTTAATCCTCTTTTCCATCTCTGGTTCCATTCCCATCAGGAAATAAGCTTATATCACCATCTTTGTCTCAAATGAGGATCGGGAATCCCCATCGGAAAATTAAGTTTTCAACATTTTAAAAGATTAATAAGTTTGAAGTATAAATAAAAGTTTATTAGAAAAATGTATGTGAATAAATTTAAAACAAATCATTCAAACATAATTGAGTTACTTACATGTATAATATATAATTTATAATAAAACTAAAACAAAATTATATATGCAAAAGATTTATAAACCAATATGAGGAAGTAAAACAATAATATTTTAAACTATAGGAAAGTTATATACATTGCTTTTTAATATATTATATAAAATGTATTAATTAATTTATATCGTAAACTTAAATAAATATAATAATTTATACATAAAATAAAACATGGATCGAGATCGGGGTTGAGTATTAAAGTGTCCATCATCCCCGTTATTTTAAATCGAGGATTCCCCATCTCCGTCTTCATCCCCGGTCAAATTGGGGTCGACTTACGGGTTCCGAACCAGGAATTGATTTTTATGCCAAGTCTATTATTAGTGCATGTTCAAGAAAAAGAAATTAGGTTGCGTTGATTTGATGGATTTTAAAATTTTGAAATAAGTTTGGGCTTCATAAAATTGTTTAGTTAATAATTTTAAACCAAATATGTACCAATATTTCCAAAGACTTAAATCAATATTTATTCTAAACATGTCACCAAATCAAATACTCCCAATATTATCATTACTTTGTAGTAAATAATTGATTAAAAGGTAAATAACTAAAGTTTTAATTATCAAAGAGCTTTTAGCTTAGCGGCATCAAGTGTTAAAGATGTCCGTAGAGTTGGAAGTTTGAGTCTCACTATAAACATATTGTAGATTTAACATTAAGATTAGTGAATGTTTATATTTTTTTTAAAAATTGATGTTTGAATGAAACGTTTACATACCGAATAAAAGTAGTAAAAGCTAATTTATCTATAAATTTTTTTATAAAATGTAACATTTAATCATATTTTATATCAAAATCCAAACATTTTATTTATTTTATGTCAAATCTTAAAAATTTATTTACTTTAGTAAAATCTAGAAAAAAAAGTTATTAACAAAACTTTTAAATTATTACATGATAAAATTAATTCTATCACGAAAAGCAAATAAAAAATTAAGGTACAAAACTACAAATTTAAAATGGCTAATTTTATGATTACCCAATAAAATTAAGCTAATGTGATTTCTTAATTATTAATTACATATCTTAAAGGTCAAAATTTAATTTATCTTCATTTTATTGATTTCAAAATATTATAAAAAAAATTATAAAAATATATAGACTAATTCAATAAAACCAACGGCGGCAGCTTTAGAACCAAGCAATTCAGTATAGTAAATAGAGGGTAGCTACGGAATCCATGGGAATTGAAGATACCTGTGAATAGGGACAGCAGTGCGACGAAGGATGTCGGCGACGCCGAGCTGATCCAGAGCTCGCCAGCCGTTTTGGCGGATTCCGATAGCTGATCCGGTGATGTTCCTTAGAGTTTCCGATCTCTCCATTACGACGCTTTTGATGCCTTTTTTGTGAAGGGCAAGGGCGGTAGCTAAGCCGCTTATCCCTGCCCCAATTATCACCACTTCAACATTATCATCATCCTCCTCTTCCATGGCTACCTACCTAACCTACTAATACTTCCGATTCCAGTTAACACTTAACACTATCACTAATCACTATGTATGTTAATGTGTTGTTTGCCTTCTCACGGCGTTACCCCCAAGGACGTTTATTTATTATATAATATATATATATATATATATATATATATATATATATATATATATATATATATATATATATATATATATATTCATACAAGCCGTCCAGAAACTCATCATTCATAGGCCATAGCGGTTTATTTTCTGGAAATCTACCATGTACTACTACTCGGGGCGTATCAATGTTTAAATTGACTTGCAAATTTTTTTTTTTATTTCTAATCATGCTCCTAGACTACTTATTTTGTGACTTCAATACTCACTTCCACCAACGAGGTTTAACCCGTATGGTAGGAGGGGTGTTATGTAAGTCAGTAATCACGGTTCGACTTCTGTCGAAGACAAGAGTAAAAGTAAGTATCGAAGTAAAGAAGTAGTTTAAGAGTAGGATTAAGATAGTATGCCGTTAAAAACTCGTGACCACACGCTTACATCACACACCACTTTTACCAATTTGACTTGCAAAATTTTTCGTTTTAATATTATATAATTATAATTATTTTTGCTTAAATTTTGCTTATTTTATATATATATAATTGGGTTAATATCGAAAAAACCCCATAAACTTTCCTTATTTTTGTGATCAAGCCCCTAAACTTTTATTCTGGTTGTTTAAGTCCCTTAACGATTTTTGTCTTATTCAAAAAACCCACTATATTTACATGTTTTAGCGATTAAGTCCCTAAACTTTGTATTTTATTGGTTGTGTTTTACATACTCATTCGGTAGCCAGTCAAAGATATATCCTTTTAAATAATACAAAAATAGTTTAGAGACTTAAATAATCGGAAAAAAAAAAGTTTAGGGACTTAATCGTGGAAATGAGAAAAGTTTATAGGGTTTTTTCAATATTAACGCTATGTAATTTAAAACCTCAAAGATGATCAAACCGACCCAAAATATATGTATGTGGTGTTTCTCCGTTGACGATGAATCCTTGATAACACTTTTGCACTATCAGTCACCAATCAAAAAGTAAAACAACAACAACACAACAAGCTGAAATAATTAAGTGTAGAATGATGATCGAGCCACAATCTAAGCATTCTCATGGCAGTTAGCATCATTGATGTAAGCTAATCGGAAAACTTCTAGTGTAATAGTTAATTGATGTTCATGGATGAATAAATGAAGTTTGTGAAACCTCTTTCATGTATATATAACACAACATATATTACTATTACATCGTCGGCTTGAGGTTAGGAAATCGGCAACGATGCAAATTCTTCTTCTACTAATCCATTCAGCCAGTGTTGGTACAGTTCGTATAGTTGGTGATTTCCCTACCCTCGAGCAGTTTCCCTCATAAGCAGCGTACGAAAATCATACTGGTTTATACAACTTTCCACGTAACAAAACGATATCATCTTATATACACTTCACATGAGTAGCATTTTATCACCAAAAAAAAAAAAAACCTTTGAATTTTTACAATAGAAAAAAAAAAAACCTGTCAATGTTTACAAAAGAAAAAATAAACTTGAAAGTGACCAAAATCCACTTTTCATTGATGATGTTGCAATTCTTGGTCAACTTTTACAGGAAACTAGATGTTAAACCAGCTCCAATGAACATCTTCTGGTTCCTTTCAAGAAAAGCATATGCATTGTGTAAAGATCTTTTTTGTTTACATACCAAACACCCCACGAGTTGAATAAATATGATAATGGATCGCTTAATATCGTCTCCACTTCTCCACCTCTCTGTGAGTTGCTTTGATCAGTTTTTTAGTGTTCGCTACAACCTCCTCAATCAGAACACCGATCTCATCCCTGGAAAGTTTCCAAAAATCCAGTCACGTTTGTAGGAAGCAAGGACTAGAAAGATGTATTTGTTAAACCATCATTTTTGCTTTTGGAAGATGCATTTTACAACCATCTGACCTCAATGTTCAAAACTTGTGACCCATGTTGACCAATTTAATAGACTGGTCATGCAATTTCAAGTAAAGCTACTTGTAATGAGTCGATGAACAATAAAGCTATACTACTACTCTGTCTATTCTCGGTCGCGTGGCAAAAAATCAATAGCAAGTAAGATCGTAATAACTTTGTTGCATGCATACATATATATTCTACAAGTGCAGAGAACAATCAAGAAAATGTTGAAATCATCTAATGTATGCTCATTAAATATTAAGCATGGTCATATTTTTATTTGGTGTGCCAATGTTCGATTAAACTTGAAACAAAAAGGAATCTGTTGCATCTTTTCAGTTTTCACCTCCTATTTCTCTCTGATACAAATCCCAACCAATAATTGACGTTAATTAACTTAACACACCAATAATCGAATGCTTACAAACCAAACTCTGGTATTCGAGAACCAGTAAACTCCTCACAAGAAAAGAAAACAATAACCAAAAGAAAACTGCCTGCTCTCCCCAAATCAGCTCCCCCTTATACTGATTTTCTTCCCAAAATTACTAAAATCCTTTCCAAAACTAAATAAAATCCATACTAATATTAAATAAAATCTTAAAGAAATACTAACTATTAATCAATAACACTTTCACCCCCTTAAGATGCGACCGGTTCCTCCTGCCGTCCTCTTTGACGTCAATACACCTTACCCCAACGGCCTGGTGTCGTATCATCGCTCCCGCCCTGAAAACTCACCTTGTCCTCAAGGTGAAATGAAGGAAATTGCCGCTTAATCTGCTCAAAAGGTTCCCAGGTAGCTTCGGTCATGGGTAACCCCTGCCACTGAATTAAAACTTCATTCTTGCTGTCGACTTCTCGCGAGCCCAATAGCCCCATTGGTTGTATCCCGCTTAAGTCACCCCCCACCACCAGTCCTTCGGGTAGCTCTGGGGCAGCCACCTGATTTCCAATTGCCTGCTTCAGCTGTGAAACATGGAAGACCGGATGTATGACCGACGTTGGTGGCAGTTTCAACTTGTATGCCACCTTACCAATGCGCTCCAGAATTTCGAAAGGCCCATAAAAACGAGGAGCAAGTTTCGCATTCCTTCGTTGGATAACTGAAATCTGTCGGTAAGGTCGATGTTTTAGATAAACCAAATCGCCTACACGAAATTCCACATCTCGGCGTTTACCATCTTCCCGTTCTTTCATTAATTGTTGAGCCCGCAAGAGGTGATGCTTTAAATCCTCCAAGACACGATCTCTTTCCAGTAAATACCTGTCCACGTCATACGTGACTGCCGCCCCTTGATCATAGCGAATTAGTTCTGGTGGTTCCCGTCCATAAACAGCCTTGGAAGGAGTCGTCTTTGTCCCAGAATGGTAAGACGTGTTATACCAATATTCTGCCCAAGGAAGCCACTTACGCCACTCCTTCGGGCAAGTAGATGCAAAACAACGTAAGTACGTTTCTACACTCCTATTAACCACCTCAGTCTGTCCATCTGTCTGTGGATGGTATGTCGTACTTTGTTTAAGCAGGGTGCCCTGATACTTAAATAACTCGCGCCAGAAATGACTAACAAAGACCTTATCTCTGTCAGAGATAATAGATCTCGGGACCCCGTGCAATCGGACAACCTCCTGTACAAAAATCGTAGCAACTGAAGCTGCAGTGAAAGGATGTTTTAAAGGAACGAAATGAGCAGATTTACTCAGCCTGTTGACAACATCCATAATCACGTTATACCCCTCCGAGCATGGTAAGCCTTCGATAAAGTCCATTGTCAAGTCTTCCCAAATACGTGCAGGTAAGTCCAGAGGCTGAAGTAACCCGGCCGGAGACAGGTTGGAGTATTTATTACGTTGACAGACCCCACATTCTGCCACCATCTTAGCAATATCTCGGCGCATTCCCACCCAGTAGAATTCTTGTGCCATTCGATGATACGTCTTTTGAATTCCACCATGTTCGCCCACAACACCACCATGCACTTCCTGAAACAGCTTAGGAATCCACGTGGTTGAACGAGGAAGCACAAGACGACCTTTATACCGAACTTCGCCATTAACGACGACGTAACCCTCCAACCCCGTGTCATGTGCATCTATCCGTTCTTTCAAAGCGATTATCTCGGGGTCCGATTGCAAGTGACGTAGCAACTCGAGGTAGTCATCCGAGAGTGGGACCGATAAGTCACATACATGAATGCTCTCTCCCCTTCGCGATAAAGCATCGGCGGCACCATTCTCCCTTCCCGGCCGATAATTAATGTCAAACTCATAACCGGACAGCTTTGCTATCCACTTCTGGTGTTCCCCTGGTACTGTACGTTGTTCAAGAAGGTATTTGAGACTCCTTTGATCCGTGATAACCGTGAAGGAACGGCCAAACAAGTATGGCCGCCATTTTTGTACTGCCAAAACAATAGCCATCAATTCCCGCTCATAAACGGACTTTAGTTGCGCCCGTTGCCCCAATACTTGGCTGAAATAAGCTACAGGTTGTCCGTCTTGCATCAAGACCGCGCCCACTCCCTGCCCCGACGCGTCTGTTTCGATCACAAAGGGTTTGGTGAAATCCGGTAGAGCCAGAACGGGGACCTTAGTCATGACTTCCTGTAAATGACGAAAAGCTTGTGTCGCTTTATCGGTCCATCGAAAGTTATCTTTCTTTAATAATTCTGTCAACTCGCGAGCTATCTTTCCATATCCCTGAACAAACTTTCTGTAATATCCTGTTAACCCCAAAAATCCACTTAACTCCCTTAAGTTCTTAGGAATGGGCCATTCGGTCATTGCGGTAATCTTGGATGGATCTGCCTGAACCCCTTCCTTAGTGACAATGTGGCCCAAATACTAACTGTTCTTTACTCGGGCAATCAAAAACCATGGCTAAGTGGCGTCGATGATCCGACATACACCTGTTGTAGACCAATATGTCATCAAAAAAGACCAACACAAACCGTCTCAAGTATGGCCGGAAAATCTTATTCATTAGTGACCGGAAAGTCGACGGTGCGTTAGTTAGGCCAAATGACATAACTAAAAATTCGTAGTGACCCTCATGTGTACGGAAAGCCGTTTTGTGAACATCCTCATTTTTCATACGGATTTGATGATATCCTAATTTCAAGTCCAACTTGGTAAATACTGCTGCACCGTGTAATTCATCCAACAACTCATCAATGACAGGTATCGGGAATTTATCCAAAACCGTTGATTTGTTTAGAGCGCGATAGTCCACGCAAAAACGCCAGCTTCCATCTTTTTTCTTTACCAGTAGCACCGGGCTGGAAAACGGGCTAGTACTCGGCCGAATGATGCCTGCCTCCACCATTTCGCCAACTAACTTTTCAATCTCATCCTTCTGTAGTTGTGGGTATCGGTATGGGCGTACACTAACTGGTTCGGTACCGCTTTTAAAAGTAATAGAGTGCTCATGATCCCTCGAAGGTGGTAGACCTGCAGGTAATGAAAAGAGAGCGGAGTGTTGGGTTAGTAAATCATCAAGTTCTGGGTGGACCTGTGATTCGGGTACTGCTGACGCAAACAGGCTAGCCAAGACAACCACAAATGCACGACTGGTTGCGGGTAGCGCACGAGCTAAGGACTGCAATGAAGCCTCTGATCGGCGTAACCCCGGCTCTCCCCGCAATGTTACGCGTTTCCCCCCTTGTTGAAAGGACATCACGAGGTCTTGCCAATTCACCCGCGTTTCACCTAACTTACTCAACCATTTGATGCCCAGT
This sequence comes from Centrapalus pauciflorus, assembly GCA_020465985.1. NCBI lineage: Eukaryota > Viridiplantae > Streptophyta > Magnoliopsida > Asterales > Asteraceae > Centrapalus > Centrapalus pauciflorus. The sequence goes on along the minus strand of JAANYP010009536.1, from coordinate 2,774 downwards.
ATGACATCTGTACTTCCCAGTTCCATAGGGTAAAAATCTTCAGTTACGCAAATACCCAGTAATCGTAGCTCCACATTCCGACAAATGCCGTAGCTAGGCTCTGTTTTTCCATTTCCCAAGGTGACTCCCGTTGTCCTACTTCCCGTAACGTGTAAGGCTAACGGTTCCAGAAGTCTTAATGACAAGAAATTGTGAGTTGCTCCGCTGTCTATGAGCACCACCACCTCTGTACCGTGTATGGTCCCACACAGTTTCATGGTCTGCGGAGAAGTAATGCCGGCAACCGAATGGGCCGATACTTCCACGACATCTAAGTCCATGTGTTCCTCTGGTAGTTCATCGTCCCCGTCATCCTCCAATTCTCCATCATAAATAACCATGACCCTCAGCGATTTTTCGGGACAGCGGTGTCCAGGCCCGAATTTCCCATCACAACGAAAACAAAGTCCTTTTGCCCTCTTATCTGCCAGTTCCGTCTCCGTCATGCGTTTGAAGGGTTGTTTGTTGTTTGTCGGTCCGTGTGTGGGGACTGACGATGTTGACACCGGTGGACGAGTTACCATCCCACTTGGCCGAACATTTGGTGGTCGAGCCCCGCCTCTTTCGACCTCGCGAGTATTGGTACGATTCTCCTCGGCCATGATTGCCAGTTTCATTGCTTGCACCAATCTTTCGGTTGTAATAAACGTACCATGGAACGCAGTTCTGGTTTCAAGCCGTTGGTGAATGTGCCTTCCAACACCTGCTCAGAAAGTCCTACCAATTGGGCAGCCAATGTCTCAAACTTTCCCACATACTCCCGAGTCGTACCGTCCTGCTGAATGGCCAGAAATTGCTCATAGGTGTTGCCTTCATGTGCTGGCTGAAAACGTTCCAACAATCTCACCTTCAAATGTTCCCAGCCGTGAAACGGGTCTCGTTGCTCACTCCAACGATACCAAGACAGAGCTTGGCCTTCTAGGCAAATGATTGCAGCCCGGAGCTTTTCCCCCGTTGTCACAAAGCCTTGTATGTCAAAAAATCTTTCCGCCCGGTATACTCATCCATAGGCATCCTCCCCATCAAATAATGGCATTTTTAACTTACGGAGCCTATAATCAGTTCCTGTCAGCCATGGTTTCTCGGTCGAAGGTCCCCCCTCCCCCCTCGGTCCTGGTCCCCTCCATTGGCGACCATGCGTAAAAGTCTCGACACCGGTACGAACCATACCTTGGCTTGTAAACACGGGAATGGCACCCGAAGATCCCCCTGATTCGTCGCCGAAGGGTGGAATGGGAAATCCATGTTCGTCGAACACCAATGAGGAGATTGGCGGCGGACCGTGGGCGGCGCTGGACTGGTGCCTCACGGGACTGTCACCTTTCGGCGGTTGTTGACTGGATGAGTACCGTTGATCAATCTGTTTCGACAGTAGGGCCGTAAGGGTATCCAAACGTTGGTTTGTCTCCGTTTGGCCCGCATCCATCCTCGTTTCGTCTCTTTTCGCATTGCCTCCATCGCCGATTCCAGCCTATCAAGGCGGCTGCTGGGATCAGATTTGAATTGAACGAGGTCAGCTTCCAAATCGGTAATCTTTGTCATGAGGGTGTCGAAATTGGTACCGACAGTGAGTAATTGGATTCCACAGGTAGAAAACGAAGGGCTCTTATACCAATTTGATACAAATCCCAACCAATAATTGACGTTAATTAACTTAACACACCAATAATCGAATGCTTACAAACCAAACTCTGGTATTCGAGAACCAGTAAACTCCTCACAAGAAAAGAAAACAATAACCAAAAGAAAACTGCCTGCTCTCCCCAAATCAGCTCCCTCTTATACTGATTTTCTTCCCAAAATTACTAAAATCCTTTCCAAAACTAAATAAAATCCATACTAATATTAAATAAAATCTTAAAGAAATACTAACTATTAATCAATAACACTTTCACCCCCTTAAGATGCGACCGGTTCCTCCTGCCGTCCTCTTTGACGTCGATACACCTTACCCCAACGGCCTGGTGTCATATCACTCTCCTAGGAGTAAGCTGTAAGCTTTGCTCAAGGTTTCTAGTGTTAATGTCATTTTTTGTTCTCAAGCATACTCAATTGCTAAAACTTCTTCAGATAAGCAAAAGGATATTAATAAATAATTTGCGAGTAATATAATGACGAGTGCTTGCAGATTTGGGTGCATTTTATCAAACACAAATAAGAACTTACCTGCAAATTGGCATAAGGGAGAGCGATAAGCAAAGACACAACTGATTCAATTTAGAGAAGTGAAACTTATATAAAGAAACTCTCAGGCAACAAAAAGATCAAACACATTAAACAAGCACAAAGGCATGTCTGAACACACACACACACAGAGCTTACTGAGTAGGAAGGCTGCCAGGTCCACTGAATAACCTCCCAACATTGGAGTGTTTCCGATTTTCGTCATACGCAATGCCCCTCCCTGCACCATAGCCAAATCCTAGACCAACTCCACATCCAACACCAAATCCAAAACCAAGCTGCAGGCCCGGGATTCCAGGGCCTAATCCAGCACCTGAAGAAATATTTATCTTAGATAATCCCAAAAGCGAGCTGCAGGCTCAGAAAACCATTTATATCGCTGTTTATTTTACCCATGCTAAAAGAGAAACTATGTATAGCATGCCTTAGTGCGTTCAGTTCACAATAACTTAACTTTATGCAATCACAATTCACAGCCACAAGGGATACGGGGTTCCTTTTTCAAAAAAATTTTTAAACAGTGGAAAGACCACTGCGTTTTTACAGTGAAA
>JAANYP010009535.1:0-284806 GCA_020465985.1 Centrapalus pauciflorus | reverse complement strand
GTGCGGCAAAAGCTAAAAACATCCTTATAGCTTCAATGCGTGCAACTGGTGCGAATGTTTCATCATAATCAATTCCTTCTTGTTGACTGCATCCTTTGGCCACGAGACGAGCTTTATTCCGAACAATGACACCGTGTTCATCTTTCTTGTTCTTGAAGATCCATTTCGTGCCAATTATAGATTTGTCTTTTGGTCGCTCAACAAGTCTCCAGACCTTTAACCGTTCGAACTGGTTGAGTTCCTCTTGCATCGCCACAATCCAGTCAGCATCCAGAAGGGCTTCTTTTACATTTTTAGGTTCAATCTTACTTAAAAAATTTGAAAATAAGCATTCATTTATTGTAGCCCTTCTGGATTGGACTGATGACGATGGATCACCAATGATATTCTCTATTGGGTGATTTCTTGTCCACTTAACTGTATGTGGAAACGGTTCTATTGGGTCTTGGTTTGGATTGGAATCGAAATATGGTTCGGGAGTTGTTGCAGATGTTGTAGGTGGAACATCGGAGGTAGGAGCTTCTGACTGTTCTGATGTAATAGGGGTTTCAGAAGTATGTGGAGGTTCAATTGGTTGTACAGTCTCAGTAATTGACTGCACCTTTGCTGTTGAAGCTTCTCCAGTTTCTTCTGAACTTTGTTGTTGAGAGAGATCTGAAACTACGACTGGATCTTCAGTGATCCTGTCAGGCACCAAATTTTGAACATTAGATTTGGGAGTTTCAAAATAATCATCATAAAAGTTCTCAAACAACTTATTTATTTCATTTTGTTCAGCATTTTGTTTATCTGACTCCAGTGAAGTCTGCATGTTAGGTCCGGGTTCTGAACTGGTGTGTTCAGAAGCCATCACCACTCCTTCGTCAAATTTAACATTTACGCTCTCGTTGACTATCTTGGTTCTCTTGTTGTAGATTCGGAAAGCAACCGACTCCTTTGAATACCCGATGAAGATTCCTTCATCTGCCTTTTGATTAAACTTTCCCAGATTGTCTTTATCATTCAATATAAAGCATCTGCAACCAAAGACATGGAAAAATTTAACATTAGGTATTCGTTTATTGATTAGCTCATACGGAGTCTTTCCGAATCTTTTATTTATTATTGAACGGTTTTGTGTGAAACATGCTGTTGCAACCGCTTCTGCCCACAAGAACAATGGTAAGTTGGAGTAGGCCAACATCGTCCTAGCTGCTTCCACTAGTGTCCGATTTCTTCTTTCAACGACACCGTTTTGTTGTGGAGTCCGAGCAGCTGAGAATTGATGTGTAATTCCAACTGAATTTAAGAACGAGTCCAATGATTTGTTCTTGAATTCTGTTCCATTGTCTGAGCAAATTGTCTGGATGGTGAGTTGCAACTTTACTTGTATTTTTCGGATGAAGTCGATGATAGATTCGGTTGCATCTGATTTGGATTTCAGGAAAAACACCCATGTGTATCGTGAGTAGTCATCAACTATCACCAATACATATCTTTTCTTATTTATACTTTGTACTCTCATCGGTCCACACAAATCCATATGCAGTAACTCTAATGCTCTTGTGGATGAGTGTACTGTTTTGGATTTGTGTGTGGCTTTTGTCATCTTTCCTTTTTCACATGCCGCACATAGTTGCTCTTTTTGAAATTTAAGCGCCGGCAGCCCTTTAACTAACCCTCCTTTTGCTAGGTTGGTCAGTTCATTGAAATTTAGATGTGAAAGGTGACGATGCCACAGCCATGCTGTTTTAGATGTTGCTTTGACAATAAGCAGACATCTTTCTTCAGATTGATCGAGGCTAAATCAATGGAGTATAGATTTGTTTTCCTGTTTCCTGCTAGAATTTCTTTTCCTTGTGCTGATCTGATGCTGCACCGATTGGCTTTGAAGTTGACTTCTAATCTCTTATCACACAGTTGTCCAATACTGAATAGATTATGACCAAGACCGTCAACATAAAAGACCTTTTGAATTGTGATTTTGTCATACTTCAGACTTCCGTATCCCTTGATCGGACAAAACTGATCGTTTCCAAATCTTACCGTCCCACAGAACTTTTCTACAAAGTCCGTGAGTGTGTCTCGTTGTCCGGTCATGTGTTTGGAGCATCCCGAATCAAGGTACCAGACATGGTTTACCTATAAAACGTAAAAGCACATGAGGTACCCACTTGTAGTTGGGTACTTTAGTTTTAGGTAAAACATGCATAGTATCATTTGTTTTTCTAACTGATATGGCTTTGGGCTTATCGTTTGAATTTATTTTAGGTACCCATTTTTGAATTGTTCTTTTGGGTATCCACTTTTGTACAATTCTCGGTGGAATCGTTTTTGAAATTTTTATCTGTGGCTCCTTTTGCTGTTCATACAATGGGTCCTTTTTCTTTGGTTGCCATACAAGCTTATTATGTTTCACAGTTTCAGACTTACAAACATAAGAATTCAAAGCAATTAATTTCGATCTTGAAAACTTAATACAAGAATTATTAACAATTTTATCATTATTACAGACAGAATGTTCAATTTTGTTGTTTCTATCTGTAACAATTTTTTCTTTCACGCGCCATTCTTGTTTTATAATCTTGTTTTTCTCTTCTCTTTGCTTCTTTCGCCACACTTGTTTTCTCGACCCGTTCACAACGTTATCTGACATAAAAGAAGTTTGAGAATTAGAAGATTTAGATGCTTGTTTTTTCTGTAACCTTTTCATACCTGTTGAAGATTTGACTGTACGTGCAAAGGAGTTCGTTGATGAGGATGATTCACCCTTTTCAAAACTAGGAGACTTAACAAACAGTTTTGTTTTCTCCTTCTTTTGTTGCACTGATGGTGAATATTCAGATGGTTTTAAAGAGTCTGTAGTCTTTCTTTGCAGAATTTTAACAGATTCTTTATTACCAGTTGATAGTTTGTTAGTCAAAGGTTTGATAAATTCACCAATTTTACCAAATCTTTGATCTAATGAATTAACATCAGAGTGCATGAACAGATCAAATTCTTTTTCTGAATTTATAGAATCCAGAGAAATAGATGAATGTGGATCAGACACATTTATATTTTTAGCCTTATCTTGCAACTTTTGTTCTATTTTTAGTAATTCAGACTTGAGTGTTCCATTCTCTGTCTCAAAACTTTTAATTTTCAATTCTAAATCAGAATTTATCTGTTCTAAAATTGAATTTGGTAAATATAGTTTTTGAGACTGAGTTGGTAATTCAGACAAATCCTTTTCAGAATAAGTTTGAATGTACTCTTCTTTAGTATCAACAATGTTGCTGATTTCATTTATCTTGGTATAGTCAACATAATTTTGCATTTTGTCTGATCTTGACCTTTTGATTTCTTCACTGGATTCTACTTCTTCAGATGCTTTCAAGAATGTCATTTTTAATCCTAAATTCATGTATCTGACATCATATAATGTTGGTGAATTTGATATAGCTTTTGTCAGATACTTAGGATTTTCCCAACCAATACCAGATTTAGAGTTATAAAACTCTGTATCTTTTGGTTGATTTAAATATATTGTTTGATCTGTTTGCCCTCTTTTAATAAATTCATCCTCCATCTTCTTTATTTTCTCATAGAGTTTAGTTCTTTCTTCAAATATGGCATGATATTTTACAGAAAAATTTGAGGCTTCTAATTCAGCTATTCGCAGACTTTCTTGTAAATCAGATATTTTGTGATTCAGATTGAATATATTGCTTTGAAGTTCTTTTTCCTTATCTTGTAAGTCTGAGACAGCTCGTAAAGCTAAGGCTTTATCTTTGGAAAAATCTAGGACTAAATTGTGTTCATTTAGAAGTTTGTTTTCCAAAGAATGAACCTTTTTCTTTTCTGCTTTTAAGGATTTTTCAAACTTTTTAAGCATGAAAGCCATATTAGTTAGTTTTTCTTCTAATATGCATGATTCGTCAATATCAGAATCTGAAATAGAATTTACCTCCTGTCCTTCTGAATCCTCTGAGTTATCAGACTCTGAATCCTCCTCATTTTCAGCTTTGTTTTGGCCAGATGCCATTAATGCAACTTCTTCTTTTTCTTCCTCTTCATCAGAATCAGATTCTCTCTGCTCTTCATCCTCTTCATCTGTCAGTCCAACCCACACCTCATCTTCAGCTATCATAGCTGATTCACTGAGTTCAGATTCATTGAAGATTTCTGACTTTAAACAGATATGGGCATCTTCATCCAAAATGTCATCATCTTCGGATAACTGTAACCAATGATCATCCTCCGCCATAAGAGCTTTGCCTGACTCTTTCTCTTTAGCTAAGAGGGCCTTTCTCGTATAGTAGTCTGAATTTTTGACTACTGGTGATCTGCATTCCCGGGCATAGTGACCTGGTTTTCCACAGTTATAGCATTTCTGTTCAGATTCCTTCTTGGTTGATTTATCTGACTTCTCATATTTGTCAGACTTTCGTGCACTACTTTCTCCAGCTTTCTCATACTTATCCTTTTTCTCAACTTTCCTTGAGCCTGTTTTGTAGCGCATTTTGTTGTTTGTTGGCTTCCTGTAAAATTTCTTCTGAAATGCCTTTGTAAGCAGTGCCATCTGTTTTTTCATCTCTTCAATCTCTGAATCTGCAGATGAATCTGATGATTCTGATTCTGATGATGTACTGCTGATTACCGCTCTTTTCTCCTTTTTGAGCTTGTATTTATACTTTTTCTCCGCCAGTAGAGCTAGTGGATCAGCAGTTTCTTTTTCCGCTTTCTTCTTTCCAGATATTTTCCTCAAAACAACTTCTTGGTAGTTGTTGAGGTTTTCAAATAGCATATGAAAATCCATCTCCTCTATATCTTTCGTTTGTTGGATGATCATAGCATATTTTTCCCATTCTGGATTTAGGACATTTAAAAATTTGACATTGATGTCCAAGTTGGACTTCGTCACTCCGTTTCTTTTTACTTCACTTACCAGATTTACAAATCTGAGATAAGTGTTTTCCAGAAGTTCACCTTCACGGGCTCTAAAGTTCTCAAATGTCATTAGACTATTTCTAGCCCTATTAGTAGCAGCTCTGTCTGATCCCCGCATGATTTTGCATACTTCATCCCAGATGGACTTAGCAATCTTTGTATTTGTCAGACAAGTGTATATTTCATTGGGGATTGAAATTAACAATAACTTTCTTGCAGTCTTGTCCCCTAACTTTCTCTTTTTCTGGGCCTCTGTTAGGTTTGTTACCTCAACAGTCCTTGGTGGTATTGGGGGATTGCCAGTCGGTACTCCTGGGATTGTTTCCATAAAGATTGCTGGTCCTTCAGTTAATGATTTCAGCATTTCTTCAGACAAATCATGGAAACTTATAAATTCCAGAAACCGCTCCCGCCATTGAACATATTCCCCTCTGTATAAGATTGGGGGTTTGGTTTCTGATCCCATAGCAAGTGCATCTTTAGACATGTTGATTGTTTGTTGGGAAACTTTGACCAAGATCAAATGAACTCCGAATGAGATTGAAAAATTTGATCACACCTTGAAACACAGATTAGTACTGAAATCTACAACACAATGACTTGTTAGTAGCAATAAGCAGTTTAAATCAAGCAGTGAATTGTGTTTGTATTAATGTGTGTGACAAACTTGAATGATTCTTGTGTTATGAGTGAAACTTGAATGAATATGGTATGTAAAACTCGATTGAGTTTATGGTAAAACTCGATTGAGTCTTTTATCAAACTCGATTGATTCTTTCAGTGAAACTCGATTGACCCTTTGATCAAACTTGGTATATAACAAAACTCGAATGAGTATATGACAAAACTCGAATGAGTATATGACAAAACTCGAATGAGTATATGTCAAAACTCGAATGAGTCTTGCACAACTCGAATGGGTCTTATAAGAAACTCGAATGTCTTATAAGAAACTCGAATAGTCTTATAAGAAACTCGAATGAGTCTTATAAGAAACTCGAATAGTCTTATAAGAAACTCGAATAGTCTTATAAGAAACTCGAATAGTCTTATAAGAAACTCGAATGGTGTTGTTCTGAAATTCGAGTTTGTTAACAAAATGTTGTCAACTCGAATATCACAAGTTGTCAACTCGAATATTAGTTATACACAACTCGAATACCTAAGATAAGCAACTCGATTAACTAATGTACTCAACTCGATTAACTAAGGTACTCAACTTGAATTACTAAGGTATTCAACTCGAATTACTAAGGTACTCAACTCGAATTACTAAGGTACTCAACTCGAATTACTAAGGTACTCAACTCGAATTACACAGAGGATGTGTATATTTCGAGTTTCTTAGTATTTTCAGGTTTTACAAGTCTGAAATTCAGATTAAAACCAAATTTTACCCAATTTCACTCAAATTGTAATCGAAGGTAAGGTTTTTGAATACAAACTCTTTTTGTTAAACACTTTTGTGCAAAAATGGATCTAAGTCTGAGTTTTTCAATAGAACAGTAACCGTTTTTGAACTTTTCAAAATTTCAGAAAATTCCTTAGATCTTTTTCTGTGTTTTGAAAATCAAATCAAGTTTATATTCAATTGATTCGTCTTTGAATCCTTAACCTTCGATCCAATTATCACTTACAATGATCAACAGAATCAAAACCCCTAGTGATTTTAGGGTTTTTCCGAAAAAAATCTCAAGAACACGAAGAACAGTTTCAATCTCAAACAGAATAATTCATTCCTAATTCTCTGATACCAATTGTGAAAAGTAGTTTCTACCAATTCAATCAACACAATGCAATTAATAAGAACAATAAATGTAATCAATACTAACCGAATGATTTGATTGAAGAACTTGATGATTACAGAATGATGAACTGAATATATTCTTCTTCGTACAGTGCTGCCTTTTCTAAATTGAATGCGTACCAAAATGATATCTGACCGATCTCTCTAAATCTAGAAAGTCAAAATGACTATTTATACAAAATTACAAACTATAAGGAAATTACACATTAAGTCCCTAGACTTTGATATTTCATCAACTAAAACATATTCCAACATGTTTGAACATTTTGATGATTATTTTGAACATTTGATATTGTCATGTGTATTTGGAATTGGATTATTATGTGGTTTAACAATTTGACATTTTGAATTTCAATGTGATTTTTGGAATTGGAACTTAGAAATCTAATGTGTATGGTGATGTTTGTTGTTTTGTAAATTTGTTTATAATTAAATACTCAATTTTAAACCTTTTAACTCGTTTAACCTATTTTACCTAGATTACCTAACCCATGTAACCCACTTTATAAGGGATTTCATTTTTTATACTAAAACCATTTAACCCGTTTAACTCAAACCGAGTAACCCGAAACCCATTTAACATGTAACTGATTAACCCGTTTCCTTATTTGGTTCATGTTCGGGTAGCTTCCCCATACCCTCAGACCTGAATAACCCAACTGAATATCCTGATACCCATTTAATCCTCTCGAATAACACCCCTAACTGTGTATTGGAGACAAGAAAGGATTTGAGAAAATAACTATGGGGCAAAGATTGCCTAGCAAGCACCTCTTGGGGAGGCGTGATTTTTATGGAGCAATACCCCATAATGATGTTACCCAGCAAGCACCTCTTTTTGAGGCGTGATGCTTGTGAAGCAACACCTAAAACAGACATTGTCTAGCAAGCACCTCTTTTGTGAGGCGTGATGTTTGCGAAGCAATATTCTGGAAACCAGAGCAAATGTAAATTGTTAGATACTATGTCTTCGTGGCAATGAAAGGGTCTGAACCTGCATCTGTACCTATCTAGGATTAGGGGTACACTTGTTAATATTTTTTTCCTGTTGTTCGTTCATCATACATTCATATCACATGATCTTAATTGATAATTTAACTGCGTGATATAATGACACTGTATGGTATACGGTAATCGCTAGGCTGTTAGCTTACCCCGTTTGGAAAAATATTTTACCACAACTTAGGATGGTACTTGTAGCTGTGGAAACACTGGTGGTGATCATCCGACGTTGCCTGATACCCTTCTACGATGAACGATGACGCATTTGTTGGCGGCTTAAGGTGATGATTGGATTTCGTCCACAGGTTAGCTATGTGGACGTCCGCGTTCGTCCATCGGTCCGCAGAGGAGGACGCCTAGGTCTCACAGATGATAACGGCTCCCGGATTTGCATTTAGGAGTGTATTTTTTAGGCATCCTCGACGATGCTAGGATAAGAAACTGTACAACTACTTCTTTCCCTTTGTCCCTTTTTAATGTAATAGCTTTCAATTTCTAACTATTTTGTAGATAGTCTAGCATATAGGTCCTGACACCCACACCATTAATGTTAGGTTATCTAACTTGTTTACAAGACAATTTGTTTACTGGATAAACCTACTAGCTTTTGTACAACCTTTAAAGGGAAATTCTGAATGTTAACGAAATACATGACGAATATGTAAGACCCAACTTTTCAGTAGGAGTCTTAATGACAAGGTCCAAAGTCACAATACAGTTACAATCATAACTAAGATAGATTTTATTAAAACAGTGTGGAATATTACAGAACATGTTTAATTTAAAGTTATAAATGGTACTATAGACTAGTCTAATACAACTTTGACTTTTCATCATGACATAACTACCCAAACTATCACAATATCCGACTTCAATTTGTACCAAACTGCAATTTGAGTAGTGGACAATAGGCTTCAAACTTCAGACTTATATTTATGGCCTTAGGCAAGCTTGACTTTTATCCTTGATTAGACCTGTAAAAACATTTTACAGCAACTGTAAGCGTTGGCTTAGTGAGTTTATAGATTTAACAGTTAACACGCCATAAAAACTATGCGGTAAATGTGGGTACTAGCGTGATATAACTAGGCTGCCACCACCACCCACGCAAAGTGACATAGTACATAAGGAGCATGATGATGTCAAGGCCACACGCTCACGCTTTTAGTGAGGATCAATCCACAAACATTACTGGGCTAGCTACCAGTAGACTATGTGTGGGAGACACTAGAGTAGACAACCACCATGTTCGTATGAACAGGTGACATAAGCAAGGTCTATAACAGACTGGACTAAGCTGATGATTGCGCAATGGACATATATGTCAATGAAACAAGTACTAAAAGTAAATTCAGATATGCAGGTCAATGATAGCAATAGCAGTTTGTAACAATAGTTGAAACCAATAGTAATAACATGTGTGCTGGATAATATATCAAATGCTATCATGATCCACAGGGCATCACCATACCATGGTGTGCACATGTTACATTATAGCTGAGTATGTGAGATTGTCAAATAAAGCTAGAACAAAAATATGTCTCACCGAGGACAAACATGTAAAACTGATATCTATAACTCGTAGTTATCGTTTTATGAATCTTCTGTTGACTTTGGATTTCACAAGTGGATTACTCCGCCTCCCGAGTTATGTTAGGATTCAAACACTTTGCAATTTAGCTTTCTAGACTTTGGCTTTCACAAGTGGATTACTCCGCCTCCTGAGTTATCTCAGGATTCAATACACTTTACACTTTGACATTCTGGACTTTGGCTTGCCTTTACAGACTTTAACCCACTCTTCTATAGCTTTGGCTTTATAACACAGTTCAGGTTTAGATGAACCTGTTTAATATTTGACATTTACATAAACATAAGCTTTTATGGCTTTACACAACTCAATTGAGTATTTCTGTTGTTATTCTTTGACTTTCTGAAGCTTATGTTTAAGACTTGTTCATTAACTAGGCTTATTATGTCATATTGGCTTTCATGTTGAATCATTAGTGGACTTATGACTTGTCTTGACATGATTCTTTGGCTTTATCATTATTCATGAACATGTGTGACCTTAATTGATCTTTCTTTGACTTGTATTTTACATAATAGGCACTTATGCATGAATGAATTACATAATATGCATAAACAAGCTGTATAACACTTACATGTGTGATGCATATGACTTATAAAGTGAGGACTTTGGGTCTAGGACATAGGCCTTTGGGCTAGGTTTAGGGCCATGAACCAAGGCTTTGGGCCTAAGTTAAAATCCACACACACAATGCTTATTTTACTTGTTATTATAACTTAAAACATGCTTATATATGTCATTGTTTCATAATACATTCAATTGAATGGTTTATGCAACTTTCACACACATGGGCACTTTTATATGATAAATGATTCTAGCTTTATGATCAAAATGACTAAACAAATTACATTAAACACACGCATATGTATTTATATGGTTTATGCTTATTCACTTGCGTGTATTCATAACACATTCATACATACTACACAGCTATGAAAATAAACACACACATATGGACATACTCACTAAATAATGTTGTTGTTTTGTTTTAATTAAAAAAACATACATATGTACATGGCGCAACTGTTCTATTTTCTGTTTGACATAACGGACACACGTTTATATATACCACATATCTTTGTTTCTGTTTTGAACACATAGCATTGATGTAAAGATCAATTACCAATGCCAAACAATCACATAACACACAATTGACACACACACACATATGACATGTTTTATTTCTGTTTTAATGTTGAGGTGCTGGTGTGCTTCCTTTCTATTTTCCAGCCACAAACAACAGTACTCCGAGACTTGTATGTCTAGGACTCTAGCATGATCACACAAACACATTATATGTATATATAAGAATATCGATGCTGCTGTGTTTCGGTCTAGACATCTTAAACAGAAAAGACAGAATGGGGTAGTGGGCAAGTGCAGCACACACACACAACACGAGCATTATACAAACACACACAAATATATATAACTATATATATACATATAGTGTGTTTGTGTGATCATGCTAGAGTCCGAGACATATATATAGACACACACACACGCGCGTATATATATACATCAACTGCTGCTACATGATTTTTTTAAAAGGACCCACACATACAAACCTTCTACTCTTGTTTCCCATTTACATGATAAACATAAGATACACAAATAAAACTCTAATATTGGCTATTGTTTCATTAATTACCAACCCATACATGTGTAAGGATCTCTTAAACCACATACAAGAGCCCTAAAGTCCTGTTGCTGATCACATGTCTGTTTTTTTTAACAGGATGAATGCACACTCACATAGTATGATTGATTAGTTGCTACGGTTTCTATAAACCATAAATGCATACAATGCAAAATAAAAATCGTAATTAAACACACATATGTATGTACTACTGCTGGTTTCTTTCTGTTTTAATTTCACAGCACACCCAAGACTTTATGTCTCAGGGTCTTGAACTTAGGGTTAATCGCAAGAAATAACAACCTACTTTGTCAAAATTCACGATTATAGCAACATACTTTCATATTTACCAATAATAACAACCTGCTTTCTATTTTTAGACGATTATAGCAATCTACTTTAAATTTTACCGATTATGACAATCTACTTTCTATTTTTTCATGATTATAACAACTAATCAATTACTTGTACATGCAATGTCTGTTTTTAAACATCGTGAACATATCTATCGTATAAAATTAACTATCGATTACACAATCGTCTAAAGCAATATAAAACTTTTCATTAAGTTAATTTTATGACGTAGACTACTTTACCAAATTATATATAATATTATTTAAAAACTAACATGTTACGTGACAAACGACTAGTTAATATAATTGTAAAAAAAATAGAAAGAAAACTGCTGTAAACGGTAATATTTAAAGTAGGTTGCAATAATCTTAAGAAAATAAAAAGTAGATTGCTATTATTGGTAAAAATAAAAGTAGGTTGCTATAATTGTGAATTTTGACAAAGTAGGGTGCTATTTCTCGCAATTAACCCTTGAAGTTACACAAACCCACACACGTTACTTCTATATATTATGGCTGCTGTTGCCTCTGTTTCTGTCATGATCCCGCGACACATAGATATTTATCTATACTATATGTTGAAAACAGAAAAATTGAAGGGCAGATGAATGCTTAAATGATCAAGCAACCCAAACCTATTAATTGCCAACACAGATGCAAGACTTGGGTTGTGTTTGATATCTCTCATTACGCCTCTTATTGCTTCTGATCTCTCATTCGGTAAGAGTTATTCACAATAATAGTGTTTGATTCAAAATCATGATAAGAGACACATTTTTCTCTTACCGTTATCTTATTGCATAAGGAGTGGAGAAGGCTCTGATGAAAAACAACTCTCCTCTTATCAACAAAATATGAAAGGAAAAAAACTAGTGTACTCTTCTCTTTCTCTCATCGACTGTGGCACAGAGCAGCCACCACTGCCAACGTCCGACTAACACACCGTCGTCCTTAGCCCCTTCCTCGTGACTGTTTTAGGTTTTTCTTTAACTTCTCCTACATCTACTCTCGTTGTTCTCATCTCCTTCTTGTCGAGCAGCGCCCATCGCCGACCAAGAGCCCACCTGCAGCAACCCTCATCATCGACCAATCCTCGACCAAGAGCCCATCGCCGTTGCAGCAACCCTCATCTTCTTTAACTTCTCCCACAACAACCCTCATCGTTGACCAACGAACAATCGAAAGAGGAAGAGGTTTTGGCGGTGGAGAGCGGCGGTGGAAAGAAAAGAAGAACCTAGGGTAGAAAGAAAGTGATTTGGTGGACGTGGGGCTGTGGGAGTCTGGGCGATGGATTTGAAGTTTTGAAAAGTTAAAATACATATTTTGACTTTTACATTTATTAATTTTACTTATTTTTATTTAATTCTTTAATAATAATAATAATAAATAATATATAGATTATAAAAATATTAAATATTGAATGCAGTAATTAAATTTCAAATACAAATGCATTATTAATAATTTAATTATTAAATATTAATTAATAAATATTAAATATTGAATGTAAATGTATAGATTTATCTATTAAAATTTATAAATTGGACAATATTACACATTATCAAATTACAACACAAACACTCTTATAGTTTAGTTACTGATTTATTGTTTAGTTATCAATTTTTGATAGAGTGGTAGACTCGACTTCTAGATAGATGATTTTCGTTATAAAAATAGATATATTTTGTTATATATCTTGTGTAAATACATGATTTTTTTTTCTAATTATGATTAAACATATAAAACTGTTGATATAAATGAGTAATAGCCAATTTTTTAAATGGGTGTTAAAGGGTAATAACTAATTTTTCATTACTTTTTTAGATTAGTCATTTATGAATTTGCAAAACAAACGCTCTTATCAAAGTCTCTTATCAAACTTAAAAACAACTCTTATTAATAAGAAATGTTAATAAGACATAAGAGTTTTTAACTCTTATTAATCAAACGCACGGTCTCTGGTGTGAGTTTCGGACAGAACACGAACAACACACACATTCAATTCATTTTACTGTTTCAATGTAGAATTAAAAGGATAATTGGCGAATTAAGATTAGGAATCAAGCAAACATTAGCAAACCATTCCTAGACAACGGCCGAAGGCCAAGGCCAGCAAGTTTCGGACCTCACAGAAACATAAACCAGAGACCATTTTAAGTCTCTAAGTTTTTTATTCAAACTTCAATTTACACCTTTAATATGCAAGAATCAATAATAGAACATAAATTAAGTGCATGCATGAACTAATTTTGGTGATTGAAACATATTTTGTTGTTCAATTTGAAGGTTTGTAAGACGTTTGAAGGTTTATGTAAATTACCAGGAACCGTAGATTTATGCATGCAATAATGACTAATGAGATGATTTAAAAGATGTTTTTACCTGGAGATACTTGTTGATTCTTGATAAGTATTGATAAACTAACACTTTGCTTCTTGATTTCTTGAATTTGATCAAGATTTGATGTTGAAATTCTTAGAGAGAGAAGAGATGATCAGTGAGAAACACAACCGGTTCGTACGTTGTCCAGGAAATGAGAAGGCAGAATGTTATATTGTTGATGAATCAATTAGGGAAATTTATAAAAAAAACCAACGTACTTTTGATAATTTTTGATTAAGTCTCTATAACAAAAACGTTTCTATAAAAGTCTTTCAACTTGAAATTTTTTACGAATTGTGTTGTTTTATGAGATTTTTTAAGGATTTTACAGAAGTTTTTCATAAGATTTTGTTAGGTTAAAAGGATTTTATGGAAACATTTTATGTGTAGTAATTTTTACGAAAACATTTTTAAGTTGAGGGATATTTGTGGAAACGTTTTTGGTACAATGACTTATTCGAAAAATACTGAAAGTATGTTGGTTTTTTACATGATTTTCCCAATCAATTATATATATAACATGTATGTATTTTAGAAATTTGGCAATTAAAATATTACACCCTTGGCTTAAACATTTATAAAATAACACAATTATTCCTTAAAACAATCTTGTATAACTTAACATTAACTAAATTGTTAAATTAATATAAACTTTTCTTAATCATGTTAATTTACGTTAAACTAAATTCAAGTTGTTACACAATATATTTAAGTAATAATGATGTTATGTCTAAGAAATGATTGAGGTTTAAAAAGTTTTAATTGTTCTGCATTTTCATCAAGGAAATTGTTGTTAATCATAAGAAATTACTCTGATAATGATTGTGAAAATAGCAAATCTGAATTATGAATGTTTCAAATTATTATTTATCTATCTTTTAACTATAAGTGAATAGTAGTAGTTTTTTAAATATTTTTGATTTTTTTATGTTTATAGATCGATCTTAAAAATAATAAGTTCTATTTATCTTTTATTTTTTAATAATAAACTATATTTATTTTGTTTTTGGTAAAAGGTGATAATCAGACTAACTAATAAATTAACAAATATAAAAAAGATAATGATGACAAATCAATAAATAATGAAAATGATGGATAAGCTCAATTATTTATAAACACTTATAGATTTTAAAAATAATAAATTGTATTTATCTTTTATTTTTTTAATATAATAAGTTGTATCTAATTAAAATATATTGTAAATCCCATATTACATAAAGCAATCAAGCAAATTTATATGTAGGGCTGTTCAAAAATATTTGAATCCGAGCATCCGATCCGAAACTATCTGAATTTTCGGATTATCCGAATCCGAAGTTCGGATAATCCAAAAATTCGGATTTGGATAGCAATTTCATGATTTTTCGGATATTCGGATTATCCGAAATCCAAAAATCTTTTTTTGAAAAAAAAAACAGAATTTTGGACTTTTGCACTGGGCTCTTGACTTCCATTGTGTAACCAACATAATGGGCTAATAAAAAAGGCCCATAAAACTCATAAAAAGATGAAGTCACAAAAGTGATAAAACCCAACATTGCATTGGCCATCTGCTACTGCTTTTCAAACTTTTTTCACTTCAAGATTTCAAAGTTTCAGTTCCTTCACACTTCACACTTCACGGTTTCCTTTTTCCCTTCATCACATCTGCTGGCCTGCTGCTGCTCCTGTATGGCTGTCTTCACTCTTCACTCGACTTCACCTTAGTCATCTGCTCTCGTCTCTATCTGGATCGATCTAGTCGTTGGTTCGTTGTTGCTGCTGTTTTCAGTTTTTCACGACTTCGGTTTCAGATCTTGGCTCTCCATCTCGATCTAATTATGGTAAGTTGTCACTTTCGTCTCAGATCTTGGCTCTCCACGAATGATGGAAGATGTATTGACATTTGGAACTTGGAAGTTCGAACCACATTGAAGTATTTTTAAATTTTATAATATGTAGTCAAAGTTTTTAGACATGTTTAATTCTTTGTGATGTTTTACTTTTTTAATGTACTTGGATGAATGTAAGTTAATAACAAAATCTATTAAAATATGCTTGGATGAATGCTTTTTTATATAAATTTTGGGATTTTCGGATACTATCCGACTATGAATAGCCCCATTTAGATGATCATCAAGAACATGAAGTACACTATGAATATAAGATGAACAATAGGAATATAAACTCACAGCAATATGTATGATAGTTAAAAGTCTGCTGAAAGATTACAATCATTAATTTTCTCAAAAACCCTAACACACCCTATATATAAGCAAACAATCATACGTAAACACAATCTCTAAACCCATGGGTTGACTTTTAATGTGTTTGACCCATTACATCAAACTTTAAGTCTTTACACTTTTGCTACAAAACTAAGTTTCAATACATCAAACTTTAAGTCACTACACTTTTGCTACATAACTAAGTTTCATTTATTACAAATTAACCCTTGAAACTATCACAATTCTAGATCTAACAATCTCCCCCTTTGTGATTAGCTTTCAAGTTGTGGCTTCAAGTTCATCACTAGCTTTCTTTTATCAAAATATCTATCTAGCATGTACTGTCATTATGTATTCGATCTTTTCTTTGACTTCTTGTTGAAAGTCTCTGACCAGTTTCAACCCCACTTTTAGTTCCCATTGTTTCTCTCAGTGCTTCAATGCTTATTTGATATTATCAATTCTGATCATCGGCATTTTCCGCACCATGTACAGAGTACCATCAGATGACTTCTCAAGTTCGTCTCGTCACATTAAAGCTTTCTGCCTTTGTGAATTCAAGTATACCACTCCGACTGTAGGTGCAGTGGAGACTTTGGATAGGGGTATACGTTCAAGGCTAGGACTGTCTTGTTTTGGTGCAAGCAGATTAACCTTTCTTTGTCGAGCTTCCAGGGCCATGTGGAAATCAAATACTAATGATAAGGTTAGATGACGTCGTAGAAACATAACAATCGACCTCTGTGCGTTCCGCGTAACAACGTACAATGTTCTCTTTATGGAGTAGACGCAGGTATAGAAACTCTAAGTCTTGTAGATATAGGTTCGCAAAATCAGCTTCGGAGAACTCTAAGAACGTCTTCTATTATCTCTCAACTTGAAAGATTGGATAGAAGATCCTCAAATATTTCCCGACCTTGATTAACACAACCTCTTTGATCCGTTATGAGTGTCTGACCTCATCCCTGCTCTTTTTGAGTGCTCCGACCATGGAGGTATAAATTGTTCTGTCTCTTTGCTCCATCCCTCCATAGACCAGAATGTATTAGCTCTGACAGTTTTAAGTTGTCTAACAAATAAGCTTCTGAATTTCACTTCCATGTATAGACTCCTTACTTTCTTCTTAACCCAGTCAAGAGCTTGGGTAGTTAGACGTTCAGCGTGTTTATTGTCGAGAGGAACTGACACCTACAATCATTCCTACTTGCAGCCTTGTTATTTTTTTTTAGCATATTTGGGGCAGCAGAGGAGGGAGTTGCGAACACAGCTCTCTCTTGACATATATCAAAACGACATGTAGATGTGGCTGGCTCAAATGATTGATCGCGAATGACAAGTATTACAAGTGGACTGACAGGAGTAGGCTTAGTTGCCTGTGGCTCTTTGGCAGTTGGTACGGGATCATCGGAAGGCAATTCAGAATCAAATTCTTCTGGAGCTACTCCTTTCTCACCCCGCATATTCTATACTCAGTGATTTTTTAATCACTTGCTCGTGTGCAACCTGTTCCTCTTCATCCGAATCCAAATTAATTACATCATTAGGATCAAACGTCCTCAGAGAAACAACTTCAAGGATGTCTTTTTCTTCAGATTCAAACACTTTAGGCACATGCTCTGGATCTTCCCATACCATTAGAGCTAAGGTAGCCCATGATTCTTATTTTTCTTCGAGTGATTCGGTAGGGCGACCAGCAGCAAAAGACGGTTGACCTTTATATTTGGACTAGATGGAGCAAGGTATATAAATCCAACAGCAACAGCTTCCTTTCCGGTTACCTTTGCCCTTTTCTCCCCCTCAGAACGATCAGGGTCATCCTGATCATCGTGTTTACGTTTAGTTCATTGGGCAGAGGCTTGGCATGATTCAGCAATGATATTTAACCAGTCACCCATTTAGCGTACTAGAGGATCCTCATGGCTAGAAGAGCCAGATGCTTCATTGTTAAGGATCTCTAGAAGCAGGGCATTTTTTGGCAAAAAGATTAGACTCGGCCCTCGGCTTTGCATGAAGTTGTCTTTTTAGATCTTCGATTCTCGGTTTAGAAGCTTTGGCTTTGTCCTTTGTCATAAAAGAGTACATGTCGCTAAGTTGTTGTCACACAAAAGCCTGGAACGCTACAAAATCAGATTTGGACACAAAGTCCTGGAGAGCACTGGAGCCACTTAAGCATTCTGTTCACACGACAGGTATCTAAGAAGAGATGTATGCATGGCCTGTGTTCACAGTTGGAAATGGCGGGGCCATGACAGGACTTCCACTCATCATCACTAGCACACTTTTCGTATGCATAATTCTGAGTGTTTTGGCAGGTTCAAGAAGAAATTGCAGACCAGATGTTGACGCATGTGTCTTAAACCAAAAAGTATCAAAGTCAAGTGGCCCTAGAATCGATTGTTTATAAAATGAAGTTGGTGATGGGGGCGGGTGTCTACTTGATTCAATATCTGCGAACTCTTAATGAGTTGTCGGTAATGGATATTGTTGATCCCCGTGAAAATATGAACACCAGCTTGTTGAGAAGTTGTTGAGTGGATGTGTAGGGTTTGTGCATGCATATTGGGCTAGTGATGTCTTGTTCAATACCAACACCCAACTAATGAGTGTTGGTAGCATATGTGGTTGCCGACTTATCGTGGGCTAGGCAGTCTCAATTATTTTCCTAACTCCCTCTCGACTCTATATAATCTCGCGTAGAGCAGCGAGTGATGGTTTAGAACTGGTGTCATGGGTGTTACATCATCATCGTTTAGGAATTGGTGGATGTGTAGGGTTTGGTCCGGGCAGCTTTTTTTGGTTTTTTTTTTGTCCGAGCAGGTTTTTATGGTCCAAATGCTCATCCTTATGGGAACATGAGCCCAATTTTTACATGTTTGATTTTACATGTGTCACTGCACATTTACAAAAAAAGTGCCAATGCACATTTACAAAAAAAAAAAAAAAAAGTGTCCTAACATGTACAAAAGTAGAGTGCCCTAACATCTACAAAAAGCACTGCCATAACATAATACCCCAACTATTCTATATGCAATGGCTAAATAGTTGTTAAACCCTTTCCATATTTAATTATCACAACCTTCTTTAACTTTTTCTTAACCTGCATTTGTGATATCCTTCTTTTAGGCATATTCCACAATCCAGGAGCAACATTTTTATAGCTTTGATCAACAGTACAAACATATGCAGTAGTTTCTTATGTATCCCTTAATCACCACCATCTTCCTCCAATCCTTCATTACCAGCATCTTCGTTCATTCTTTAATTCTCATGTTGTTCCTACACATATGTAAAGCAAAATTTTTAAGTGATATATATGTAAGTAACTCAATGTTGTGAATGGAAAAGAAATAATTACCCCAACATCAATGTTTTTCTTTGATTTTGTATCTTGTTTTTTCTTCTTAACTTGGGTAGGTCAATTATAACTTATTTATTAGTCTACATTAATTTTTAAATTCTGAACAACAAAAAACTACACTAGAATAATTTAATTTAGAAAGATATAAATAGTTTTTTTGTTTCTATCAGATTTTTAATGATAATGTTATATATTTTAAAGATATTATATAGATAAGTTGTAGTTTTATTCCTCCTTTTTATTATTTTAGACATTTAAAGTTTTAGAAACTAAATTTTAAAGTTTTTAATTTAAAAATTAAATAAATAAATAAACAATGGTTGATTGGTTTACTAGAATAACCGAACAGAAAAAACGGTGAACCGGTTTTTAGGTTTAGGTTAAGGTTCACGAAATTCTCGAACCGATATCTCCGGTTAACCATCCGTAATGCGATTTTGGTTCAGTTAACCATCCATGAACACCACTAAAATATGTCATTGTCTACAAGAACAAACCTTAGCTTCAAGATCCACAGTGTATGCTTCATATACATCCCTAATTCAGATCCACCACTTGCATGTGCTATCCAATCCCTGCAAAATTATGAATGTTATCCGTGATTCATTATAACTGAAAAAGCATTATACTAGGTAGTTAACTCTGTTTTTTTTATAAGTTTTTCCAATGTCTTACCGATAGTAGGATAAAGATCATGTTCCCATTTGAGAGCCTTTGTTGCCATTTTGTAGTTCCTGTCCATGACATACAGTCTGATCTCTTCAAACATTAACATTCTTAGCTTCCTTCTAGCATCCAATATGCTTCACAATCTCTATCAAATTCAAAGTAAGCCTTACACCATGTTTTTGGATTCTTGTCAATCAGGAAATTATAAGCATCAACACTAAGGCTTTTGATGTCATCTATATTTGCAACAAACTCTGAAGGAACTGTTGTCTTGCATGGTGCCCAAAACTATTTCTAAGTAGTACCCACAAAGATTCTTTTTTGAAATTGGCATAAATATGCCTTGCACACTGACGATGTTCTGCATAGGGAATAATTGTTTTAGCAGCCTCCATAAGACCCTACATACATAAAACAATGAATGTAAAGTAATGAATGAATGTAAAAAATAAAGTTGAAGGATTTAAAAGTTACCTTATGCTCATCTGATATAATTGTGAGCCCTTGGCCACCTTCTATAACAATATCATCAATATGAAGTTCATTAAACCACTACCAATTTTCCTTGCTCTCTACACATATGAATGCCCAAGCAATAGGGAACATGTGATTGTTGGCATCTTTTCCTACCACTGTTAAGAATTCTCCCCTACACAAACCTTTTAAAAAAACACCCATCCAGCTTATTACCTTCCTGCAACCTCTAACCCATCCATGTTTCAATCCCTTAAATCATACATAAAACCTATTAAATTAAGTTTACCATCTGGCATGGTATTAACATCCAGCTTACTGGGTTTGACATCCTAATCTCCTCACCATAATCTCATAGCCTTTCATAATTTATTCTATCATGCCCAATTCAAACTCATCCATTGCCTTTTCCTTTGCTCTTCCACACAATCCAACACTCACCTTACACTTGTATTTATTTAAGATTTCAACTTGTAGTTTCCTTGTTGGCATATGTGGATTTTGAAAAATTTACCTCATGAGCGGTCCCAGTTTGATGATATTGTGGAACCAATTTTATAGTTTCCAGCACATTTGTGTTCATCAATCAATGACTTGATCTGAAAAGGTTTTTCTTTTGTCATAACAAATGCATATAGCTTAAACGGATAGTTGCTTTTACGTTTATCACACCTAACTATCAATCTTTTTTATTCATTCTTTACCCACCTCAATTGGTAGCCATTAGCTACGTCATAACTAATCAAATAGTCCTTTAATTGAGCAACATTTTCGAACCACACACCAAACTCTGGCCTCATTAATTTCCAATCCCTTGAAGCATCATGTTTAGGATACACAACCTCCTTTGGATGGTCTCTTCTTCAATCTCATTAGCTTCATATAGGCAGAGATCATTTGTTGAGTTAATAGCATCTTCTTCGTTCCTTTCAAGTATATCAAGGTCACCACAAAGTTGTGTCAAGAAAGGGTCATCCACTAGTTTCCTTGAAAACTTCTCTTCGTCGTCATGATCAAGGGAAAAAAATATAATTCATCCTGCTCTTCATTTACCTCTTCATTACCACCAAACGTTGGTTTGACCCATTTAGGTCCTTCATTGAAATCATCATCTATGTCCTCACCTATAGAATTTATCAAATCTTCCTCATAATGATCCATATACAAAGATAGTCTACCAACATTCCTATTTGCATGTTGTACCATTTTGTCATTATTTGCATCACATTTGACCAGTGTTAGAAATTCGTATCGGTTTTTCATAAAAACATAAACTTTTATTTGTATTAAATGCATAAAGGAAGCTTTTTAAAATTTAAGAATTCCGTACACGGATCATCAAGTAAAATATAAGATAAGTAACGAGAAAGCTATAAAATTCGTACCTTTGTAGTTGAAGACAAAAATACACGAACAGGAAGCTTTCGGTATCCACCGGAGATGACACGATCAAGCGGCGCCAGGTACGCAATCAAACACACAAATACGTGAATAACCAAACATTCTTGTTTGGTTTTCTTTTGGCCGAATGATTTTAACCACCACCACACACACATACACCTTCATGTGTGTGTGCCGTGTATTACGTATCACAAATCACCCCCTTCATATGTGAGTTTGTGTGTGTGTGTGTGTGTGTCTATATATATATATATATATAGAGAAGAGAGAGAGAGAGAGAGTCAGGTTCAAAAAAGTATCTCTCGAAATCAAGTGCACCCGAAGATACCAACCTTAAAAAACTTTTTTTTTAATTTTTTTTGTCATAACCATGTTTAAATTAACGTTATACACATGATATATGAATTTCACATACATTCACACTTTCAGTGTCCTTAAAAATTATGTGAATGTCACCCAAGTGAATGATCTTTCACACCTTTCACGTGATCTTTTTTACCATTCACAAGATTTATGATGTTGCTCCTTTTGATAAAAGTCTTATAATGTTGTCTTATACATGTCTATGCAAAAAAAAAATAAGTGAATGATTATTCACAATAGGATACGCTGAAATCTCATAGGTACGCTGATGAACCTGATTATATATATATATATATATATATATATATATATATATATATATATATATATATATATATATATATATAGAATCAGGTTCATCAGCGTACCTATAAGATTCCAGCGTACCCAACGTACCCTAATGTGAATGATCATTCACATGTTGTTTTTGAATAGACATGTATAAGACAACATTATAAGACTTTTTTAAAAGAAGCAACATCATAAATCTTGTAAATGGTAAAAAAAGATAATGTGAATGGTCATTCACACCGTTCACATGGTGTGAAATGATCATTCACATGGATAACCATTCACATAAATATGCATTGAGCATTCACATAATTTTTAAGGACACAGATTGTGTGAATGCATGTGAAATTCATATATCATGCGTATAACATTAAATTAAACATGGTTATGAGAAAAAAAATTAAAAAAAAAAAGTTTTTTAAGGTTGGTACCTTCGGGTGCACTTGATTTCGAGAGGTACTTTTTTGAATCTGATTCTATATATATATATATATATATATATATATATATTAACTAAGAGTTGTTATTTAATTAAACTCTAGTATAATAATATAATATATATCTTAATAATTATCTTTATTATTTAAGCCTCATATAATTATCTCTATAATTATATATCCATTAAATAATATTAATCTTTTATACATTATCTAATAATATATAAATGACCAGATAATTATTTATAATTATCTTTGTTTATTTATTTATAATTATCCATCCAATTATCTAATAATAGATGATAATACTAACTCAAATAAATGTATCTTTTATTTAATATCCAATAGTAAAAAAACACTATGTAATTAAACACCGTACACTAACATACTCCAACTTATGTAAGACGACATACTGTCCTACAGCATGCGCCTAAAGGAGGTCATGGCTAGACATTTTGGGCAACCAATGTCATAAAAACTCTGACTCCCATTCAGACATCCTTGTTGAAACGGTCTTTTGAAAAGAAACTTAGGTTATATCCAATGCATTGCGATATTTCAATGTGAAAGCTAGGCATGGATTAGATCAAACGTAGCAAACACGATTATGTTTCTCGACTACCTGATCTCATACTGAAATGTAACAGACAGAGTAGAACACATCAGTTCTGTCCGAGCACGACCATGCAATTCTTTCAGTATCAATCGCCGAGTGGCCCAGAAATATCTCTTCTTAGTTAAAAGAAGGTGCAAATCCCATTTTGACTATCTAGACCTCCAGCACGACTCCCACTGCATCCATCCTCGAACCGTTATGATCACCCAGTTACGAATAACGTTAGGTTAGGCCAAGCGTACAGCGGCACCCACACTTACGCTTGGAAAAAAAACTCATCCCCGACTGGGAACCCGTAACTCGACCCCGATTTGACCGGGGAATCCCCGAGTTGACCGGGGATGGGGATGGGGACGGGGAATCCCCGATTTAAAATAATGGGGATGGGGCGGGGATGGGAGACACTTTAATCCCCGACCCGAACCCGACCCGGTTATAAATTATGTTTTAATATAAATTATTATATATATTTAACTTTACAATGTAAATTATTCATTACATTATATATAGTATACTAAATATCATTGTATATGAATATTCTATAGTTTAAAATACTATTATTATTTTTCATTTTATTGGTTTTATAAATGTTTTGCATCTATTTTTTGTTTTAGTTTTATTATAAATTACACATTATATATGTAAATTCCTCAAATATGCTTGAATTAAATTTTTTAAAGTTTATTTACATATATTTTTCTACTAAATTACTATTTATAGTTTAAATTTAAATAATATTTATAAACTTGAAAAACCTGATTCCCCGACGGGGATCCCCTATCCCCGATCGGGATGGGGATGGGAATAAAAACTCATTCCCCGACGGGGATGGGGCCGGGGATGAAGGAGAGGATTATGAAGCGGGGATGGGGATGGGAACTGAGATCCCCGCCCTGCCCCGCCTCATTGCCATCCCTACCCACACTGAAGTACGTAAATGTCTCAGTACTAAGGATTACCTTTTTTAGACGACTTATGACTATGATCCACAAAGTGGTCTCAATCGATGGGTCTGTCCAATATTTCGCAACATATACTTGTGAATTTGGTTCAACCTTTGCCATATTCATCACCCATCAATATCAACCAAAAACCACAGTAGCCTTTTAATTCTTGTTGTGGTTCCCACGACAACAAGCAGCTATGGAATATTTTTTAGAATAACTTCAAATTTATTCTCGGATTTCTAAAACATGTAAAATAGAACAACACTAAATATATCATGTTGATCTCCTTTATCTCAATAAATACGACATGACTTCCATTAATTTAATGCAACTATTCATTTATCAAATGTAATGCTAATATGATCTATCGAAAAATTAATTTCAGACTTGATCTTAGTGGGAGTGTTCTCTAGTTAATTGACTTAACTTCAATACCGTTTATCTTTGAAAAAATTCACTAGTTCTTTATTACAAGCTCTTGTAATATTATTCAGATCCATTCTGAATCTTCTTTCAAATTTATATTCATTATCTTTAGAGGAACTGGTAAATCACTCATAAAGACACCAGGATTAAAACTTAGGAGCTGTAGTAATTCAGATTAATTGATACTAGTGATACGTTTAGATGTTTAGTCTTGAATCTGACAATATGCGGTTTATCTATATCTTAACAAAATATCTTAATTTAATAACTTCGTGTTCAATATTTGTGATATGTATCCATAACCTCCCAAACATGGTTATCTACAACATTTCGTTGTGGTGTTCTGTCAAGTTTGTCAACGAGTGTTTACACAAGTCAAAGACAATTACTTGACTAAACATCACACAAGTTGTATACATTTCACATGTAATTTTATAAAATGTGATTACTTCTTGTCTAAACAATCCTGACTTATCAAGTCTTTAATTGTTTCTGACAAGTTAAGTGAATTAAGCTCCATGTAACTCCTTTACATTTAATTTTACATTTTATTAGTTTCATCTATATAATCACATATTAATACCCAACTCATATAATCTCTTGAACTAACTTTCAAGAATTAACAAGTTCGATGAAACTTCATTTGAAAACTTGAACAATTTCAACAGTATTACACAACAACATAGTAACCCTTTTTATCTGAATATGACTACTAGCTTGTCGAATCTCTATTGACAAGTTACTATTCAAGTCCACTTGAATCAATAGTCTATAATCATGGCTTAGTGATCTTAAACAATAGGAATTTCAAGCAATAAATTTTCAACTCCAAAATTTCTTTATTTATCCCAAAAATACTTACAAGAAATTCAACTACAAAATTGTTTACTACACCATGATAAACTATTAATGACATGAACAAAATAGTGTCCAACAGAGTATTCTCTAAGATGTCTCTATGCTCCCACTGGTCTTGTCATCTCTTTTCACATCATTTTAGTCATTGCAGAAATTATGCATAAAAATTTGTTCTATTGACTATCATACATCCAAGAATAATAGAAGTGAATGACTCAGATACTCGAAGTCTCAGTGCGGTCAACCCTGACCTTTTCTAAGTACTTGAGACAATTCCCTTTCAAGTGCCTACTTTCTAGGAACTCAAAGCATTTGTCATCCTTGGATTTGACTTCTCTGATTCGAGGCTTTAGCTACTTCTTAGCTTTAACCTCCGGCTTGGGAACTTGCTTTCCCTTACATATCTTTTCCTATCTTTTCTCCTTAATCATTCCCTCAGCAGTCTAGATAATCTGATGCATCCCATTGACCGTGTTCTCCATATTATGCATATTGTAATAAATTATAGATTGCTTAAATTCCTTCAATAAGGAATTGAGAATTAGATCGGTGGCCATATCTTGTGTCACGGGATACCCACGTATGATAAGATGATCCAGATAACCTTTCATCTTCAGCTAATGGGGTTTAACAGTTGTTCTTTCTGTCATTATGCAGGAGTTCAGAGCCCTAGTCGTATTATATCTCTCAGCCCGAGCCTGAGTCTGGAACATATCCTTTAGCTGGCGATACATCTGGTAAACTAGGATATCCATAAGGCTAGTTTGCAGCTCAGATGTCATGGTCGCTTGCATTAGACAGGCAACATCGACCGCATCCTCAGAGTGCTTCTTGTCGAGATTTCTCCTCAACTTTAGCAGTCTCTGCAGGAGCAGATCCTGGTGCCCTTTCTATAACATACGATTTTCGCTCTATTCTCAGAACATTAGTTAGATTTCGTTCCTAGTCCAGTAAATTACTTCTTTTGAGTTTTTCCTTGTCCCGAGTGGACCTCAAAGTTGCAACATTTTGCTTTTAGGGAGGATTTGCAATAGGAGGTGGTGGAGGAAGGATTTTGACGTTATCATTGTTGTTGTTACTGTTATTGTCATTGATGTTGTTATCATTTAAACCGCTCCTACCTCTGTCTCTTCCAACTATCTAAAATATTTTTCAAAAATTAGTATTTGATTAACCATTAATAAATCAATAACCCAAAATTTAGAAAATGATTTATTAATATTAAGAACCTTTTTACTTATTCATGCACCCAACGGAGGCTGAACCTACATGAGTAAGCTACTTAGGCAAACAAATTATTACCAATTACAACTCCCTTGCAACTCTTAGATCTTATGAGATTTTCAATTTCTCAAATTCATCATGTTTAATCTCATCCACACCTTGGGGCCACAGTCTCACTAGAAATCACCAATGACACGCACCATATAATAACTGCAAGTCACTGACCCAAGTCTCACTTAGGATCCATAATGCTCACCTCAAAGCTTCCCAAGTTTGTGGCGTAAGCACCCAACGAAGGCTGAGACTACTTACGACGACCGGTCACCGTGAGTGCCATTATATGGACGGCGTGTTGTGTCAGATTTTTTATTTGGGTTTATAACCAGTCTCTTACCAAGAACGAGTGGCCAGTCAGGTCAGTCGGGGGGCAGGATCTTTTCGGTTATAAACCTTTCGGGAAATTCAACAACCACAGCCCGAGCGTGACTATCCTAAACACCACCTATTCTGGTTAACATTCTAGTTAATATACTACTTTTAAAAAACTTTCAAATCTTTGATCATATGACATTTTAAAATAAATCTCCTTTTGTATTTAAAAAACTAATTTCATAAAAAAAAATGTCATATTTAACACTTGACAAAATATTTAAGGTTTCTAATTTAAACTTCCTTTCAGATACTCTAATTTTTCATCAAAAATGATTGTAGTTTTGATTTCTTTTATTTATGTACTTTGTCATTACAACCACGCAGATATATATATATATATATATATATATATATATATATATATATATATATATATATATATATATATATATATATATATATATATATATATATATATATATATATATATATATATATATATAATGCATAAAGAAATAAAACATATAATCACATGGTGACATAGCCTTGCAAAAACTAAATTGGTTTCCGAGAGCCATACGGACAAACCAATTAGGTCAAACCTAAGGGACAAAATCAACACACAAGGCAAGAAGGTTGAACTCTTTCAGCTCCAACTAGCCTTAGCATCCGATGATGTCTCCAAGCATCATTGATGAATGACCTCCTTCATGATGGATATATTCACCAAGAATTTTACATAATTTTAATATAAATACATTCGCCTATTTTCTAACCTATTACAGATTACATCATAAAACCGGGATTCCAATGGCAAGCAGACATTCCAAAAAATAACCAATAATAAAATAGCAAACATTAAGATTAAATAAATAACCATCACATACAAAAAGGGTCTCAAGGCTCGGATATGTCACAAACAAAAATAAAACATATTAATAATCCATAATTCATTTTCATCTTGCCATGAAAATAATTCAAAAAACCAATTAATCTACCATTAATTAGAGTAATCATGTCCAATAGTGTTCTTAAATTAAATAAGGTTCGTAAACTCAAAATTTAGGAACACTTCCAAAATTAGAAACTTTTTGTCCAAAATTTTTTTCAAATTTAATTCCATCTTTTCATTATCTTTGGATTCAAACAATTATTTTCTTAAAATATCCAATTAACAATTCAAACACACTTGAAACCTAAAATTTACTATTTTAAGAAAAACTTTTATTAAACCATCATTAATAAACATAATTATTATTTTCAAATTAATATTGATAATATCAATTAACTATTATTCAATTGAAACGCTTTTCAAAAACTAAATAAACTTTATTTAAAATGTCAATTTTCTAAATAAACAATTTTACCAATAAAATAATTCCATTAAAGGATTTAAGAAAATTGTCTATCTTAAATAACATTAAAAAAGACAAGTTTATGGTTTTAACCAATTTCTACCAAAACGTTAATGTCGAGATTAAATCTCAAAACATTAAACCATGACCGAGCATGAAACTCAAAGTCAAAAATTCATCAATTTAAAAAATAGAATCCTTAAATTAATTTGTCTTTAATTTTATAATGTCTTTTATGGAATTAAATATTAAATGCATACATTAAATCTAGTTAATAAATTAAAATACCATCAAATTTTATTAGGCCAAAGGTTTCTAAAAACGACTATGACATGACTGATTTAAACAAAAAAATGATGGCATTAATTTTAATTTCAATATTAAAACTTATATTTTAATTAAAACTGATTTAATTTAAACGACGAATTACCGGAAAACGGAAACAAACCAACTTACTTAATCGACTCATACTCGGGATTCAATAACCCATATGAACTGAAAACAAGTAGAGTATTAAACCATTTGACGACTGAAATTTGATCGAAGCCATTAATCAACTCACTTTGATTATTTCGATTATCATATTCCAATTAATCGTTTAATTATCGAATCGAATAATATTTAAACCGATTTGTGAACTTTATAGAACTAATAAAGTCTTTCACTTTAATTTTATAAAACCGAAACATATATACATATGTTTTTTCACAAAATGTTTAAATATTGATAACCAAACAGGTTGATTTATTGATTCGATTTTAACGCATTAAATTTAATCGTTCGAGTTTAACCGTGAATTAAACGACACGATGAAATAAACCATCCATGGCTTCAGCTACCACATCATAGCCGAGAGGTCATGGGTCTTAACCCATGGCCGGAATCTCAAGGCTTGATTTCGTGACTTTAATTAATTAAACACTTTAAACAATTAAACATCAACTAACTAAAACGTACTAAGGTTTCAAAATCCCGAGCTCGTTGCAACTCCAAGGTTGGCCGAGAATGACCATGGGGTTTCCAAACCCTTTGGTCGATTTTCTCCAAGTCAAATCAAAACTTTAAACATTTTAATTATCGATTTCGATCGTTTAAACACTTTTAATTATTAAAAATCAAAATTTTAAGAACGTTGGACATAAATACATGAATAATATTATCATTATGTTACTTGAGATGGCTATGATACCATTGTTGGGAATTCGTATCGACTTTTCATAAAAGCATAAACTTTAATCGCAATAAACGCACAACGGAAGCTTTTTGAAATTTACAAATTCCGTACACGAATTCGTACATTTGTATTTGATTACAAAAATATACGAATGAGATTCTTTCGATATCCCCCGGTGATGACACAGTTTGTTAAAAATATATTTGTTTTTTTAATTGGCAAGTTAATTAGTTAATTGTTTTTTATTTTCTTTGGGCCTGTTAGTTTGTGGGTCTATGTCACCTGAACAGATTTGTGGGAACAGATTTTTGGGCCTAAGATTGCTTCCGTTGGTTTCCAGGTAAGTAGGGTTATTTTTGGCCTTTATATATATTGTGGCTTCTTTGTTTGCAGGTAAGATTTTCATTCATCGTTTTCACTTACTAAGTGTGTTGTAATATTTAGGGTTAGATCTCTCTGAAAATCTCTGAAAATCTAGTTGTAGTTTCTTCTTTATGTTCTTCTGTGTTGTTATTTTTTTATGAGAGTAATCTTCAATTGTCGATGAATGATCAATGAGAGATATGTAGTGAGGTTTGTTTGTATTGATAGGTTTTGGTCGTTTGACAGGTTGTTTTAGGATTTTTAATGGAAATTATTAGTTGTTCATATATCGGTGTTCATAATTTCTACATGGTATCACAGCTCAGGTTTTGAGCGATTAGGGTTTTTGGCTATTTTGTTCAAGCGTTGTGCCTTGTTCGGCTCGTGTTCTTGGGATTTGTGTTATACTCGGCAAGTAGTGCTCAGGCTATAAAAGGATTTTTCTGTACATTTATTAGGAGATGATTTTTTATCACAAAAACACACACACACTTCACATTTCTTGGGGAAGAAGGAAGGCAAGGAAGGAGATTATCTTGGAGTTTTGACATAGTGGATTGCATCTTCATCATCGTATACATCATTAGGGGAGTGTTTTTTATACTTAAGTTCATCTTAATGTGTGAAATGCTTTATTATTTTGAGGTGATGTTCTACTCCATGATTATAGAGTAGTTTTGCTATGTAATCATTTGGGTAACAAATCCTAAACATTGGATGATTTATATTTTGTATATGATTGGTTGTTATGTCATAGTTTACTTACTTTAATTAAAACTCTAGTTGTTATGGTTGAGATTCTTTAAACTTGCTATGAATGCTTTATTATTTCCATAACGAGAGTTCGAAATAGGTTGGTATTTGTTTTTGATGACCCAGACATCTTGGTGTCTTTGAATCTTTCTACTAGAGATGGTGAAAGAGTGTGTTTAAAAAATGTTTTTCGTAACAACGAGAGGGGGTTTGTGTTTTTATGAGAATATAACATGAATTTTATGTATTCGGTGTTAACCGAATCATCTTTCAAAGTTTGTAAACCTATTGTGAGCATTCGGTTTTGCATGACTCAAGTTCTGAACATATAAAAGAGATTTTTGTGTTCAATCCGTGAGTCATTGGATTATTGTGCAATAACGAGAGATTTGCATAGCTAAATTGTCGTTGCTTGCATTATGAGTCGACATTGTTTTCATGTATAAGAGATTTGAGTGATCACGATATTGGCTATCATGATAAAATAATTCAACCATATCTTAGAGATTTGTGTGGTTGTTTCGTTGAAATCATGTCGGCATATTATCCAATTTGAGTTTTCAATTAATCATCCATTATTTAGGGGGAGTGATCCCACTTGATTACATGTTTGCTTTTGTCAGAATTCCAAGTTATTAAAGAATCTCCTTTCCTACCTGTCTGTGTCGTTTGCGATAGATCTTTATGTCAACATTTATCTTACACGCATTTTAAATCAATTTCAACCATAACTAACCATTAATTGACGACTTAGTATCATCATTACACCATATTGTCCCTGTGTTCGATACCTGGACTTACTTATACTATATTAGCATACGATGAGTAATACTTGCCTAATTGTCGCTAGTTTTAGTATATTTATATTCATTTCATAATTAAAATTAAGGTGTGCTAGTGACATATCAAGTTTTTGGCGCCGATGCCGGAACAAACGGTGTGGTTTTGAGAAAAGTCTAACGTTTCTTGTTAGTTAATTTATAATATATATATATATATATATATATATATATATATATATATATATATATATATATATATATATATATATATATATATAAATCCAAGTGTGGGAATTAGTTTTCACGTATATAGAATTCTTATACACATTTTTGTTGTTGTTATGTTTATATCATAGTTTATTTGTAAGTTTAATTTCTCGTTATTTTGGTCGTATTTTGTTTGGTGTGTTTTGTGTAGGATGGATCATAGGTTTGAGTTGTATGAAGGTACCTATGAAGCAATGTATTGTCAAGAGGAGATCAACATTGACTACCCAACCAATCCCACCTCTTCACAATATCAATTCGGGAATGTATATCAATCTTCAAACCTATCCTCCACTCAACACTACCAAAGTCAAGACACCCAAGATTCCTACCAAACTCCACCACAACATCAACCTGAGAGAGAGTCGAGCTTGGAGGATCTATTTCATCAATGTAAGATGAGCCTCCGTTACCAACAAAGCGTTTCAAAAATCCTTGACAACCTCATGAGACAAAGGAGTCAAATGGATGAATTCCGTACAGAAGAGCCATTTGAAAGTAGTTCAGGCAAAGTAGAGGAGAGCAAAGAAAACGAAGAGCACATCCACCTTTATTTCACCGATATTAATGATTCGGATGATGATGATGTTGAGTGTGTCTATGATGAAACTTCTTTACATGCACTATCGGTCATTGAAACTTCGGAGACAATAATGGACAAGGTGCAAATCCCAAGCCCACAAAGTATCGCACACGTCTCACCTTCGATTATCAGTGATGAGACTAAAGACGACTTCAATCCCGAAAGGGATTTGGAAGAGCTTGCTCGACTACTTGGTGTTGATATGCCTTCACTTATATACAATGAGGGAGTTGACTCCTAATTTTTTGATGCACTCTTATTTATATATGTTGATGTTGTGACGCCATCGCCTGTATTTGAATGGACTAATTCTTCGATGGATTTGTTGGAGTCACAGATTGGTGCTACTAGGAGTCTTGACTCACGACTACCAAAGGAACTTCATAACCCTCCAGCGCCGAAACGTAAGCATTTGCACACTGATGGAGGTAGTAAGGGTAAGAAGTGCAAGGATAAAAACTCCAAAATTATATTTTGCACTCAACTCAAAGGTATGCCTTTTACCCTTTTCATTCCTTTGAAAGTTAAGCCAAGTGGGATAGGGTCAAGCTGGGGACCCTATAAACAAGCGCTTCTTGGGAGGCAACCCAAGAGATTTAATTTATTTTGTCGCTTTAGCTTAGATTAGCTTCTATTTATGTGTAGTTATGATATTTTTGGCAATCACTTCCTCTAAGGATATATTGCATTGTGTCACATCCTCGCTTTAAACACGCTGGCTAAATCCCAGGAATAAATAACAACAACCATAATATATCGCATTATATCTAAAGCTTGCATAAGAACTAAATAAAAGTACTACAATACAGTACAGACATACACTACACTACTACAAGGTGCGTTGCGAAGTTGCTAAAACATCACAATATAAATAAAGCAGCTACCCAGATCCCAAAGCAGCTTAATACTATACCACAAGCTGAATAGTGAGCTAACTCCTCTGGGTTGAACAGAAAATAGACCTAACCAGATGGTCCAGCTTGCTCTTTACCTTTGCCTGTAAAATTTGTGAGTAGCAACTGTAAGCTAATTGCTTAGTGAGTTAACAGATATTCATGATGCATGTAAGATATGTGGCGAAAGTGCCTATAAAGGCTGTAATGCTTGCTTCCTTGTAATTGCTTAATACCCAGAATGAATGCTTGCACAATTGAGACATTGCACGCTGAAAGGAGATGCCACCACTAGGGGTTACCGCTGACAGATGATCAATATGTGATGCGGGGCTAGCTACCCGCATAACGCTTGGGATAGTGGTGAGCATCAGAATTGCTTACTCAAATGTAAAATGCTTATGAGATGCACAAAGAAACGCTCAAACGAAGCTTGCTGTATAATATGCAGAATGATAAACAGATAGAAATAAATTATGCACATTAATAGATCAGATGTAAGATCCGGCTAAGCTGGGCACCGCCTGTACCACAGTGTTCGCCTTCACTCAAAAAAGTCTATTGAAGTCCAAAGAAGGCATATAGAAGCAAATTATGTCTCAATTACATAAAATACATGTAAACAAGAATAACTGTTACTCACAGTACTGTCTTATGCTTTTTATTACTCTGAAATGCTTGCTCGGGCTTATCTACACTTTAACTCTGGCTTTGCACAATTTCTGAAGGCTTTAACACTTTAAATAAGCTTTATACTTCCTGGCATTTAAATTTGACTCATAACCGAGCTAAACCCTTTAATTTAATATCTGACGTGCTGTGCAGTGTCTGTAATTTAACA
Source organism: Centrapalus pauciflorus (assembly GCA_020465985.1). NCBI lineage: Eukaryota > Viridiplantae > Streptophyta > Magnoliopsida > Asterales > Asteraceae > Centrapalus > Centrapalus pauciflorus. Next base: position 250,470 of record JAANYP010009535.1, on the reverse strand, counting down.
TTACAGAATATATACTAAATTAATAATCCTAGCTTCCAAAAACTACAAACCATAACTTTTAGCTAAATATCGTGTTAATTATGTGTTAGACAAGTACAAATATTGTTCAAGAACTTGTCAAGTTTCACGAGGTTAATGGGGCCTTCGAACTTAAGGTGGGGCTCGAACATATATAGTCTTCGAACTTAAAGAAAGATTCGAACATAAGGGCCTTTGAATTTAATATAAAGAGTTATGAATTTAGTATGTCATACGAACATATGTTGTTCGAACATAATGAGGTTCGAACATAGCAGATCTCGAATTTAAGGACAAGTCTCGAACGTAGTTCATTTCGAACTTGTTCTTGGCTACACGAATTTGTTCGTGTTTTTCAGCTTTCAAGCATGCATTTCCAGGCCAAAAAATCATAAATATGTTAAGGAATATGTCTAGGTTCGTTTCTATTACATTTTTCTATCAGAATCGAGTTATAAACTCGAGCAGAATAACTTCAAACGAATCAAAAGGTGGGGATTTTGGACTTTTTCTCAAAACCGAAAGTAAAGAAGAGAGAATGACGATTCTTACCTCAAATCCGAATCAAATCCAACATGCAATTGCAGATCCGTGTAGTACTCTTCCAGATCTTTCCAATGACGTATAGAACTCGAGATTTGGTCGGTCGGTTTGGGAGAAAAGCTAGAGAGAAGGTAAATTCTAGAGAGAGAGGCTCTCAAGTTTGTAAATGGATTTTTGCAAGAATGAGGGGAACATGAACTCTCAACTCTTTTTACTCAAAACTGAAATTACATCATTAAACGCAAATCGCACAAAAACACATAAGATAAAAAGCAAGGTGTTATAGTATGAGCCCACCACGCTTGCACTTCGTCCTCGAAGTACCTAGGGCTTAACCAGATTCGGATATCGAACTCTCATGTCTTGCTCAGATTCCAAGGTCTGGGAATTACCATGAGAAGTTCTCCATTGCACCAACACCATTGCCACTTCTTGATTCCTTAACTTCTTCATCTTAGTCTCTAGAATAACCTCAGGCTCGTCATATTGCAGCTTCTCATTGATCTTGTAGCTCAGATGATCGGCCCACTTTTCGCTTTCGTATTCTTTGCACTTCCTCAGTTATGAGACGTGAAACACAGGGTGAATATTTGACAGTTCGTTCGGCAAATCCAGAAGGTACGATTGAGTTCCAACACGCTCGGTAATCTTAAAAGGACCAACGAATCGTGGTGCTAACTTGCCACGCTTGCCGAATCTAAACACTCCCTTCATCGGTGAGACTTCTAATAGAACATAATCATCCTTCTGGAATTCTAAAGGCTTATGGCGTCCAGTCGTGATACGACTTTTGTCGAGATTGAACAGTTTTCAGTCATTGGCGAATGATTCTGATATTGTCGTTGGTTCGTTGAAGTAATTCAGGACCGGCGATTGGTGCTTCACCGACTTCATGCCAACAAGTAGGCGTTCGACACTTGCGACCGTATAAAGCTTCAAAAGATGCGGCTTTGATAGATGAGTGGTAGCTGTTGTTGTAAGAAAACTCTGCTAACGGCAAGTGGTCGTCCCAATTACCGCTAAACTCAAGAACACAAGCCCGCAACATGTCTTCGAGTGTAAGGATCGTGCGCTCGCTTTGGCCGTCAGGCTGCTGATGATACGCCATGCTCATTCTGATCGTGGTGCCTAATCCATCTTGTAATGCACTCCAAAACCTCGAAGTGAACCGGCTGTCGCGGTCGGAAACAATTGACAGAGGCACACCGTGTCGAGAAACGATCTCATCTATGTAGATCTTAGCCAGTTTCTCCAGTAAATAGTTCTCGCGAATCGAAATGAAGTGCGCAACTTTGGTTAAACGATCCACGATCACCCATATTGCATCATGCTGTCTTCGTGTAGTCGGCAACTTTGTCACAAAATCCTTCGTTATGTGATCGAACTTCCACTCGGGGATCGGTAGAGGCTGAAGACTGCCGTAAGGCTGTTGATGCTCCGCTTTGACTTCCGACAAGTAACACAATTCTCGACATGCTGACCCACGTCTCTTTTCATACCAGGCCACCAATACTCAGTTTTTAGATCGATGTACATCTTGGTGCTGCCAGGATGTACTGAGAAGTTAGAACAGTGAGCTTCTGAAAGGATTTTCTGTCGTATATCTCCAAATTTCGGAACCCAAACGCGATTCTTGAAGAGTTTTAAGCCACGAGGGCTGTCAATTAAGAATTGAAGTTGCCCTTTCATGTCCTCAAAGTTGAGGTTTTCCTCTTTTAGGGCTTCGTCTTGAGCAACGAGAATTTCATCGATCAGAGTAGATGAAAACGAAGTATGAGTCAGAGTATAGAGACATTTAGCGTAATAAGATTTTCGACTCAATGCATCGGCCACAACATTTGCCTTGCCAGGGTGATACAGAATGTCACAGTCATAGTCTTTGATGAGTTCCATGGAGCGTCGCTGGCGCATGTTGAGTTCCTTCTGACTGAAAATGTATTTAAGACTCTTGTGATCCGTATATAGCTGACATTTGGTGCCGTAGAGGTAATGACGCCATGTTTTCAACGTGAATGTCACAGCAGCAAGTTCAAGGTCATGAGTCGGCTGACTCTTTTCATGATCCTTGAGTTGGCGAGAAGCATATGCTATGACCCTGCCCCTTTGCATCAGAACACACCCGAGTCCTTGATATGAGGCATCACTAAAGACCACAAAGTCTTCATTGCCTTCGGGTAGAGCCAGAATCGGTGCTTCAGTGAGTTTATGCTTTAAAGTTTGGAACGCGTTTTCTTGAGCTTCTTCCCAAATAAAGGGAACGTTCTTGCGAGTAAGAGAGGTAAGAGGCACGGCTAATTTAGAGAAGTCTTTAATGAATCGGCGGTAGTAACCCGCCAATCCCAAGAAACTTCGGATTTCAGTAGCTGATCTGGGAGCTTCCCAGTTTTGAATGGCTTCTATCTTAGAAGGATCTACAGAGATTCCTTCACCAGATATCACATGTCCAAGGAATTGTATCTGATAAGATACAAGATTTGCAAGTTAACACTGAGTATGGAATTTAAGAAAAGATAAGCTTAAAATGAATAAATCGAGATTGTAAGCACCTGTCGCAACCAAAATTCGCATTTAGAGAACTTGGCATAAAGTCGCTCCTTGCGCAGCAACTCTAGCAGTTCTCTAAGATGCACAGCATGCTCAGCTTCGGTTTTGGAATAGATGAGAATATCGTTTATAAAGACGATAACAGACTTATCAAGCATTGGTCTACAAACGCGGTTAATGAGATCCATGAATGCCGCAGGAGCGTTTGTAAGGCCAAAGGGCATAACAAGAAATTTGTAATACCCGTATCTGGTACGGAAAGCCGTTTTGGAGCCATCTTGTTCACGAACTTTGAGCTGAAGATACCCAGATCTAAGATCGATCTTTGAGAAGTAACTAGCTCCCTGAAGTTGGTCGAAAAGATCATCTATTCTGGGCAACGGATATTTATTCTTTATTGTTACCTTGTTCAACTCCCTATAATCAATGCACATCCGGAGAGTCCCATCTTTCTTCTTAACGAATAGAACAGGAGCTCCCCAGGGAGATGAAGTTGGTCGTATGAGCCCTTTGTCAAGCAGCTCTTGCAATTGCTTCATCATTTCTTGCATCTCAGCATGTGCAAGTCGATATGGGGCTCGAGCAATTGGTGCCGCGCCTGGCACAAAATCAATTCTGAACTCCACCTGACGGTCTGGTGGGAGTCCAGAGATGTCCTCGGGAAAGACATCGAGAAACTCTGAGGCTATCGGTACCTCGACTAAAGCTCTCTTTTCGGTTTTAGCATCTATTGCATATGCTAAGTATGACACGCAACCTTTAGCTATATGATTCCTAGCTTTCACTACATAGATCAAGCATAAATCACCTTTCTTTCTGTCACCATAGATGCAGATACTGCGACCATCCGGAGTAGTGAGCTTGATTAACTTCTTCTTGCAGACAATGGTGGCGTCATGGTGGACAAGCCAATCCATACCCACGATGACGTCGAACTCGTGAAAGTCCATCAGAATAAGATCAAGTTGGAACGTGCAATTATCAAGTAGAATAATGCAGTCGCGGTAAATTTTATCGGTAGACACGCATACGTTACTGGCCGTTTCGATATCAAATATAACAGGTAAAATACTAGGTGATATCCCAAGCTTAGATGCAAATGAACTTGATGTGAAAAAGCGGTTGGCTCCTGAATCGAAAACAACTCTAGCAGGAACAGAGTTAACAAGAAACATACCAGATACCACATCTGGTATTTCCTTCGCTTGCTCGGCCGTTATTTGGAATGCTCGGTTCTGACTTCGCGCTGGCTCGTTACGGCGACTAGAACCTGCACGTGATGTGCTATGTCGGGCTGGTTGGTTTTGTCTTTGCTGCTGTTGTTGTTGTTGAGGTCGGTGTTGTTGTTGTTGCAGTCGTGGATGATGCTCTGCCCTCGGATAAACTAAGTTGAACGGATGCGTGCATGCCCGCTCAGTATGTCCAGGGCGTAAACAGTTGTTGCAAACTGTAACTTTGTTAGGACATTCTTCACTGCTATGCCCTATGTCGTTGCACACGTAGCATCTCACATCATTGGGATTACAACGCCCAATGTGTGACTTATGGCAGCGACGACACTGCCTCGGTTCAGAATGTACCGCATAAGAATGAGCTCTCTGGGCCGAGGGCGAGCTAAACTGTCGGAACTGAGACTGCTGTGGCAAATATCTGGATGAAGATCCAGAATAACTTCCTGTACGTGACTTTTTAGGCGGTGACGGACAGGTCGGATTGATAGATGAAGCAGGAACTCCTCCAGCTCGAATAAAATCCTGCTCGAAAATTCGAGCGGCTTCAACGACATCAGCATAGTTGGTGTACCTTTGGTGCTTCAAGAACTTCTGATACTCGTGATGCAGACCCATAAGAAAACGGTCGATCTTTCGCTCTTCGGTAGCGACTTGATAGTCAGACAGCAAGCTTAAACGTGTGAATTCGATCTCATACTCAGTCACCGATTTGGTTCCCTAAGTAAGAGACATCGGCCTCTCTTCCAGACGTTTCTTTTCATCAGTCGGGCAATACTGACGAAAGAAGATCACTTTAAAATCATCCCAAGATAGGGACTTAATCCAGTTGACTCCATGCATGTTCTCTTGAGATCTCCACCACATAACAGCGCCACCCTCGAATGTTCTGTAGTAACAAATCTAACCTTTGATTCTTCAGCACGGTCGCTGATAAGAAAAATCTGCTCGATGCCAGTAATCCACTCGAGCGCTTCGATAGAATTTGCAGCTTCTTTGAAAGGTTGAGCTCCGCAAGCTTTAAAGTAACGGAAGTTGCAGCCCTTAGGAGGGACTACAGGAGCTTCCTCCTCATCAGTGTCGTCGTCACGACGTCCAGTATCATCATGCTGCTGCTTCCTACGTTCTTCTCTGTGCCTAGTTTCGGCTTCATCACGAGCACAGAACTGATCTTGCAAGAACTTAGTTTGACGTTCGTTGTTCTCATTAAGCATGGTTTGCATTATTTGCATGTTCTGTTCAGGAGTGAGTCCACCTCCAGCTCCTTCACCAGATCCAGACATGTTCTGAAATAATATAAATAGTACTTGCATAAGAATATGTATAATTCCTATTCTACCCCATTTCCCAATTCCTAAAGTAAGGTCAAAGCCTATCTCAGGTCAAGTTAAAGCCTAGATATTCGAAGCTAATATCTTTGCTTAAAAGTTTGAGTCCAAGTGTTATTGCTAACACTTGAATCCCTCAAACTAATGCTTTGATACCATCCTGTCACATCCTTGCTTTAAACACGCTTGCTAAATCCCAGGAATAAATAACAACAGCCATAATATATCGCATTATATCTAAAGCTTGCATAAGAACTAAATAAAAGTACTACAATACAGTACAGACATACACTACACTACTACAAGGTGCGTTGCTAAGTTGCTAAAACATCACAATATAAATAAAGCAGCTACCCAGATCCCAAAGCAGCTCAATACTATAACACAAGCTGAATAGTGAGCTAAGTCCTCTAGGTTGAACAGAAAATAGACCTAACCAGATGGTCCAGCTTGCTCTTTACCTTTGCCTGTAAAATTTGTGAGTAGCAACTGTAAGCTAATTGCTTAGTGAGTTAACAGATATTCATGATGCATGTAAGATATGTGGCGAAAGTGCCTATAAAGGCTGTAATGCTTGCTTCCTTGTAATTGCTTAATACCCAGAATGAATGTTTGCACAATTGAGACATTGCACACTGAAAGGAGATGCCACCACTAGGGGTTACCCCTGACAGATGATCAATCTGTGATGCGGGGATAGCTACCCGCATAATGCTTGGGATAGTGGTGAGCATCAGAATTGCTTGCTCAAATGTAAAATGTTTATGAGATGCACAAAGAAACGCTTAAACGAAGCTTGCTGTATAATATGCAGAATAATAAACAGATAGCAATAAATTATGCACATTAATAGATCAGATGTAAGATCCGGCTAAGCTGGGCACCGCCTGTACCACAGTGTTCGCCTTCACTCACAAAAGTCTATTGAAGTCCGAAGAAGGCATATAGAAGCAAATTATGTCTCAATTACATAAAATACATGTAAACAAGAATAACTGTTACTCACAGTACTGTCTTATGCTTTGTAATACTCTGAAATGCTTGCTCGGGCTTATCTAGACTTTAACTCTGGCTTTGCACAATTTCTGAAGGCTTTAACACTTTAAATAAGCTTTAAACTTCCTGGCATTTAAATTTGACTCATAACCGAGCTAAACCCTTTAATTTAATATCTGACGTGTTGTGCAGTGTCTGTAATTTAACATTACAGAATATATACTAAATTAATAATCCTAGCTTAAAATTCCAAAAACTACAAACCATAATTTTTAGCTAAATATCGTGTTAATTATGTGTTAGACAAGTACATATATTGTTCAAGAACTTGTCAAGTTTCACGAGGTTAATGGGGCCTTCGAACTTAAGGTGGGGCTCGAACATATATAGTCTTCGAACTTAAGGAAAGATTCGAACATAAGGGCCTTCGAACTTAATATAAAAATTTATGAATTTAGCATGTCATACGAACATATGTTGTTCGAACATAATGAGGTTCGAACATAGCAGATCCCGAATTTAAGGACAAGTCTCGAACTTAGTTCATTTCGAACTTGTTCTTGGCTACACGAATTTGTTCGTGTTTTTCAGTTTCAAGCATGCATTTCCAGGCCAAAAAATCATAAATATGTTAAGGAATATGTCTAGGTTCGTTTCTATTACATTTTTCTATCAGAATCGAGTTATAAACTCGAGCAGAATAACTTCAAACGAATCAAAAGGTGGGGATTTTGGACTTTTTCTCAAAACCGAAAGTAAAGAAGAGAGAATGATGATTCTTACCTCAAATCCGAATCAAATCCAACATGCAGTTGCAGATCCGTGTAGTACTCTTCCAGATCTTTCCAATGACGTATGGAACTCGAGATTTGGTCGGTCGGTTTAGGAGAAAAGCTAGAGAGAAGGTAAATTCTAGAGAGAGAGGCTCTCAAGTTTGTAAATGAATTTTTGCAAGAATGAGGGGAACATGAACTCTCAACTCTTTTTATTCAAAACTGAAATTACATCATTAAACGCAAATCGCACAAAAACACATAAGATAAAAAGCAAGGTGTTATACATTGCGAAGAGTCGGTTGCACACTTCGCTCCAACTCTACACACGTGCAATATTTTGGTTGGCTATCCTTTGAGCTCTTCTCTTCCACGCACTCAGGGAGTCTTTTTTCCTTCCTTTCATTTACATTGCTTGCACGATAATTGTCCATTTTTTTCATTGAGGACAATGAAATACTTAAGTGTGGGAATATGGGTTAGAATTCTAACCCATGTGTGATTTTGCTTGCCCTTTAGGAAATCTTGCTTTACATGTTTACTATATGCTTAATTTAGCCAAAAATTTTCAAAATTATTATCCATGAGCATATTTGAGATCTATTAGCATAATTGATCTCTTAGGATCAAGTTTGGAACAGGAGTTAGGAGCATTTTTTGGATGAATTGTGTGGATTGTGGCATATCACCGCCATAAGTCATACTTAGCCTATAGACAAGAACATGTTGACAATTTTTTTGTGCTTTTTCATTGTTGTATTGGTCTCTTAGTATTTACGGGGGAGTCAACTGACTTGACCAAACGAATGATCATCTTGGAATCCTGTTGTTATGTTGGCTCTTTCCTTGAGTGGTGTGTGTGTATAAGTTGTGTGTGGCCTATGTTTTTCTATGTCTGTTTATATTGCCTTTAACAGGTCTTTTTGTTTGAAATCCTCCTTTTATTGCAAAATTTGGGAATAGATTGCTGTTTTGACACGAGTTATTAGTGTTATGCATATTAGATGTGTTTTTTGAGGATTTCTTCTGTTTTTGAAGTGCAGATTCTAACCTAGAAACTGGTTGGTTCTACTCATGTAATTGTCCTTTGAGTTTTGCATAAACACACAATTTTCATAACATACAATGTGAACAGGTAGAAAATATTATGTTGATAAATTCATGTGGGTTAATTGTTACAATTTAATTGATACTTGCTTCTTCCATGTATTATACTTGTGAGATCCTGTGTTCTACTATGGCTATTGTTCTTTCGTTTATGGATTGTTTGCCATTTATGCTCTAATAGAGTTGCGATGGCTATTGCTGGGTTCATATGTAGATAAGATTCTCTTTCTGCTGATCTTTTGGGATCTTGCTCTCGCTTAACTTGATTTTGAACACACGTGGTCTTCCTTATTTGATATCTGATAAGTTCTCCATGTGTGGGATTTTGTATACAACTCTAACAAAGATTCTTAATTCAGAAAGTTCGTTTAAGTCACTTTCTAGTTTGATTGTTGTGTCTGGAGCAAAGAAGCAGATAACTAACTCTAATAAAGGTCTCTTAATGTTGTGAATGTTTTATCTTTATCTCTTGGCAGTTGCTCATCCAAATGGATCAGTGCTAAATTGTCTAAACCAGGGGACCTAAAGTTCAATATATATATATATATATATATATATATATATATATATATATATATATATATATATATATATATATATATATATATATATATATATATATATATATATATATATATATATCACTTTGGTTGAGGTGTTGACTGTTTTTGAATATTCTGATAATTTGTTGCCTGTTTAATCCTAATATGATATAAGGTTGTGTCCAATGGAGGTTATGTGTTTTTCTATTATTGATATCGTTTTCAAGACTTGTCTGGACCCCTCTTTACCAAAAATTAAAGATGGGATGTAGAATACAAAAGTTTTTACATTTGTCTGGAAACACAATTAATGTAAAAGTACATGTAGTTCGTTGTACTAATAGGACTTATCATTGTCTTGAAGAATAGTTTTCTTTGAGAAGTTTTTATGGTATTGAACTGTGTCCGTCACGTTAAGGTTTTTTGGATGCTAGTGTTTTGCAATGTGTTGTCAAGATTGCTCCTTGGTCTGTGAAAATTGTTGTGATGTTCCTTTGATAAAACAAGGATTACAAACTTTTTTGTATTAGAAAAAGGGCAAATAAAATAAGGATTACAAACTTTTTGTATTAGAAAAAAGGAAAATTTTTCATTTTCTCATGATGTAAAATTTTATGATACAATATTCTGTATAAGTTCTTTAGAATCTGTGCTTGCTCTCGTAAATGTAAATGATGGTGAGTGTGTTGTGAGTGTTAATGTTGTTGGTGTGAGAGGTCTGGTTGTAAAAATAGTGGTTATGGCTCGCAATGATGATTAGAGTAATGTCAGTTGTCCACCTAATACATTTGTTGTTGCTAAATCTTGTTGAAAGTCTTATTTGGTGACTCTACTGTCTGAAGTTTTGGTTTGTAAAAGACTGTTAGCTTCTAAAATGAAGCTGCATAGAAGTGGTTGTTGATTTAATTTAAAAGAAGATGGTTAATGTCCTGGTTTTATATTTGGGGTATGTAGATAACAATGAAGTTAAACGTTTGCAACTGTGTTACGTGTTTTGGTTGGGATTAACAAGCTCTTGGGAGTGGAATGAAAGTTAATTGTTGATCTTTCGAAAATGGTTTATTCTGAATAGAAGTGTTGTCTTGTGTTGTTAAATGAGTGTATAATCTTGTTATTGCATGGTAAGTATATATTGGTGACATTGTTATAACTGGAATAAGGAAAACGAATTTGGGAAAATATTAATATGTGTAGGAAAAAAAGGGACTTATGAAGGTTAAAACTTTCTTTAAGGATTGAAATTATTAAATATGAGAAGGCAACTTGTGTTTGCTTGAAAAACGTAAGTGATTATCCAATGTTAGTTGAAAAAAGGGGAAAATAATTTTGTTTTGTTTAACTTTGGTCACACATGAGGGTTTGTGGTCACTGTCAGTTTATGGATAGTCTTGGAAGTCTTTTTAAAAATGCACCTCGTGGATACTTAGATGTCTTAACATGAATCTCTTAAAGGATAAAAATTGTGTGTGTTGATTGTTCCAAGGTTTTTTTTTCAGAAGCTATATACAGGTTTCTTGCTTATGTTATGTCCGAGATAATTTGGACTGGTTAGTTTTAAGGATATTAAAGGTTTCTATCATACTACTTTTAAAGTGTTTATGAAAACTGTTGTAATTCAAAGTTCTGTCCTTGAAGTTGGTCGCTGCTTGTTAGAGAGATGGTTGAAAGGTGTTAAAAGAAGTTGCTAAAATGTGGTTCTGGTTAGTTGTAATTGTGGTCATGTTTATGGTCTGTGTTTGTTAAAATTTGTTAAAATCTGTAGTTGTTGTAATTGTTAGTTCAAGTTGTTGTTAAAAGTTGTTGTTGTTGTTAAAAGTGGTTTGTACGTAGCCTCATGAGTCTAAGTGGGCTATTGTTATGATTGAATCTGTAATGGTCGAAAATAATGTTACTTGTATTTTACTGAACGAATTGAGTGAAACTTTAAATTTGGTAAAAATTTTCCACAATTAACTTGAGAGCGGATGTTCAAATATATCTTATCTTTTATATGTCTTATCAAGGTAATTGTTGTGTTTATATTGGGCAGCTGATGTTTCATCACAGTTTCCACTCTGTTTCCCTTTGTGCTTATCATGTGAATGGTACTGTGGTAAGGGTGTTATTGGTTGTTCTTACTGCTGCCTATATATATATATATATATATATATATATATATATATATATATATATATATATATATATATATATATATATATATATATATATATATATATATATATATATCATGTATTGTTAATTGTTATCTGTTGTTTTATGTTGTTTTCTAGGGTCTTGTTATGTGGTTATATGGGGTTTGTTTATCGTCTTGGTAATCTCGTGTTTCATGGTCGAACCAAACATTTTGAGATCGATTTTATGTGGCATCCTGCCCTAGTTGGCATTTTACTATTTGATCATGGCCTATGGCCAGAAAACCTGACTTGATACCTTCAGTTATATACATTAACTTCCATGCTACATTGATGATCATGTCTTTGTCATACACATTATACCCATGCTTCATTAACCCACTCAGTTATTTGGCCTCACTGGATATCCAGGTAATTATTATTATCAAGCGTCTTACTTTGTGTTTGTGCGTATAAATTCCTACTTCCGGAAGCTTACGGAGTAGGTGACCGGACTTCGGGCGCCGGTTGGAGTTGTTAGACCGGGTTCCGGTCGACAACGGCGGGTTAGCGGGCGATGTTCGCAACCTATGCATATTAGTGGGGATTTTCCCACAATTCTTTTATTAAAGATATTGCACTTGTAATCTCATAAACCTTTTAAACACTATGACATGTTTATGTTTTGCACTCCATATCGATCTAGTAACTCACTTAGCAAATTTTATTTGCTAACACCTCATATTTCATGTATTACAGGAAGTGCTAGCAAAGGCAAAGAGATTGCCGGTTCAGGTCCTAGAGTGTGAGCGGACCTATTTCTGAAGCTTGATTTTTGGTAAAGTTAGTTGCTTGTACGTTGGAAATTTTGGGTAGCTGTCTACCAACACATTTGGTTATGTAACTATATATACCCCAGTGTATTTGGGATGATGATGATGATTGTAAAGTACTTGAAAGTATCTTGTAAATTACTATATGTTTCAAATTATAACTTATAAGAAAACAGAGATTAGGACTCCGTGCGAACGGGTCATGCCCAATTTTCTTCAAAATTCAGATTAATTATGGTTAATTTAATATAATCTCATTAACTATTATATTATGTTGAGATGGGTGTTTCATGATAAAGGCAAAGGCTCGGCTAGCCCAAACTGATAGACACTGATTGGAGCATGGTTAGGAGCTCCATATTTTGTTGATGATTGGGGTGGGAGTAGCAGACTTCCATTTTGGACTTACGCGAATTAGTTAATGATTATTAATTCGTTTGTAATCAAACTGATGATTTAACATTAGGACCCCGATTACATTACTCCGTGATTTCTGACACTCTGTTGTGTTATATGCAAAGTGTTTGGAATCACGTTGATGATTATTAAAGTATTAAAAGTTTTAAATTTACCGTATTTCCGCAAGTACTCTGTATAAATTAATGTATAATGGTATTGAAACACTCGTATTAGTTGTATGGGTGTTTCATTTATGAACCCACGTTTTACGTGAATACTTTTTAATAATAATTGGTTAAATGAAATGTATGTCAACTTAAATTAAATAATTTAATATTAATTCTTATAAAAAAATAAAAAAAAGTACAATTATTTATCATATATATTATTGATCTATCTTTTTAAATAGTTATGAACAATAGTTATTTTTTTAACATTTTTTAAACTTTTTATTCCTAAATTTATATATATTTAGTCGATATTGAAATTTTAATTTTACGTAAAATATAATGTTTATATATTTTTTATATTTTTATTTAGAAATATAACTATATATAATATATAAGTTGGATGTAAATTTAAATCTTATCTATTTATTAACATTTAAATATGTAAGAAATAATATATTATATTTATTTATTATAATTATTACTCTTTATTGATCTTAGAAATAATGAATTATATTTATCTTTTAGTTTATTTTAATTAAAATAATATACTTTGTTACGTTGATACGTTTTGATTTAAATTTACTATTTTATTTTTTTAATTTTAAATATTTTGTTATGCCATTACGTTTTTATTTCAATATAGTATTTTAATCTTTTTGATTTACAAGTTTGTATATTAGTATGTTTTAATCGTTTTCACTTAAATATTTTGTTAATTTTCACTTAATTATTAACGTAGCAAAATTTAAAATCAAAACAAATAAAATAATAAATAGAAATCAAAACGTACTGGCATAACAAAATATCTGAATCCAAACAAATAAAATAATAAAGTCAAATACAAACATATTAGCGTAAAAAATATCAAAATCGAAAATAATAAATTGGTAAACTTAAATCAAAACGTAATGAATTAGTAAATTTAAATTAAAATTTACAAATAGTTTGATGGAAATTATAAATAATAAAACTATACAAATAGTTTAACCAATAAAATATTAATAAATAAAACTTTAATAAATAAATTGAATACATAAAAAGATGCAAAAATTAATTAATTAAGTATATAAACAAAAATAAGTTTAGTAAATAAATATAGATTTATTTTACAAAACAAAATAGATATAGTTAATAATAATAATGAGAATAATAATAATAATAATAATAATAATAATATGTTTAATGATGAATCAAATCATAATTTATTGAATTAATATCTCAAATTTAAAACCAAAAATAAAAACCAAAGTTTAAATGACCAAACTTGTACTTGTAAAAAGATCAAAATCGTCATTTTTAAAAATTTAGAAACAGAAAGACCAATTCTGCAAGTAAAATGTGGTTTGAAGGACTGTCACTGCAACTTTGAAAGTTGTGAGACCGTTTTCATAATTTTGAACAAACCACATGGACCATTTATGTAACTTACTCTATATATAATAAAGCTTAACACAAATTGTCATATGATATCACCATATTTACCTAAAAAGATAAATATACATTATTGTTTTTAAATATACATTATTATTATTAAAATAGAATAAAATAATAGATAAATATAATTTATTAGTTTTTGATATATATATATATATATATATATATATATATATATATATATATATATATATATATATATATATATATATAGAATCAGGTTCATCAGCGTACCTATGAGATTCCAGCGTACTCAGCGTACCCTAATGTGAATGATCATTCACATAATTTTTTTTTAATAGACATGTATAAGACAACATTATAAGACTTTTTTTCAAAAGGAGCAACATCATAAAACTTATGAATGGTAAAAAAAGATGATGTGAATGGTCATTCACACCATTCACATAGTGTGAAATGACCATTCACATGGATGGCCATTCACATAAATATGCATTGAGCATTCACATAATTTTTAAGGACACAGAAAGTGTGAATGTATGTGAAATTCATATATCATGTGTATAACATTAATTTAAACATGGTTATGAGAAAAAAAATTAAAAAAAAGTTTTTTAAGGTTGGTACCTTCGGGTGCACTTGATTTCGAGAGGTACCTTTTTGAACATAAATCTATATATATATATATATATATATATATATATATATATATATATATATATATATATATATATATATATATATATATATATATTTATAAACATTAATAAATAATTAACTCTATCCATATTGACATTATCCAATAATGTTAGTTATCATAATTGTCAAAAAGATAGATGAATACATATCACAAATAATTGTATTTTTCTTATATATCTTTATTGGAATTGATAATTATATGGTTACTTTTAAGTTTACACACATATTATGTAACTAATAATTTATTAAAAATTACTGACGTAATACGTGGGTTCATAAACTAGTAAAACAATAAAATATAAAACCTATTTTATAATATATGCATTAAAACCGTTTTCTTATGGGAAAATTTCGCAAACAACCATCAAACTATAAGTTTTATTCGATTAAGTCCCTCATTCAATTTTTTTGTCTGATAAGTCCCTTAACCAGATAAAAATCATGAATTTGGTGTGTTTTTCAAAAAAAAAAAGTTAACGGTAACTTGATGAGCGGGTTGCAAATTGCTGACGTGTATTTTATAAATCTATGATTTTTCTCGATTAAGTTTCTCAACTAAATTGTTTTGTCATATAAATCCCCAACTAAATTATTTTGTCTTATAAATCTCTCAACTAGAAAACCTTCAATTAACTTTAGTTATTTCAAATGAATAAAAGTATGCTCATTCCAATTTTTAAATTTTTCACTGCATAAAACTATAACTCATGTCATTTTCCAAACGAAAATTGCTACAATAATTTATTGACGATCCAAAAAGATGATGAACCCTTAATTAAAATGGTTATAGCTATTTTGATTTTGATTTTTTCCGATCGGAAAAAACAACGAGCGCGTCTACTTTTAAGTTTTAATCGTTAATAAACGTAATGGATTATCGTTTCAAACGGAACAATCTGTAAAAGTCTGAAAAAAATGAATGATTCGTCAATTATATTGAAAAGTTAAAAATCAAAAGATTTCATATAATAATATTAAGTACATAATCATTTATTATATAATGTAATATAAAGATAAATAAATATGCAAAGTAATATAAAAATAATAATTTTAAATCTTAAAAAAATCGTAAATAAATAGTTTTATTATAATTAAAAGATTATCAATAATAATAACAATAAAAAATTTGTGCGGGACTTGATCGAAAAAAAATATACCTTGGTGGGTTTTACAAAATAGGTTTAAGTATGTTAACCTGCTATAGTAGGTTGACGGGTGAATTTAAATGATTTACGTAGTTTGGGGACTTATCAGAAAAATAAAATGAACGGGAACTTAATCGAAATTTTTTATACATTTATGGTTTTTTTGCATAATTTTCCCATTTCTTATTTGCAATCTTATATAAAAATATAAAAATCGGTTTAAATTATCAATTCATGAATTTAAAATTAAAAATTAAAAATCGTGTGAGTTGAACTAAAATATTTGAAGGACTCCAAGAATATTTGGATTATATTAATCCAACTAGAGTAAAGTATGCGGTAATCACAATAAATAATATAGACGGCATTATTAACACCATACTTAATTTAAATGTTCAATTAATTGCCTTTTTATCATGTCAAGTAACCATGATATTAATTCATTTAAAAAATATAACATAGCAGAAACAGGATATTTAAAAACACACACACAACCATTAATGTATCGTAATTCCTGCGTGATGTATCATAATTCGCGCATGATGCATCATGATTAGTGTGTGTTGCAACACTTTATCCAATGACTATAAAGTGGTTTCCTGATGCATTATGGTTCTCCATTGAACCTTATACACATACACACACACATTTTTCCTACGCTACATCGTTACCGACTTACCGCCATTATAGATACAGTAAGACTTGAGCCAACAACTATTTGGTTGAAAGGAACATATTAGATAACATGTCTTTATACACAACACATTTTTGACATACACAACTTTAATTAATATGATTATTTTATCCCTAATAATATTTTTATCATATTTGTCTTGTACCTCTAAAAATAAGAATGAATTTGTCATTTAGATAAATTTGTTGTGTATGCCAAAAAATGTGTTGTGTACAGATCACATTCATTTAATTATGTATCACGATCAGTCCATCATCAGCGTCACATCACATTTTCTTCTCAACATTCTTTTTATCTCTCTATATCACTTAACCCTTGGATATGATCATCTTTCGTGCGGTACTCAATTCATATTTTTTTTTAAACTAAAAAAGTTAAAGAGCGAAAGAGAAAGATAAATGATGGATAGAAATGGAGGGGTCGTAACGGCGGTACCACTTCAAGGCGGGCGGTGTTGAAGTTGGTACCGATGGTCATATCACTGTCCAACGGTATCCTTTCCGTTCCCACTTCCAACAACCTGAATTTAATATTATTTTGAACTTTTATGTATTAAAAAAATTGACTTGGTCTCTTTAATTATTTAAAAATATGATTGAAATTAATTATTAAAAAATAGTTGAAGACGGAAGTGGGTATAATTAATAATGGGTATGAATAGGGAAGTCCACACCAAACAACAACCATTGAATCAATAGTTAGTTGTAAGGAAACATGTCCATTATACAAAGTTATTTTTTGGGTTTATTATTAAAAAAAAAATATTTTCACTTTTTTGTGTTTTCGTTTCTCAATATAGTTTTTCTTTAGAAAAATTCTTAAATTTTTTTTTTAGTTTTTTGAAATTTGACTATTAGAATCCGATTATAATTAGTAAACCGTGTTTTTAAAAAGAGTTTATTATGAAAGAACCAACATGTTTTCACGATTTTGCAATTTCGTCCCTCAAATGTTATTTTTTTCTAGAAAAATTCTTAAGTTAAATTTATTTTTTTTGAGACCGGTTATAATTAGTATACCGGGTTTTTAAAATCTGAAAAACCAGATTCTTATATCAGATTTCACTAAACCAAAAAGAAAAACATAACTTGATGAATTTTATGGAAAAAATAAAACGGAGGGACGAGACACAAAAAAACGTAAAAACATTTTGGTTTTTTTCATAATAAACCCTTATTTTTTTTATTAATAAAGAAATTAATTTTGGTTGATTGGTTCTATTTTGCATATTAAAAAGCTATTTTAATCTTGTCATTTTGATACAAAAAAGTCCAAAAAGATTATAATACATTTCATATTGACTGGTCGGACAAGTTGTACCAAGAACTATTCGTTGTATTGATCAGTTCAATTGCGTTCCTGTGACGAATAGTAAACCAACGTTTTCGTAAAAATCACTTCATATAAAATGTTTCCATAAAAGTCATTTAACTTAACGAAATTTTATGAAAAACATTTGAAAAATCCTTAAAAAATCGCATAAAACAACACAATTCATAAAAAATTTCAAATTGAATGACTTTTATGGAAACGCTTTTGGTACAAGAACTTAATCGAAAAATAACAAAAGTGCGTTGGTTTTTTGTATAATTGTCCCTATTAATAAATTTCATAATCTAACAATTAAATTACCTTTAATTTAAACTCAATAAATTATACATTAAATGCATAAATTCATACATAAATTGGACAAATTTATAATGAGATACATAAATGTTTACATGAAGTGTATGAATTTATCAATTATATAAATTTTGGCATTAAATACATAATTTTATACATTAAATGCATAAATTTTAGAGTGGTTGTCACGTTCTCAAAGATTTGAAGGGTTCTTACCGAAACTCAATTTTATATGTATGTGTGTGTTATTGTATTGTATTTTATTAATATTTTATCGATAAATAAAATGTAATAGACGGTCCGAATAATTAAAATAGTTTAATATCTTATGGTTGTTTTTGTTCCACTGCAATCCTTCTTGATAAATCTATCTATCTATACTATTAAAAGAGTAACTATACTCATTTATGGTGAAGCCACGTGTCGTCATCATGAATCGACACGTGGCAGTTATAGATTTTAAAAAGAATAAAGAAATTTAAATCAAATTTATCCAAATCTAATATAATCCATTTTTAAATTCAAATCAAATCAAACAAAATCTAATACTCTACTAACTTATTAATTAAATCTATCCAAATCTAATATAATCCACTTTTAAATTCAAATCAAACAAAATCTAATAATCCACTAACTTATTAATTAAAAGATAATATAATAAAAGTTTAAAAAAATATATAAGAAAATAATTATTCTTCATATATATTTAGAACTATACAAAATTAATATGTCATAATAAATAATAATATCAGCTTATATACTTTTGTTTAAAAAATAATAGTTATATCTTTATCTTTTTATTTGTTATATTTTAAATTTGTTTTATATATATATATATATATATATATATATATATATATATATATATATATATATATATATATATATATATATATATATATAGTCAGGTTCAAAAAAGTACCTCTCGAAATCAAGTGCACCCGAAGGTACCAACCTTAAAAAACTTTTTTTAAATTTTTTTTCTCATAACCATGTTTAAATTAATGTTATACACATGATATATGAATTTCACATACATTCACACTTTCTGTGTCCTTAAAACTTATGTGAATGCTCAATGCATATTTATGTGAATGGTCATCCATGTGAATGGTCATTTCACACAATGTGAATGGTGTGAATGACCATTCACATGATCTTTTTTTTATCATTCACAAGATTTATGATGTTGCTCCTTTTGAAAAAAAGTCTTATAATGTTGTCTTATACATGTTTATTCAAAAAAAATATATGTGAATGATCATTCACATTAGGGTACGCTGGGTACGCTGGAATCTCATAGGTACGCTGATGAACCTGATTCTATATATATATATATATATATATATATATATATATATATATATATATATATATATATATATATATATATATATATATGGGATCACGGGAGAAGAATCTTATGGTGAGAAGAGTTGAGAAGGAATTAAAGCTTTAGGATCTGTTATGGTGTATCGATGGAGCTCCACATTTTAAAGTTTATATATTTCTAACTGATATAATATGATATTTAATTTTACAGTTAGATATATAGATACATATAAATATAAATAAGATAAAATTATATCTAAATTAAATTGATGATGAGTCATGTAAGTAAGATGAAACCATATTTAAATTAAATTGATGATAAGTCTGATTAACTTGTAAATGGTTTTTTTAATTAAAATACAAATAGGTTATATAATATTTACATTTATATTTAAATTATATTAGACTGATAATAAAACTAGACGAAAAATAAAAAGAATGATAGTGTCGAAAGAACGTTGTGTGACATTTAGTGTTCAGTTTTATTATAATATAAAGATATAGATCGGAGATTGCAGAATTTGAGACTGAATCACAATCCGAACTAGAACCCATATCATCCGGTTCTAAGAGCATCTCTAAGGGTCAACCCCTTATGAGTTTTTTTTTTTTGAACAAGTAAAAACCTAGTTGGAAGATGAAAAGTAAGAGAGAGGAGAGAGATAAGACTCAAATCCTCTAACCTTCTTGTCAAACCACTCTTTAAATTCAGACTTTTTTTTTTAGACTGCAAACTAACTTACTCATAATTCTAAACTACTCCTTCGCCCCAAATGAGAACTTCAGAACTTAATTCTAACACCTAACTTTCAACTTGCCTTCGATGGGAGTCGAATTCGTGACCTCACACTTACATCACCACCCCTATTAACAAATGGGCTAAACCCCATTGGTATTCAAACCTATTATGCAAAGGGTTTGTCATCTCACCTCTACACCACCTCCATGTCATCAAAACCCTATAATAAAAATTCATTGTTGGATATGCTCTCAGTTTGATTTTCAATAAATTTTAATTTTTGGTTCGATTCGACAAGCCAATACTAGGGGTGAACAAAGTTTGGCCGAAATCGATTAAACCGGCTAAATCGAAGTCATTCGGCCGGTTTGGCCGGGTTGGAAGAGTAGTTTTCGGCCGACCGGTTAGAAAAATTTTCAAACCGATTGTACTGGCCGGCCGATTTTTTGCGACGCCAAACCGGCCGGTTCGGCCTAGTTAGATTATATATATATATAGGGTCGAGATCCATGGAAAACTATGTTAGACTGGAAAACTAAAAAACCATATCAAATGTACATGTTCATTATGATAAAATGTTAAATTTCATGTAAATTTATAATATACGTATGTTCAAAATTGCATTATGATTAACTAATTCATATCATCTACATGTTCGTTAAGACAAAATGTTTAATCTCATACAAAAATGCGTAATATACACATGTTCGTGCATATTGCACATTTGAACATGTGCATATTGTTATTTTGCATGAAATGGAACATTTTATCCTAATGAACATGTAAATTATGTGAACTAGTCAATAATAATGCAAATTTGAACATATGTATGTTGTAGTTGTGCATTAAATTTAACATTTTACCGTAATGAACATGTGCATTTAATATGGTTTTCTAGTTTTCCAGTCAAAGATGGTTTTCCATAGATCTTGAACCTATATATATATATATATATATATATATATATATATATATATATATATATATATATATATATATATATATATATATATAGGGTCAGGTTTTATGGGGCACCATATGCATCGGGAACAAAAAAAAAACCAACCACAGCCTTTAGATTAAATGATCATTGATGCATCACGCGATGCATGTATTTGGTATGCATAGGGGTATTTTGGGAAGAATAAATATAGCTAGTCAAATAAAATTTAATTTTATATTAATTGAATATTCAATCAATACCTAAACAATAAATGCTCATTAATATTAATTGATACACTTCCAAAAACAAAATCTAAACAAATTCAAAAAAAAAAAAAGATTTGATGTCGATGCATCTAATATTTATCCTTCAATTCGTGATGCATCTCGGTTTTTTCATCCTCATTTTCGGTCATATTCAACATCTTCTTCGTCCCACCATCATTAATCATCAAAATGGTGATGCATTTTCATCGGATTTATCTTCAAAACACGATGCATCTTCATTTGATTCATCAAAAACATGATGCATCTTCATCGTATTGCATCTCGGCCATAAAAAAACATGATACATCTTCATTCGTGATGCATCTCGGCCATATTCATCCAAGATGATGCATCTTCATCGAATTCATCAAAAATCATGATGCATCAGATTCGTCTTTCATAAACATCGGATAAACACGATTAATCTTTCAAAAATTTCCATAAAGAAAATGCATAAAAAAACAATTATACCTTTAAACGATATCATTCCATCATCATCATTGTGAAATCATCATCATTTTCATTAAAATAGCACCATGAAACGATTGCTATGCATGGGGCGGAGGCCGCCGACTTTAGTGAGAGGATGCCAATGGGGTGGCGGCCACCGAGAGAGGGGGTGGTGTCCGCCGACTATAGAGAAAGGAGGAGAGAGATAATGGTGATCATCATCTTCATTAAACTGCACCGTGAACCGGCTGCTATGCATGGGGTGGTGGTCGCCGACTTTAGATAGAGGGGTGGCAATGGGGTGGTGGCTGCCGGGAGAGGGGGTGGTGGCCGGCCGCCGAATTTAGAGAGAAGGGGAGAGAGATAAGGGTGAGGGAGAGAATGTGGGTGGGATAAATGGAATGTTTGTTATTTTGTTAATTTAATGATTTAATTACCTAAATTAATTCATTCTATTTTAAATGTTTCTAAAATATATTTTAATTATAATTAAATATAAATTACAAGTTTAGAATTTCTAAAACGCCCTTAATGCATTTTTGGTACCCATTTGGTTCCCGATGCATATGGTGCCTCATAGAACCTCAATATATATATATATATATATATATATATATATATATATATATATATATATATATATATATATATATATATATATATATATATATATATATATATATATATATATATATATATATAGGGAGGTTCAATGGAAAACCATAATGCACCTGAAAACTTGTGAAAATCGCACTGCACCACCACAAATGCATGAAATTCTCCGCGCAATGCATCAAAATCCTGCGCGATGCATCAAAATTTCCGCGTGATGCATCAAAATCCCGCGTGATGCATCATCTTATTTACGATCATGCCACCACGTTTTTCATGAAATGCACCAAATCGGACGGTTTGTGTAGGTTTCCATAGTTTTCAGGTGCATAGTGGTTTTCCATTGAACCCACCCCTATATATATATATATATATGTATACACATAAGTTTATGTTTTTCATCAATCTTCAAAATATTAAAATAAATGTCTGTAGTTCTTTATAAATTGATTTTTATATTTTAAAAATACTAATATTTTATTATTATTAAATCAAATAGACAAATACGATACAAATGCATTTTCTTTAAGATGCTTATAATTGTTAAATCAAATATCAACGAAATGCAACATTCATTTAATTTGTAACGAATTATCTATTTAAGTTTAGTTCTTTACTAATTACAAGAAGATATTGATCGTATTTATTTCTTTTTTATGTTGTGTATTAATAATATCAATTTATTTGTTTATTTTCTTTTTAATTTGTTAGAATATTTATAAATTAACTCAAATTTTTTAATTCAAACCGTGAATCCGGCTGAACCAAACCGATTATTTGCGGTTTGGCCGGTCCAGCTAGGGGGTGAGCGATGGAGCCGATTTCCCGAAACGGGACTGGTACCGACCGATACCGAATTAATATATTTGGTCCGATATTCGGGTTTTAAATTTCTTAAAATTCGGTATTCGTTACTCACGGTTTCGGTACCATATCTATCCTGAATATCCCGATCCGAACCGAATATATATGTTCAATTAAATATTTGGTACCGCTTGGGATTTGGGCGAATATGGGTACCGCCTTTATGCAAAAAAAGGCACAGTGCATGAAGCAAGAGATTATTCGGTATCGGAACTCGGTATTCGAAATTCGGTATTCGGGTGCAATATTTGGTCATTTATGTTTGGTATTTGGTACCTTCTCCTAATTCGGTCCCAATACGTGATTGGCACCAAAAAACCGGTCCCGGAACCGAACCGGTACCATATAAAATTAATTGGTTCAGTATTCGATTCTTTCACAACTCTTAATTCGGTTTCGGTACCGATTCGGTACGGTCCAGTACCGAGCTCACCCCTAGGTCCAGCTGAGCCGTTAGTCTTGACCGTTTGGTTTGAGAATTTTTCAAACCGAAGTTAATGGTTTGGCCGAGATTTTAGTTGCCAAACAGGTCAAACCGGACCGTGTTCACCCCTAGCCAATACATATCATCCCATCCTATTATTAAGGGGGCGTTTGGTTCGCATATATTTTCCTCTTGGATTTGCATTTTGTCAGACGATTTGGATTATGCAGCATTTGTATTTGTCAGGATTTTGTCAAAGAATCTGGATTAGCTTATTAAACTTTTTTGCTAATATGAATTAAAATCTCAAGGGAGATGCTGAGTTTTTAAATAGCAAAAAAGAATTGATATATGAAACCTGAGATATACTGAAATCTATGAACTAAAGACGGTATTTTAAATGCAAATCCCAGTCAAGAAATTTTTTTATCAAACGGCCCTAAAAGTATATTTTCTTTTAAATTTCATTATTTTGATCCATCATTGTCCGGCCATATAACTCTTGATCCTAAGAAAAAATTGAAGCAATAGAAAAAAATCTATGGCCTTTTGGTCTCGTAACACCATGACACACCAATTCCTTTGGTAGAGAAAGAAAAAAGAAAAAGATCCCACAACCTCACCATCATCAATCCAATTCCAATCTATCAAACAAAAACTTTCCTATTTGGCATAAGATTAGGGACCAAGGGTTTGTATTCTTTATTCCTTTTCTCTATTCCACAAAACCCCTTTAATCTTCCCTCTTCTTGTTTTGATTCCTTCTGTTTTGCTTTCAAATCTATTGAAAACCCACAAAACCCCTTCATTAATCTTTTCTCTTTGATTCAAATATGATTGATTTCTAGTGCAAAAATCTTGGGTTTTCTTTAAATCTTGTCAAGATTTGAACACAACCCATTGAAAAAGATCGTTTCTTTGAAGAAATCTAGGTGGGTTATGAAAATCTGAGGTGGGTTTGTGTTCTTGAGGTGTGTGTTTTAATGGCGGCTGAAGAACTTATTGAAGTCAAATTTAGGTTAGCTGATGGCAGTGATATTGGACCAAGCAGATACAGTTCAATCACAACCGTTGGATCTCTCAAAGAGAAGATTGTTTCACAATGGCCTAAAGGTTAACTCAATTTCATCATCATTAATTAAATTTCTTGATTTTTTTAATCAGAGTTTTTAATTATAATTTTGGGGTTTTTTTCTTGTGGTTTTGTTACACAGTTTGCCTCTACAAAATCTTGATTGTTAATTTGTATCAGTATAATATTTGAATTAAATTAGTAATACCTTGATCTTGAATTCTTGATGTATTGTGGTGGGCTTTGGATTTTATTAATTAAAGTATTAAACTTTCCTTATAAACATTTTAATAGTTGGTTATTGCATAATTTCATTAATTTGGCTTATGCAGTATCGAAATTGATCCTTAATTTGCATTGTTTTTGTTGAGAAAGTTTAGAGTTTTACAAAGAGATTATGAATTGATTCATAAACAACTAATATCGAAAATCAGAATGAGATCATTCTTTATATGTTGGTGATTAGATTCGTAATTCGGTTTTCATGACATAATTTAGGACATCTTCTAGGTTTCATGACAGTTTTGTAATTTTAGCTTGAAATCTGCTCAAATTATGGAACTTTCGATTCATATCAGATATCCCGATAATGTAACTGTAAACATTAGCTATTTCATGATATTAAACCTTATGTTTTTCTTGTTATGGAAATCTTTCTATTTTCGACAGACAAAGAGAACGCGCCTAAGACAATAAACGATGTGAAGCTCATCAATGCCGGAAAGATATTGGAAAATAACAAAACTCTTGCTGAATCCAGATCTCCAGTCAGTGAAATTCCCGGAGGTGTCATCACTATGCATGTTGTCGTGCGCCCTCCAATGGCAGATAAAAACAACGGTAACACGTTCCCAAATGAATCTAATTATACGTTCCTGTTATGTAAGATTGGCACGTATAACTCATTTTTTGGTAAGAAAAGATTGTTACATTTAGATGCATAGTTTAGTTCTTGACTCTTGACACATAGTAGATTTACGCTTTACCCCCTTGTGAGAATGTGAGTAGTCTTGACGGTTGTTTATGTCATTTCACAAAGTAAAGATTTTTATCGATAAAACAAGGTATGCTAATCTGTTGGTATTGTTATTGTTCGATACTTATAGTATATTCGTTATGATTGTATCATTTCTTGGTAGCTGAGTGTCAAATATATGACTCGGTTTACGATCTTGGTCATGTTTGCTTTGATCGTTTATAATTTCTTTTAAAAAAAAGCAACCCGTTTTTAGGTGTCAAGGGAAGCCCACAAAATGTAGATCGGAACATGACATAAGCATAGGGAACCTTAGGAGTTAGGATCGCACAGTTTGACTTTTGAAGTCAAACTTATGACTATATAGATTCAGTATCAAATGAGAAATTTTACAGTAAGAATGAGTGAGAATGAGAGATTTAGCACGTTTCAAATCGATCAACCCTTGATTCACGATTTGAATAATTGTTTTATTGCATTTATGGGAAAAATTACGAATCAAATGATGATTTATTTACCTGTAGTCATGATTCCTCATTATTTATTATTGGTGTTTTTTGGTGATTTTGATTTGGTCTAATCAATCATTTTGATTCAGTAATATTAATTATGAGTTTGTAATATTAAATCAAGGGTTCGATCGATCCAATACGTGCTAAATCTCCAATTCTCGCATTAGCCCTCATCCTCAATGAGGCCATCCCCCGACTTTATACATATTGACTGTAGTCACTGTACTTTGTTAGAACTTAAAATTTTAACTCCATTGTTTCTTTCGAAGTTTAAATTCCGTATTTTTGACCTCAAAAGGCAAACCAAGCCTGTAATACTCGAGAAACCGACGTTTCTAACACTTTTCCCTCTAAATTTCCTACAGAAAAGTTGCAGGATGGCGCCCTGAAAAAGAGCAGTTGTTCTTGCACAATTCTGTGAAGTCTACACATATATTTCAAACCACATTTCAGGAGCTTTTGGATCATGTGGCAGCTTGAGGGTTTGTTATCTTTTGATCATCAGAAATTTGGTTGGACCATTTTTCTATTAAAAATCTTATGAAAGGGAAAAAAAAAAAAAAAGGAAAGAAAATATGATTTCATGTTAGTATATGAATGAATCAATATAGAAAGGTTTGTAGATCAAAGAAAAGATGTGAAAAAAGATAAGAAATTTCATCATTTGTTTTGAGTTTTGAGTTTGATTTAATTTGTTTCATATAAAAATATTTATGGGTTCTGTTACCTTGTTTTTTCGGTTCCTGTAATGTTGCTATACACGTTAAAAATGTAAAATAAATTGTTGTATGTAGTCGTTTATGAAACTAATAGAGTATCAAAAACCAGATTGAGAGATGGTCTCCAAATATCGTAACGCATTGTAGTCGATGAAGAAGTGCTATGAGATGTATTCGATGAAATGATGTAAGGGTGTGTTTAGTAACACTTTTATCGAAAAACATGAATTTTCGGTTTTCAATTTTATAACTGTAATTTGAAAACTGATAATTTGATGTTTTAAGTTATGGTTTTTGTTTTTCAATCCCACTAATTTGGTCACCTACGCTGTATTTTGAGGAGTGGAAGCAAACGATAACAAGAAGGAGAAGAAGAATAGAAATTTCTTCCAAAAAAAAGTTCATGAAACACGAATTTTGTTAGGTATGTTTTTTATTTTCATTATTTTTCTTCTACTAATGAGACCATGAAACACAACGCAAAAGTTTCATATCACTAAAATCCCAAAGAGTCCTCCAAAAATGGTCAAAAATCAAACATCGATGAGTAAAGGGTAAATTGCTAAAAAAAAGTAACATAAAATATAAATTTTGACGATAAATGTATCATGGAAATTTTTAGGCCAAAATAAATGACAATTATGAATTCCAATTTTTAGGTCTAAAAAAGATATTGAAATATTACTTTTTCGCCAAAATAAAAAAAACGTAAACTTAACTTTTTTACTTTATTGATTGATCATCAATACCATTTTTTGTCAAAATTGAAATTTATGTTATTTTCTTAGTCTAAAAAGTTTTACGTCACATTTATCTTGAAAAATTAAATTTTATATTACATTTCTTGTCAATTTACCTTACATACAAATTAGTCATTGATTGATCTAACAAGATTTTAAACACACTCAAAGACCAAAATCAATACGAAATAATAATAAGTTACGAATTTATATGACTTTGAACACATTTTTTTCACTTTAAAATTTGATTTTATAGAAAACAAATATTTTTTTAGTTTTATATAAAACTCCAAATCGAGAATCTTGATTTTTAAAATATCCCCAATCGTGTGTTTCGCTACTTTTCGAGATGTTCCACACATGATATTGATTATTGACATACTTGGTGAATTTGAACCACGAAAGTGAATGAAAAACAAAAGGTGATCGATAACCAAGTTATGTATGTCGTAATACTGAAGGCAGAGGTTTGTATATCGTATTAAACTAGTTTTTTTTCCCTTTTTGCGGTACAATATTACAGGTTCAAACAAATAATGTATAATTTTAAAGAAATAACAAAAAAAATCCAAAATATAAAAATATATGGCTAACATGATTGATAAATGAAAATCCACAGTAAGCTAAACAACATTATTATAAATTTATAAAAATTTATAATGATAAATAATAAGAAAATAATATTAACATTTAAAAGAACAAAAACATCTAATAACATTGATGTTGTTCCAAAAAATCTATTCCAATCAATATATTAAAATTATCATATTTAATAATATAAAAAATAAACAAATATTATATTATAGCTTATGTATACTAAAAAGAACATTATCAATCCCTGAGACTACACGTGGAAAGAAAAAGTTCATAGCTATGCCAAGACGTTGTTTGAGTTTTTTTTTTTTATTTACTTTTGAGGGTGTGTTTATTACCCTGAGACTACACGTGGAAAGAAATAGTTCACAACTATGTCAAGATGTTGTTTGGGGTTTTTTTTAATTTACTTTTGAGGGTGTGTTTATTCATGCACACAAACGCAGACATATATACCTGTAAAATTACACCAGATTTCTCGAGCTCACAAGCCAATAAATTAAATTCAAACACAAACCCCACCCCCTTCACGCTTTCCCACAAATCTTCTTTGATTCACTCACATTCACTAGGGGTGTTCGTAAAAATCCGAATCCGAGCATTTAAAATAAAAATCTGATCCGAAACTATCCGAAATTTTGGATATCCGGATTTTCGAATTCAGATTCGGATAGTAAAATTCAAGATTTTTTGATATTCGGATAATCCGATATCCGAAAATCCAAAAAAAAAAAAAATTATATCTTTAAGATTGATTATTTACATAATATTGAGTTATTATTATTATTCTAATGTATATATTTGAGTTTTATCTTGATATTATAGATTTATTAACTAATATTTAATATATTTTAGTTTTTTATCTTTATTTAGTCGTTTTGAGTAAAAATAATTCCGGATAAATTTAGTTTGTGATATATTTATCTTTAATATGTATTTGGATATATGAATTTGCATTTTAGATATTTAAATATTTGATTTAATTTTTTGAAAAAATTAAAAAATATAAATTTTCGGATTCGGATAGCAAAATTCACTATCTGAAATTTCAGATATCCGATTTTGAATACCCTAACATTCACAACCTTTTTCAAATCTCTTTTTCATCTAGGCTTTTCCAATTCACACTTCTTAACAAAGTGTATGCAATGATTTCTCACTCCCCTGTTTAAGATTCTTACAAAAGCTTTCTTCTTGAAAACTTAAATTTGACCCCATTTCAGAAAGAAAAGATATATTAAAAATCACAAGAGGTACCTTCGATCATGAAATAACAGTTAGGTGTTGTTTGTTTTTTAAAAGGTTGATGTATGCGGTCTGCGGACGTAATATATTTTATATGTTTTTTTAAACTTGTTTGTACGGATGTCAAGTAATATGTATGCTCAGTATATTTTATGCCTTGTCAAATACATGTAATCCATGAGAAAATGTGTAACATCCCATTTTCAGAATAATTGCGTGTAATTATTTTAGTGGAGGTTTAATTTATCATTATCGTGTTGGTCCAATAGAATCCCGAGTAGTGGATTATACGTGTCGGGATTGCGAATTACGTGTCACCGGGTTATGATATTAGTGGATTAATTGTGTTTATGAGTTCGCGGATTTAATAGGGCTAAGTGGATATTAATTGTGGAAATGAGATATCGGGTTCGGGTTATTGGGTCGGAACCCGCCAAAAATGGAAATCATATAAACGTGCTTTCCTTTTCTCCTTCTTCCCTTATTTAGAAACTAAAATCAGTGTGTGTGTGCGCGTGAGACTCCAACAGCAAGAAGGTGAAGGAAATTCAAGGTGGATTGCTGGGATTTGATCTTCTTCTTTCCATTTTTGTATTCTTGAGGTTGCTAAGGTAAGAAATCATGATTTTGGTGTTTGAATTTCGTGATTATGTTGTGGAACCATGGGAAATGGCTTCTAAGCGTGTAGGGTGTCGATATGTATTGGTTCTGTGTATTTATCGTTGCTGATATCGGGTAAAAAGGGGGGTTTAAGCCCCTGGGCAGACGAAGAAGACGAACAGGGGAAGAACCAGGCGCTTCAGAGCGCGGTCGCGACACGGCGAATACGGGTGCGGCCGCGATGAGCTTAGTGCGACCGCGATCGCGATGGGTGAGTGTGGGCCGCGATCATGGGCTTTGGGTCGGGTTGCTGTTTGGGGTCTTGGGCTGGGTTATTGTGGGCTTTGGGGTTGGTTTTCGGTATTGGGTCGGTTTGGGGTCGTTTCCGGGGTCTGGTTCAGTTGTATGATTCGTGTGTGAGTTGTTATGTGTATCCGTTGAGTTGGAATTATGTTAACAGTTCGAGATCCGTGTGTTTACAGGGACGAGCCGACAGTGGGACGAGCCGAATCAGAGGTTGTAGAGTTCAGTGATTGTGACGGGTTGTCTGTTAGATAGGTGAGTACTCGAGTCCTTTTCTAAACCGCTGGATCATTTTTCATGTCTTAGCTGTGTAGCTAGTATCGTGAATGTGTATATTACGTATTGTGAATGAGACAGGGATGCGGACTTCAGGGATGATTCTATTTTTACATATGTGTTATATGTGCATGAGATGAGATCCAGTCCAGGGGTCTGTGATGAGTTCCATACGGACGGTGATTCGCGATGGGTGATCGATCGGGTTAACTGTCCCTAACAGTCCTTGGGGCGTGTATACACGGCAGGGCTTGTAGACGGTTCGCACCCGCGCTACAGGGTTTTTGCTAACCACCGGTGTGCACGGTCGTTAGCCGGGGAGGTGTCCCCACAGTGATTGTGTGCAGGGCTGCGGATCTCATGCTATGTGTTCATACCTGATTACATTGTTGATTGCCAGGGACAGGGATAGATGTGGTTATGCTTGTATGTGTTATGTGTATGTGTGTTATGTGTTTATTGTGCAGAGTCTAACCCTCGCGTACTCACGAGCTTCCGAGCTTACGTATTCGAGTCTATCATGTTCAGGGAATCAGAGAAGGGAGCGGTAGCGGTGCTTGTTGATCTGAGACTGGGGATTATTTGGGAAGCGTTGTACTTGTTTGTGTAATGATCAGATTAGTACTATTTATGTTAGTGTCTTATGGGATTTTATAATCAGTGGATTATGTATGTAAAAGTTTTAAATATCAGTGATTTCTGTTAATCCCCTAACATGTGTATAGTGAGATGTTTGTGATATTGCCACTTATGATTATGTGTTGACGTGATATTTCTGGGACCGAAAGGGGTGTTAAAAAATGTTTTATACTTTGATGGTGAATTTAAAAGGTTTAAGCATTTGAGGACTTATCTAAAAAAAAAAATGAAATGACGATTTAATTGAACAATTTTTATACTTTTATGGTTTTTTGCATAGTTTATCCTAAAAAATATATTTAAACTTAGTTAAAATATTTTACTTAACAAGAAGCACATTTATAATCATATATAAGAATCGGTTATAATTTTTTTCACGATGATGACAATATTACCGACTAAACGTTATTATATACTCTTAACTAATTGGCAAAATGTTTTTTAATGAAAATATCATAGACAATAATCAATCATACTTATCGTGGGGTGTGCGTAGCACACCTTTTTAAGTTTCATAGTATCACAATATATAAATATATTATACTAAAAAACATATGATAAAATATTACAAAAATAAAAAGTATTTATATAATATATATTTATATCTATATATATAATAAAGAAGAACACAAAACGCCACATGGCGTGACCACGTTGCACCTAAAAAGATAAATACAATTTATAATTTTTAGATTAAAATAAAGGATAAATACAATTTATTATTTCTAATATCTATAAACATTATTAAATAATTAATTTATCCATTAATTTACATCATCTAATTATGTTATTTATTATTGTAACACCCCTCCCGATCCCAGAAATGCCACGTCAATACAATACCCAGGTGGCAACATCGCAATAACTCTATAACACATATGTCAGAAGGTAATACAAATCGCTGTTAATTTAAACTTTCACATAAACACCATTAACATATAATCGATTGGTTTGCAACATCACAAAAGATGCAATCACAGTCAACACTAACATAATCACTAACAAAGGTAGATGCAACAGCCTTCAAATAACAGCGAGTCCCTGATCAACAAACCCAGCTACTGATCCATTCTCTGATTCCCTGAACATGGTAGACCCGAATACGTAAGCTCGGAAGCTCGTGAGTACGCGAGGGTTAGACTCTGCACATTAAGCACATAACACACATACACGTAGCACCTACACACATCGCAATCTCTATCCATGTCACAGGCAATCAACATCGTAATGCAGGTATGAACACACAGCATGAGATCCGAAGCCCTGCACACAGAATCACTGAGGGGGACCCTTCCCCAGCTAACAACCGTGGCCACGGTGGTTAGCTAAAAACCCTGTAGCACGGGCGCGAACCGGCTACAGGCCCTGCCGTGTATACACGCCCCAAGGACTGTTAGGGACAGTCAACCCGCGCGATCACACATTGCGAATCACCGTCCGTATGGAACTCATCACGGACCCTAGACTGGATCTCATCTCATGCACATATAACACATATGTTGGAATCGAAGTATACCTGCCGCCCACGTCCCTGTCTCATACACATTGCACAATATACACGCACAATAACAGTTGCACAGATATGACTCAAAAAAGGATCTCGCGGTTTAGAAAAGGACTCGAGTACTCACCTGACTATTAAACAGCCCCTCTCAATCCCTGAACTCTACGGTCTCTGATCCGTCTCGCCCCGCTGTCGACTCGTCCCTGTAAATATACACAATCCCTACAATTATTTCTCATTTTAACCAATACACATGACTGAATCACAATAAACCCAAACTCACTCGGATTCGAAACACTCTCAACGGAACCCCAAAACTCGACCAAAATCTCAAGCTGAACCCCGAAGCCCCGACGAAAACCGACTCAAAAGCAATCCTAACGGAACCCAAAACCCAACCTGTAACACCCTCTAAACCCAGCTAAAAGCCACGTCATTTACAATACACCAGTGGCATGAACGCATATAAAAACCATCACACATGTCAAGGGTTTACACAACACTGATTAATTAAAACATTTCACAAACATAAACAACTCTGTCTAACGGTTTACCCAACATACAGGACCAAACCCAAACCCGAATATTCACATACAAACCCGACATAGTTTACCCCAAGATTCTCAACAGAACAGTAGTCACAAACAGTCAACAGAATATAGAACCCTCGGCAACAGCAAGATAAAGCTCCTACTTCCGCTCAGGAGCTGGCGTACCTATCTTCGGTTCCCCTGACAAACATATCAGACTCGAATACGTAAGCTTCGCAGCTCGTGAGCACACAAGGGTTAGACACTACACTAATCACATAAGCACATAACGCATGTCACATGGTAGCCCTACACTACGCGGCATAACACATGCCGACAAGCCTCTAATCAGAGACACTAGAGATCCAATACAGAAAGAGATTCTCATCTCAATTGGGGAATCCCTCCCCTCTGGAGCCAAGCCACGCCTGTGGAGGCTATCAGGAATGACGACCGCATATATATATATATATATATATATATATATATATATATATATATATATATATATATATATATATGGGAACCCTACACAGGATTAAACAGAGCTACACAGCTCCCACGATAACTCATCGCAATACACTATAATGGATCTCATACATATAACACATATAAAGAGAGAAGGACCATACCTGAGGGGCAACTCGTAGTGCCCAAACACAATCACAACAATAATATATGCGCATATTATGACTCAATAAAAGTAGGCCCTTTGAAAAGAACTCGTGTACTCACCTGAATCAATTCGCACAAAATCCCCAAGTCGCTGACCCGAACCTGACTCGTACTGACCTCGGTAACTTCCTGTACACACAACGAATCTTCCCAGATTAATCTCAGTTCAACAGATAATCCCAAAATTCCCAATAGTCATTAATACAATTGATAAAACCCTCAAAAAGCAACCCAAATAGGTTCCACGGGGTCTAAAAACCTAATCTGGCCAAAACAGCCCTGATCACGCTCGCGCTCCTGATCACGACCGCGCTCCCGATCACG
This sequence comes from Centrapalus pauciflorus, assembly GCA_020465985.1. Classification (NCBI taxonomy): domain Eukaryota; kingdom Viridiplantae; phylum Streptophyta; class Magnoliopsida; order Asterales; family Asteraceae; genus Centrapalus; species Centrapalus pauciflorus. The sequence goes on along the minus strand of JAANYP010009535.1, from coordinate 215,982 downwards.
GCCGCGCTCATCTGATCATGGCCGCGCTTGCGGTCAGACTCATCTTCTTCCTTTTTCAGCTTCTTTCCATGGAGATTTCGACCCCAAAATCGATTTTAGTAGATAAAACTCATATAAATCATCCCAAACCACTTCTAAACCACGCAGAAACCAATTCCCACCATATCCCAACAATAATTAACACGAAACCATTGGATTTAAAGGATTCTCACCTTGAAAACTTGTAACACCCACATTTCTCACACAAATGTCACGTCAATACTTAATCATAAGTGGCAATATCGCAATCATCTCAAGATGCACATGTCACATTTTTAGCGGAAAACACTATTAATTAAAACTTTAATACAGAGTCGCATACATTATGTCACAAGCTGAAGCAATGCACACATAACTGAACTAGCTGACATACACCGACTACTGACTATCATACATCACAACTGATAGCTAACATTCAGAAATCAGATACAAAACACAAATAACAGTTTCCGAAGTCTAATATCACAAGCTGATAAGCACCCACAAACTCTGACTACTTCGGCTGCTGCTGCTGTGACTGCGATCCCACGGTATGGCTGCCTGAGACACGGAAGACTCGAAAACATAAGCTGGGAAGCTCGTGAGTACGCGAGGGTTAGACTCTGCAACATAACACATATAGTATGCACAACACAATAATATCTCAACGCATAACACAGCTCGATGCACACACATATCTCTGCTCAAAAGGGGACGCCGTTCCCCAGCTAACAGGCCGCACACAGCAGCGGTTAGCTACACAATAGGCACAGGAGCGACCTGGCAATAAACACTGCTGTATATATATACAGTCTCATACTTCACGACTGGTTAGGGACAGTCAGCCTGCGCGATCACATATCGCGGACCCCTGCACTCAAACACATATAGCACGTATAGGGTAGATAGAATCATACATGCGCTGTATCTCTATCTCATATACACATATCACAACACATAATGGACTCATAAAGGTTTACGCGCGTTTTGTAAAGAACTCGAGTACTCACCAAATACCCAAATTCGCCGAAACCCGAACTCTATCGCTGCCCAGAACGCGGTCGACTCGAACCTGTAATTAACACGGATCCCAACAGATTAACACAGACTCAACGGATAGATCACATAATCCAAACACAATCGATATAACTGAACACGACCCAAAACACAACCCCGAATAACCAACCGACGCCCAAAACCCAGCCAAACAGTCGCTGCATCGCGGCCGGGCTCAGTCAACGCGGTCGTGCCGCGGCCATCGCGGTCGCGCCGCGGCCATCGCGGCCGCGCTCAAGATACTGCAGGTCTGTGCAGGTCGCAAAAATGCAGAACCAGAGGTTTTAACCTCTCCAACTCGTTTTCAGCAGTCAAAACACATAGGATTCATATATATATATCAGACCCAAAACTTTCGTAACCAATCCTTAACATAATACACACATACATCTCAATTTTCAGCAAGCAAAGCCATGAATTCTTACCTATACTTGCTCAAGAACACAAGGATGATGAAGGTGGTGCTCAACCTTTGCTAACCAAGTTCAATTTCAGAGATTTCTTGCTGCTCCAGCCTCAAATACACACACACACACTTTGATATTCTGATTTACCAAAAGAGGAAAGGAAAGGAGCTAAGGGTTATCCACACACATATATACGCTTTCTATAATTAGAAAGCCCGGACCCGTCAAATCCGAACCCGGTGCCACTTTTTCACAATTAATACCATTTTGACCCAATTAAATCCACGATCTCATAAATAATAATAATCCGCTAATTATTAACTCGGAGACAAGTATCACTCGGTCTCGACACGTTAAATCCACGAAACGGGATTCAATTGGAACAACGCAATAATATTAAAATAATGAGCCAATAAATTAAATCCACGTACCTGGCTCAAATCTGGGATGTTACAAAACTTCAAGAACACTAGGATGAAGCTTGAATTTGGTTTATCACACCTCAATTCACTGTTATGGCTTCACTTCTGGATTCCAGCAGCATCAAACACACATACATACACTTTTTGTGAGTTTTGGGAAGTGAAGAAACTAAGAAACGCAAAGAACGTATATACATTTTCAATTATATCGCGGGTTCGACACCGATACCCGGCCCCGTTATTAAAAATCCACTATTTATATCATTAAATCCCATTTAATTCCGTGAATCCATAGATATAATTAATCCACAAAAATTATATCCCGAACCCACGTAATCTTCGTCCCGACACGTATAATCCACTATACGGGATGCAATTGGACCAACGCAATACTCAATAAAATAATCGGTCAATAAGATAATTACACGTACCTGCTCGGGAGTCGGGGTGTTACACAACCTGATATCCGGCCCAACAACACCCGACCCAAACCTCCCGATCGCGCCCGCGCCCGCACTCAGCCTAGCCGCGTCGCGACAACGACCGCCCGGTCGTGACCGCGCTCCTCGCGCTCATCTTCTTCCCTGTTCTTCGTTCCATATCTGGCCAGGGGTTAAAATACCCCCAAAACTCCGATTCTCAGTATAACAAACTCATATAATCAACATATATAATCCCTCTACCAAACCCATAACCTTTCCCACAAACCCGCAACTAATATATACAAATTTCAAGCTTTTAAACCCAAAATCCTTACCTTCAAACCTCAAGAACTCAAAGGGGATGAAGATGATGAGGTTTAATCAAATTTCAGCAACTCAAATATGGATGTGGAGAAGCTTCTTGCTGCTGGCTGCCCTAGAACGCACACACACAAAACACACACTTGCACACTTCTATTTTTGGAAAGGAAGAGAAAGGACGCATATATATTTATTTTCCACTTTTAGACGGGTTCCGACCCAATAACCCGAACCCGATATCACTTTTTCACAATTAATATCCACTCAACCCGTTTAACTCCACGAACCCAGATATATAATTAATCCACTAAATTAATTACCCGGTGACACGTAACTCATAAACCCGACACATGTACTCCACTACTCGAGATCTCATTGGACCAACACTAAAATAATAAATTGAACATCCACTAAAATAATTACACGCAATAATTCTGGAAACGGGATGTTACAATTATCATTACCTATTTGACGTGTGATAATTTTTAGTTAATTTAAATATAAACTAAAAGAAAGTCTTAAATTATATAATTTATCTATAAACTTCAAATAAAATATTAAAACAAATAATATTTTATTATAAATAAAAATACAATATTATTAAATAACATCTGAAAAGATAAATACACTTTATTATGTCTAATTAAAAAACCTATTATGTGTTATAAATTTATTAAAATTTATTAAACATAAATAAAGATCACAAACAATATTAGATATAAGTAAAACGTAAACATAATACAATATTAATAAAATCATATTTATAACATTTCATTTATTGTAATAAAATATATATAAACATTAACTTTTATGTAAAATTGAAACTTTAAATCATATCAATTAAATACATATAAATTTAAAAATAATATATATTTTAAAAATTATTAAAAAAAGTAACTACTATTAAATGATAATTACAACAAATATGAAATACAATACTATTATTGATTTTTTTTAATAAAATTTAAGATTTATATGTTTTAATTTTATATTTACATAAACTTTATGTAATAAATTATTTATTAAAATTAACCACACGTGGGTACATAATTTGTAATTGTATAATATATCTATATCTATATCTATATATAATAAAAGAGAACACAAAACGCCACATGGCGTCACCACGTTCCACCTAAAAAGATAAATACATATTATTACTTTTAAAATAAAATAAAATAATGATAAACACGATTTATTATTTCTAATATTTATAAGCATTAATAATTAATTAATTATGTACCATTATTATCTATTTGACATTTGTTAATTTTTACTAATCTAAATATATATTTTATATAAATAAGTTTTATTCACGTAACACGTGGGACATAATCTAGTTATTGTATAATATAACATAATTTAATATACGTGTAATTGAAGTTTGTGAAACATAAAAATAATAAAATAGTATTAATTAATTGTAATTGTAATTTAATTCAGGGTTTATTATGAAAAAATTAACATAATTTTTACGTTTTCGTCTCATAATGCTAATTTATTTTCTAGAAAAAAGCTTAAGTAATTTTTTTTGGTTTAATAAAATTTGACTGTTAGATACCTGTTTTTTAGTTTTTAAAAATAATAGTCAAATTTTACAAAACCAAAAAAAGTAATTAACTTGAAGATTTAAAAAAAAACTAGTTTATAACCCACGTATTACGTGGATATTTTCAATTAAATTTATTTATATAAAATGTATATGAGTAAAAATAAAAACATACAAAAATAATAATTGTGTTTATATATTCGTTATTGGACTTTTGTCATTTTAATAAATATGATTAATTGTTATTATAGAAAGAATAAATAAATGGACAAAGTTAAAAGCAATTATGACAATGTTAATGATAACTTTAATTCAGGGTGATGATACATTTTATTTTATTATATTTTCTACCATGTAAAATTGTGATATATATAATATTATAATTAATAAAACGTTATATTTCCTCTATAAATGGACACCATCTTGGCTTAATTCACAATTTGTAAATAGTAAATTATCTCTAGGTCCCCTCAGTCACGGCCTCCGACGACTTCAAAATGGCAAAACCTTCCACCTTAAATCCATTGGCGGCCGAATGGAAACCGCGAAAGGAATCCCGCATGCTCTTTATGACGTTTTCTAGTGGTACTTCAATTAGGGAGACTGATATCACTTCATTTTTCACTCGGTATGTCAATTTCTCAAACGAGACGATAATTTTGCAAAAAGGCTGACAACATAATTTGCATCATTTATTCCTCAAAGGAATCCACCAAAGTTTATAGATATTGATTTCAATTGAACTTAACTGTTATTGCAAGTGCAAAACATTTTTCAATATCTATAAAGTTTGGTGGATTCCTTTGAGGAATAAATGATGCAAATTATGTTGTGAGCCATTTTGCGAAATTATCGTCTCGTTTGAGAGATTGACATACCAAGTGAAAAATGAAGCGATATCAGTCTCCCTAACTGAAGTACCACTAGAAAACGTCATAAAGAGCATGCGAGATTCCTTTCGCGGTTTCCATTCGGCCGCCAATGGATTTAAGGTGGAAGGTTTTGCCATTTTGAAGTCGTCGGAGGCCGTGACTGAGGGGACCTAGAGATAATTTACTGTTTACAAATTGTGAATTAAGCCAAGATGGTGTCCATTTATAGAGGAAAAATATACCGTTTTATTAATTATAATTATAATATTATATATATCACAATTTTACTTGGTAGAAAATATAATAAAATAAAATGTATCATCACCCTGCATTTGTAACATCCATCTTTTGGACCTGATACGTGTAATTATTTTAGTGCAATTATTCTATTTATATTGGGTTGGTCCAATTATATCCCGTTTCGTGGATTGATACGTGTCGGGATTGGGCTTGCGTGTCATCGGGTTATAATTTTAGCGGATGAATTATATATTTGGGATCACATGATTAAATGGGTTAAATGAGTATAAATATTGAAAATGTGATATCGGGTTCGGGTTAATGGGTTCGGGACCGGCCAAAAATGGAGATAAACATATACGTGCCTTCTTCCTTCTCCCTTATCCATTTCTAAAACCTAACGAGTGTGTATGTGTGTGCGTTTGAGGGATTTCAGCAGGAAGAAGCCATTCCAAGTTTAATTAGCCCCTGAAATTGAAGCTAATCTCTATCATCTTATTCTTCATTATTGAGGAATTCTTGAGCCTAAGAGGTAAGAAAGTTTCAACCTAGTGGCTTGAACTTGAGTTATGTGTTGTGAATTTGTGACATATGTGTTGTGAAATGGTGTGGAGTAATTCCCAAGCTGTTAGGGGCTGTTGTATAATGATTATATATGTGTTTGAGGCTGGAATTCGGGTTACATAGGAGTTTTTACCCCTGGGCAGAGCTGAAAATCGCAGGTCAGGGTACAGGTTTCCGCTTGGTCGCGACGCGACCACCAGAGGGTTACCGGCGCGAACATAGACCTGCAGGGAAATTCTGAATTTAGTCTTATGAAAAGGGTGTTGGGTCGGAATCGTGTCGGGTTCCTTCGGGATTGCTCGGGTTGGGTTTTGTCTGGGATTAGGGTCTCGTTGGGGTTAAATCGGGTCGGGTTTCGGGTATTGATCGGGTTTCGATTCCGTGGGGTTGTCGGGTTCGAATTGAGTTCGGGTCAATGTGATTGTGTGATATGTGCTACTTGGGATTGTATTTAACTATTGGGATCTCCGTGTGTTACAGGGACTAGCGGATCTCGAGCCGGGTTTGATCAGGGAGGCCAGACTTCGGGAAATCAATCAGGTGAGTACTCGAGTTCTTTTCCAAACGCGCACCGTTTTTTATGATTAGCCGTGTAGCTACACTTGTGCGTGTTATATATATGAGACAAGGACGTGAACCTCAGGTATATTCTATTCCTTATACGTGTTATGTATGAGATATGAGATCGATTCTGGGGTCCGTGATGAGTTCCATACGGACGATAAGTCGCGAAGGGGAATCGGGCGGGTTGACTGTCCCTAACAGTCCATGGGGCGCATATATACGGCAGGGCCTGTAGCCGGGTGGCTTCCGTGCTGCAGGGTATTACTGACCACTGCTGTGTGCGATGTGTCAACCGGGGAGGGGTCCCCACAGGGCTTATGTTGTGTACCGATCTCATACTTGTGATATTATACCTGAGATGAGTGTTGGGCAATCGGGACAGGGACAGGGACAGGGAGAGGGACTGTGTGCTATGTGTTATGTGTTATGTGCAGTGTCAACCCTCGTGTGCTTACGGGCTTTATAGCTCATGTCTTCGAGTCTAACATGTTCAGGGAATCAGAAGGGATCTCAGCAACCGCCGAGGTAGAGCTGAGGATTGACTAGAAGACTTGATATCCGTTCTGTGAATATTAGGACTGCATGTAATAGCTGTTTTGGGAACAATGTATCCAATGACCGGGTTATTATGTTTTGTTTAATTTGGGATTGCGAATGTATTAACTGTGTTTAACTTCGAGTATAAAGTTTTAAACTAGTCATAATCTGCATTATCCTATGACATGTGTGTTATAGATCCGTTGCGTTATTGCCACTTATGATATTGGGTTGACGTGACATTTCTGGGATCGGGAGGGGTGTTACACATTAAAGTTATCATTAACATTGTCATAATTGCTTTTAACTTTGTCCATTTATTCATTCTTCTATGATAACAATTAATCGTATTTATTAAAATGACAAAAATCCAATAACGAATCTATAATCCAATAATGTTCTAAATAAAATCGTATTTATTTTTTATCCTATTTATATATAATTAAAATAAAAAAAATTGAAAGCTCGTTAAATTAAAGATAAAAAAATACTTAGTTGTTTGATATTAAATAAAAAAATATTATTATATTGTATTATTGAAAACAGATAATATGTGTTTGTAAAAAATGTTTCTTTTAATTTTCATTAACTTCAAATAAGAAACAAAAACTTCAATTATGTGAATGTGTATATATTTTGAAAATGATAAAATATAAAAATGGAATATCTGAAATCAACAATCAAAATTTATCATATTCACAATTGAAATTTTATCAATTAAATTTTAAATCTTGTTAGCTGAATAATTAACAAAAAATTTTAACTTTATTTACTACACTTCTACATTTAAATCCAAATTTTTACATTTGTGAATTTAACTATGATCGTTAAAGATAATAATGACACAATTAAATTTTAAATCTTGCGTAAGACCCTGATTTCTCAAAGGTCTTAAGTCTAGGCCCCGGTAGCAATGCAATATCAATCTAGAAACTAAGATAATAATTAACAGTGCAGAATTAAAGTTAATTACAATCAGAGAAAAATTTAAGTAATAGGGTACAAACTTCTAGACTATTACATCAAAGCACAAATATAAACTAGCCCTGAACCCCAAAGCTCTATCATCAGCCAAGTACCAAGGTGTTGAAACAGGTTCTAAAGCACTTCAAGCTCTTTCAGAGTCCTGACCTATGAACTAGGTCCAACCAATCCTTTGCCTTTACCTGAAAAATAATGCAACAACGGGGTAAGCTTATTTGCTTAGTGAGAATGTAGAATTTCACATTTAACATGCAATTATGAACGCGAAAAGCTCATGCACTGCACTCGGCTCATGCACATCTCAGCTCTATTGCTCATGCACTGCACTAGGCTCATGCACAGCTCAAATCTCGAAGGGACATTGCCAATTAAATGCTCTTTGATGCGCGTCTTTGCTCAGCTCTCATTTATAGAACTGTTGTTGCTCTTGAGAATTTTAGACAAATTTATAAGGAATGCTCGGATAATGATAACACCATACACACGCATCATTAGTGGGGATCAGCCACGTATTGGGCTAGCTACCAGTTATTGCTGTATGGGTATCATTAGAATGCTCAGCTCTAGCTACCCTCTGTGCTTTCATCATGTAAATCAGCACATCATAAGCCTAACAATAACCCAACACTGAGCAATAATGTTGGTGTTAAGCTTAACAATCAACGATCTTTCAAAGAATAGAAACTAGAAGAAGGAAAGATCGGCTCAACAATCATAGTAATCATGACAATTATAACAATATGCTTAAGATCAGAATGCCAATAAAATCTAAATAAAGCAACAAAAGTCTCAATTCACATAATTTGCAGTTAAAGTAAAATTTACAACTCACAGTTACTGGTTAATTGTACTTCCTGGCTCTGGATCTGTTGCTCACAATCTGTAGTGGGTTAGAACCACTATCTGATTTATATCAGACTTACAGACAGCTCGTTACTTTGCTACAGCCCTCACTGATGCACTTTAATATGACTTTTAGCTTTCTCGTATTGCTCAATCTGTTATTCATATCATTGCTGATCTATATTAGACTTTATCATCTGAATAGTATATTCAGTGTTCATTCGTTGGCATTTAACCTCAAATTCTCATATTTTGATTATATTGAGATGAATATGACCAACAATTTCATTAGAATATTTCATTCAAGGTTCGATAATTATACCTGTCTTATATGGAGTGTCATTGTGTTGTCATTTTGTCTAAGTATATGTTTCTAAGTTAACTATACCTTTTTATGGCTTGTTAGCATGCCTTAATGTTCATTAGTTAATGAATGGTCATACAAGCACACACACATGCAATACTAATTTATATGGGGTACTTAATATTTGCAAGTTAAGGGACTTTACTAGTCCAGTAACTCAGCATATTGCTGAGTTACGGACAGCAACTTCAATCATTTTGTTTTTAATCAATTTAAGGGGCTGATTGTCTTAAACTCTACCACATAATTCAACTTAATTACCTAATTAGTATATATATTTACTAGTTTATTTGTTGTTGTTACTAACTTACTTATCCTCACATGTATGCAACTTAAGAATAGAAAGAAAGCATAACAGTCCAGTCTGAGACTCAACAGAGTCCAGATTTATGGACTCACAACAGCACACACACCACTATATAGTTTATAAACTCATTTTATGCAACTAAGGTGTTGTTGTTGATTGATTAACCAACCCCCCACTCTGAGACATAAAAATCTCAGAGTTTAACTTGCAAAACACAGAACACAACACTCACTATAGACTACACATTTATCTTTCTGTTTACAGGTTATGATCAGCAAATGTGTTAGAATTGAAGGGAGGCCAAGGCCGAAGGCCAATGGCCTTCTTGGCCTGATTCTCGGATCCAAAACAATACCAAAACTGAAACATATTCATACATAGGCAAACACACAAATGCACAAAACTGCACAAAATTCACAGCTTATATCTTTCTGTTTTTAATTTCATTTCTAGCAGCAAATAAAGAAGGATAAAAGGGTGATTGGCATGTGCAATTGATCAACAAACAATCCAGATGATATTAAGCTAAGGCCAAAGGCCATTTGGCCATCTAGGCCTCACAATTTTCAGAGAAAAAAAAAAACAGAAATATTGACACCATTTTGCAAAACTCTGAGTTTTTTCTTGGAATCAAAGCTTCAAAATGCTAATGGTTTCAATTAAGCACATAATATACACATGCATGGGTTTAATTTTCATTTTAACAACACTAAACTATGTTTAATTTAGTGATTTTGAAACTTTTTGAACATATACTCATAATCCAGGAACCGTGGGTTCCCTTTTCACATTCAAGAGCAGATTTATGATAGAAATTACCTTCAAATCATAGATATAACTTGATGCTTGTTTGTTGCTTTGATGATTTTAACTAAATCTTTAATTTGATGGCAACTTTGATGATGAAGCTTGTGAGAACCTTGATGAACCGTATAAGAGAGAGAGAGAGCAGATAGTTATTTATTTATTTATTTATTTGGTGCTTAGATGATAAATGAGTAGATAATACTCATTTTGGGTATTTATATTTATGAAAGTTCTATATTTCACATTTTCACCACATAAATTGCTTTTCTTTCATTTCTTTTAAATCAATATAACACACTTATAATTTAACCCGCTTGATTTTATTAACTAAATAACATTTTTTTACTTGCTTTGCAATTTATATTTTAAATCTCTTAAAACAATGATCATTTAGCTTACAATTAACGCTAAGCTTTGTTAGTTGCCGTAAATTGAAGTTCAGCTCGTTACATATTGTTAGCAAAATAATTAACAAAATTTTTTAACTTTATTTACTACACTTCTATATTTAAATCCAAATTTTTACATTTGAATTTAACTATGATCATTAAGGATAATAATGACACATATTTATTTTAGGTGAATATTAATTCATTAATGAAAAAATTAAAATCAAAATTTAATGTAATTAAGTTAACGTAATAAATTTGGAAAATGAATTAAAAAATGACATAGGTATAATTATTGATTTTAATTAAGGGTATAAGAGAAATTTCATAAATAATTATGAGTTGTCATTAATCTGGACCATTGATCCTTTCCATCTAATGATCCAGAAACTTCAAATGATTTTTTTATTTTATGTAGATATTACATTGAGGGATACATTAATTTTTCCTATAAGAAACCCTGTAATTTATTTATATCTATTTTAAATTTATTTTTCAGTTGAAGCTAATTTTTTCAAGAACAAGCCTAAATCATTGAAAACAAGAATTGGTTTATCGAGCACTTTCTAGGCGTAATCAAAACCTACAAAATCATCTTCTCACCCAAAACCTCCCAGACCCTGTTTTCGTCTGTTGAAACCCTTAACTACAACTCATAAATGGAGCTATTATCATCCCCATTTCTCCGTTCGTATTGCTCCTCCTTCACCTGTAGACAATCCACTTCCACTTCCAAAGAAACCTTTCCCTCTTTCATCAGAATTTCAAACAGAAAATCTCGTTTTTTCGATGGTAAGTTCCAGTTTTCCTTTTATTGATTGTTATATCTTGGAATTCGAGCTTTCTTTTGTTTGGTTACCTCTGTTGATGATTGCCGGAAGATGAAATGATATTGAATTTGTTTGAATTGATGTTATTACCAACTTTTTTTTATCAGCAAAATTTGATTCAAGTTTTAGTAAGTTAAGAATCTCAACGAAGACATTGATGACTTTTGTGCTACTAATTTGGATTTCATGAGTATTATGCCAAAAACCAAAACTCTAATACGATTTAATTTTGCCAAAAATAGTCTTTCAAGTAGTATTAGATGGCTGAAGCATAATTAGTACTTGAAATACTAAAGTTAGTCATTATGCTCATAGAATTATAGACTAATAGTGTCCCAACAAGAGCACCACACATTTTAGGGTGTGTTTGGATGTGCTTTTAAAAAAAGTGATTTTATGATATTAAATAATCTGAATTGGATAATCAGTTGTAATAGAACATGGTGCATGGATGGCATCTGGATGTGTTTATGTTGCATGAAGTTGTGATAATCTCTTTTGATGGTGTTAAACGTTTGTCAAAATTTGATATTTTAAAGAAGTAATTGATAAAATGAGGTTAAAAGTAAGTGTGCATATGCAGTGTTACTCCTCTCGTAGTACCCTTTGATGATCGGCTTCGTTGCAGATATTAGTAAACTGAATAATCATATAACCCATGAATAGTCATGTAAACATAATTTAAAATAGGTTAACCGGGCACTGAAAACTCATTACTTTGGCTTAGTCACCATGATTCGATAATTACTTTCAACACACATCCAAACAACCCCAAAGTCGGTGTTGATTTAGCTCTCAGCAAAACTGGCATTTTGATTACATTTTGAAGAGCTTTATAACAATTAATAGGTGTCCATCTGTTAGATGAACTATTTGTCAATTATTTTGTAAATGTGTTTTGTGAGCATCTCTTTATAAACTCACCACAGCATTGACATCTTTACAGGTCTTAAGTTGACTTCAGAAAGGTTGAAACCATCTAATTTTATTGTCGAAGCTGTTGTTGGTGATGCAACTGCTGTACCAAATGATTCTACTACAGGTCATGAGTCAATTAGCCAACAAGCTTACCCACGAGCTAATTCTGAGAATGGTGAAGAGAATGGCGATGATTCAGGTGACCATAAAATGATTAGAATTTGTGACAAGTTGATTGAGGTTTTCTTGGTCGACAAACCTAATCCTATTGACTGGAGAAGGTTATTGGCGTTTAGCAAGGAGTGGAACAATATTCGACCACATTTCTTTAAAAGATGTCAAGATCGGGCAGATAAAGAAGAGGACCCTGGGATGAAGCACAAACTGCTGCGGCTTGGAAGAAAGTTGAAAGAGGTAATTGGATTTAGTTGGTGTTATTGCTCATTATTAAGCTCGATGTTGTTTTAGTAAACTCAAGGACTTCCCCATTTTCATTACTTTGGAGAAAATGTTAAAGTATTACCCTTTTATATCACATGAAAGGCAATACAATTCCCCTTTCAGGTAGGGTTGTGCATTGTTTGGTTTGGCTGGTTTAGGCTGCAAAAGTGTCAGCCACACTGATAAGCTTGGTTTAATGATTTTAGAAACCAAACCAAAAAAATTAGTGGACTCAGCGCGGCCGGCTGAAGTGACCTGAAGCAGTTTGGTTCAGTTGTTTTTGCAGTTTGGGCCAAATTTTGATTTCTGTATATATATTTTCTTCGTTCTTGACATAACAAAAACACGTAAATGGTAAAAAAGTTAAAGACTAAAAATGGGCAAGGGAAAGGTTCCTCAACAACAAAGAATAATAAAATTAACATTTTATTAGAAATTTTGGTGTATAATGGTAAATACTGTTCAGCATGGCAGAAAAAAAATACTGGTTTCTCACTATACACCATTAATGGAACCGAATTACTCATTTACAAAGTTTTTAATTAGCCATATGAAATTCTCAAACTGGCCAAATTGCTATGGCTTTGTTGGTTTATCGATTCTGACCACACCATGATAGTCCTAATTTGGGAAAGCTAAATTAACTTTTAGCCACTTTTCAAAATTAAGTTACTTATCTTCCCATTGTCAGTCATCCCTACAAAAAAACTTGTTACACTGATTTGAGTCGATGAGATTTGATGCTTGTCATATTGGTTTATAGGACATTTTACTAACAGTGAAACATTTCTTATAAACTCTATGTCTTATCAATTGTTGCAATTGTCATGGGATGTTCGGAGCATAGTATTTATTTCTATTCTTTTCAATCTTCACATATTTCTAGCACCCTCTTCTGTTGTGCTTGTTTGTTGCTAGTGATTACTTACAACGAGTTGTGTATGTCTTTTTTCAGGTTGACGAAGATGTACAAAGACATAACGAACTTCTTGAGGTTGTCAAAAACGCACCTTCTGAGATTGGTGATATTGTTGCTAGGCGACGCAAAGATTTTACAAAGGAGTTTTTTATGCATCTTCATGCAGTTGCAGAATCTTATCATGATAATGAGGTAGAACAAAATGGTGAGTGTTTATTCATAGCGATCCCACTAAATCCTTTGATACTTGTTCTTGTGGTCTCATTTCTTCCAGATTAAGATAGATTTTTCCTGGTTTTAGTACCCCTTAGAAATGCAACACTTTATTGAACACATATATTCAGTTTTCACTACAATGCTTGACCTAGTCAAATATCTAATTTACCCTGGAGTATGAATTAACAGAGAATTTTGTGGGCAGAAACATTTATGAGTTATGGCTTTGTAAGATTACTAATGGGCAAAGTCATAATGTTTTTGTGGGAACTTTTTTACCAAAGGAAATATAAAAAGAAATTATGGCATCTGAAAAAAGCTAATTACTGCATTTATTTAGTTGCGGAGAGGGTATGAAATTTCAGGTATGTACCTTTGGTTTTGGTCTGCACTGCTTATCTAGGACTAGGAGAATAAGACTGTTGTTCCACATGGATGGGAAGTGAGGATTGTGAGACACTTGTAAGCCTTAAGTTGTCAACTTGTCGGCTACCTATAATTTCCACTGTGGTTTTAAGTTGATCTGAAGTTAGCGTGTTAGTCTCTTGCTTTGAGTTTTTATGGGGTGTTACATGTATCAAAGCAATAATCCTCAAGATGTAGTGATTTAGAGACTCATGCATCTACTTGGTACCTGGGTGCTGATTCTTGGCGCGCGAGCCTAACGAGGACATTAAGAATTTCACTGAGCAGTGTTATAATCAGTCCCACGTGGATAGAAAATGAGAATTATGAGCCTCTTATTAGCTTTTAAATTGCGGTCTACTCGTAATTTCCACTATAGTTTTATGTTGATTGAGGTGTTACTGGGCTAGTTTGCTGATTTGGGCATAGGATGTGTTAGGAATCAGGACCTGAAAATTTCTACAAATCAAAGACACAAAAGAAAAAAAAACATTGTTGGCCGACAGTTGAGAATTCGGTTGGCTCTCCAGTGATCTCCAATTTAATCTCAAAACTTTGTTAATCAAAAGAGACAAACATTTACCAACCCCTAAATCCTAATTCCTACCATGATCCCTATCCTGAAATACCAACACTAATCCTATCCTATAAAAATATTTGATGAAGAAAATACTAATCACATTTATCTCTAAAACATTGAAATGTTTGTATTTTAATTTAATACATATTACCTGACATTGCTTTCTTCCCAAAACATACCTTATCCACTAGATGTTAGTCCATGAACCTTGTCTCGGTCAATGATTGTTTCCGAGGTCCCAGCTCTTTTTGTATTGCTTTCTCCTTTGAATCACACTGGAACCCTAAAACAGTCCTACAACTCCCAAAATAAACCCTGACCGAAGCCTATGTTCCAGCCCATATCAGGCCTAAACTGCTTTTCAATAAATTATCCATGCCATTCCAATTAAAGTGCTCCTCAATAAACTTCTCATGTCCCTTCGAATATATTTCATATTTGTCCTAATACCCCTAGTCAATGTCTTCCTGTGTGGATATCTGCAGGCTCTTCCATAGCTCTTTGCTGATGTCTAATTTAATTCTCAAACTTGATTGATCAAATCAAACGTGAGCATTTACTCCAGACCCTATTTGTATTAATTTGCACCCATGATTCCTATCCTATTACCGTTCTATTACAAATCCTAATCTATAAAAATAATACTCATCGGATAAATAAATATAAATCATATACAAGTCTAAACATCACCAATATGTATCTAATACCTAACTGGATGTTACAAAATGGTATCAGAACAGTAATCCCTCGGGATATGGTGAGTTGGAGACTCATGCATCTCCTGAGGTATTGATTTTGGGTTTATAAGACTGGTGAGGACATCATTTAAGAGAGGGACTTATAAGCCTTTAGTTTTGGCCTACGCCCACCAATAACTTTCACCATAGTTGTAAGTTGATCCCAGATTTATTTGACTGACCTATTGGTATTGGCTTTGGGCTAACAAGACATAGAAAGTTGTGAGGCCCTTGTAAGCCTTAAGTTGTGGGCTTTGGGTGCCTACTGGTTAATCTGTTGGATTGTGTTTTTTCCGAGCATTCATGCTACTTACATTAACATCCTTTTTTTTGGTGTGGTTAGCAATCGCAAAAATTGGGAACACATGCTTGGCTGCAGTACAAGCTTACGACACTGCAACCGAAAGCATTGAAGCGATCAATGCGGCAGAATTAAAATTTCAAGATATCATCAATTCTCCTTCCGTTGATGCTGCGTGTAGGAAGATCGATAATCTGGCCGAGAAAAATCAACTAGATTCAGCATTGGTTTTGATGATTACTAAAGCTTGGTCAGCTGCAAAGGAGACAAACATGATGAAAGATGAGGTAACTCAACAACTGATCTGTTGGATTTAACTATTCATGTATATGAACATAAGTAATAATTTAATGGAACCATGCATATTACAATCTATTAATCTTATAAACTCTAAATTGATGATTTTTTTTGGTTATCTTACAACAGGTGAAGGATATATTGTATCATCTGTACATGACAGCAAGAGGTAATCTTCAAAGGCTTATGCCAAAAGAAGTTCGGATTGTTAAGTATCTTCTTACTATTGAAGATCCTGAAAGGTTGTTATGCGCGCTGAATGATGCTTTCACCCCTGGTGAAGAGCTTGAAGGAAAGGATTTTGATAACTTATATACGTACGTATTCCATCACTTTTTCTTGTTGTCATTCTTGCCCAAATTTATCGTAATTAACTAATTAAGGATGTAAGATTGGAATCCATAAAAAAATTAACAAGTTAAAAAGTCATTTCGTAATTTGACAAATACGAATGATGTTAAATAACGACTTGAAACTATAAGGCCCTATTTGGCTTGCGGTATGGAATTTGAATGAATCGGAATATAAATTTAATGCATTAGAGTGTTTGGTAGGGTGTGATAGGGTATGTTGTTTAATGTTCGGCTAATGATGTTTGATATGAAATGTTGGAATCTAAATTGTTTTGCAAATAACAATGAATGACAAATTCTTTTAATCATAGAATTTGATTGAATTTACACAAATTTTAGTTCATTCTCTTTCTAATCTAAAAGCCCATATACACTAAAAATAAATTCCCAGTCCTTCGATTTCCATTGCGTGAGCCAAACGCCCCCTAAGGGTTAAATTGTATTTTATAATAGTGTAATTAGTTTAGAGTTGGTTAGTTTTGATTAGTATAAATAGGACTAAATAGGGTAATTAAGGAGTACACCATTCAAGATGTAGTCACTTAGGTCCATTTGAGAGTTCTTGATCTTGAGTTTGACAATAAAGACATTCAATATTCATATTCATATTTTTGGTATCGTTTTCGTTTTGGAAATTTGCATAACAGATGACAAGAGTTTCTTCCAAAATTGAGTGAAAATCTTAAGATGTTTGGTTTGCTTGTTGTCATCTATGAGTGCTTATATGCATCTTTTGACATGTTCAATTCTTGTCTTCTTTAGCCAATCATCTTTTGAAAATAATTTAGTAAATGACCATAATTCCTTATCATATTTAGGAAGAACCAATTAGGGAATGTTTTCATGAATGAGTTGGATCGCGGAATGAGTGTTTGCAAAATATATTTAGGTGCCCTTTTTTTGAATAATTTAGGGGTATTAATGTATTATGATCATTTCTTTCTGAACAGACTCAAACAGAACACATTTTGTTAGTTAAGTGATCGTGTGACCAGACCTTAACCCTCTCAAAATTAGCTAGTCTTAGGCGTTGTTTGTTTTTTAAGAGATTAAATATCTGAAGTCCTTTTCATGTGTGCAGTTAGAACAAAATATCTTTCCACGTGAAGATATAAGTGCTCTAAAAGAGCTTATTGCTAAAAACAAACCAAGGCCTTAGAACCCTTTTGTATTGACTCAATCGGCTAACCCCACCCATTTATTAAAATAAATGCTACGCAGCATCATGGTTGTAAATTTATTATTGGTCTAAGACTGACCGAACATCATAGAAAGACTCGACGTTTTGTACTATCATATTTGGCATTTCGTTGCAATCAAACCCTCATTTTTGCGAAAATTGCAAAAAAGAACAATTTAGTTTGCAGAATTGAGTGATATTGGGAAACATGCAAAGTACTATTTTTCCTATTGCATTTAAACATCCGTAACTAGTCAACTTTGCTCCCTGTTTTTTGCAGACCATGGTGTTTATTTTTTAAATTATACAGAATAATTTTTAAAAAAATCAATAACTCGGAGAATACATGGTTTTGTTGCAGGACACCAGAGAAACTGCATACTTGGATCAAGGCAGTCATCAATGCTTACCATTTCAGTAGAGAAGGGACGCTAATAAAGGAAGCTCGAGATCTGATGAACCCTAAAATCATCCAAAAAA
The DNA here is from genome assembly GCA_020465985.1 of Centrapalus pauciflorus. Taxonomy (NCBI): domain Eukaryota; kingdom Viridiplantae; phylum Streptophyta; class Magnoliopsida; order Asterales; family Asteraceae; genus Centrapalus; species Centrapalus pauciflorus. The sequence goes on along the minus strand of JAANYP010009535.1, from coordinate 197,659 downwards.
TGGAAGAAATGGAGAAGTTAATCCGAGATAAATTCATGTAAGCATTGATCAATTTTTGTTGCACAAGCATGAATGCTAGTTTCACGAGACACAAAAGTTAGAAGAACTGCTTGCATTTTTTAGTTGGTACTTGTTGGGGCCATGGTGGTTCACCAGGTGGAACTTGAAGCCGTAGACTCGATATGGTGGTTATAAGTGTAAACTCCATAGAAAAACACTGTTTTTCGATAACTAAATCCATTTATAGAAGGTTGTAAACATGGTTACAGGAAATGACAAGTCAAGTTTTTCCCCCATTTTTTTTGAGTTAGTTGCTTAGTGTTTAATATGTAAATTGTAATTCAACATATTTTTGCCTTTTTAAAAGGGGCTTTGGTTTCTTCTTAAGTTGTTTGGTAGAGGGTATACCCTTCCCGATGAGCCATCGGCTCTGCCACATGTGCTCATCCCGGCAGGAACACCGCCTCCCCTAGCGGCTCTGCCAATCCCTCCCCTCCCACAACGGCTCTCCCCCTCTCAACGACTCCTTTTTTTTTTTTTGTTTTGTTTTTTTAACCTATATGACCGTTTATATAAATATTTATTTTTCTTCCTAATAAATACATTCATTCACATTCTTCTAATTCACACACTGTATCAATATCTCATTTTTATCTTATCTTTTAATTCTCTCTAAAGTCTTTCAACACATCAAAACCAAACTCATGTTATATCTAAAAATGAATCGAAATACTGGCAAATAACCCATGTTGATGGTGTTGAAGACATGAAATGGAACCAGCAGACTTGAATAAAAGAAGCACATCGATCATATAAGAATGAAATGAAACCTCAAACATACTTGGAGTCGATAAATGAATGACGACGTGAAGAGATTTAGAATTTTTTTTCATAAAAACCACACGATCATTTACAAGGTGTCGCATTGCAATTTGTATTACAAACAAAAAAATAAATTACCGCATATTGGTGTTGGGAATTTAGTTTATTAAATTTTAGTTTTCCGTAACTTTTATTTTTAATTTATTGTAAATTTTAATTTTAGTTTTGTAATTTTTAATTTTATTTACGTAATAGTTTAAGTTAGTTTTTATAAAATTAAATATTTAAGTTTTAATTATTAATTATAAATGAATTTTATTTTTTTTAAAAAATTAAGAAAAATAGCAAGTTGATAATGGTGAGTATTTTCAATGTTTAGGATGAAAATGACGGAGAAAAAAAAACTGATGTGACGTTGAGGTGTCCAAAGTGATGAGTTTTGGAGGGGTTGGTATACTCAATCTTAATGATGGGTTGTAGGGTTAATGTGGACATTTTAATACTGGGTTAATAACGTCAAAAGGTAACTTAATGTCACATTTTTTTTTCAATTTGGGTAGCGTACTAAATTTTTTACTAGTTAAGGTAACATACTTTCCAAATCAAGTCAATCAAGGTAACCATATCGGGTTGAAAGATAAAAATTATTGACGTGACAGTTTTTTTATCCAGTCAGCAATTTTTTTTTACAGAAATTACGGTTTAATGGTTATATGATGCACTATTTTATGCACTTTAAAATGACTTTTTGATAATGCCTTGCTATTTTGAGCAAATTTGAAAATAAAGCAATATTATAAATTAAAAAAAAAAACTAATGACTGAATAAAAAAACTGTCATGTCAGTAATTTTTACCTTTCAATCCGATACGGTTACCTTGATTGACTTGATTTGGAAAATATGATACCTTAAATAGGGAAAAAAAAATTAGTATATTACCAAATTGAAAAAACAGTAACAATAGATTATTTTGACATAATTAACCCCTTAACGTAACTTGTTAAACCCTTGGAACCCGCATTGATTGGCTATGGTGTTGGCTCGAGATAGTGTTGATACCCAAATCCATTTCTTTTCTTCAAAACCTTTTTCATTTTTCATTTCAATCATATTTTATGATGTTGTAATCGAAAGAGATTAGTACTAGATTGATATGACAATGTTCAGACACGTCACATTGGTATTAATTAAATTTTAAGACATTTGAAGTATGAATTGAAACCACTTCTACACTGTTACACAGTTCTGAGGTCTAAAATCTGAAACATTTAAGACTATTTTATGTGTATTTTTATATTATGAAATGCATAATTTATACAAACTTGCTATTGAATTAAACGAATAAAAATCTAATTGACTAGTTTAGTAATCGAATGAGATTAATAACCAGATTGATTTGACAATGTTCAAACATGTCACATTAATATTTTTCTTTTTGATCTGTGGTCAATACTCAGTACATATGTACTAATTGTGTTTAAGTCAGTTGAAATATGAATTGAAACCACTTCTACACTAAAATATGAAACATTTAAGACTATTTTGTGTAATTTTATATTATGAAATGCATAATTTATATAAACTTTCTATTGAATTAAACGAATAAAAATCTAATTGACTGATTTAGTAATCAAATGAGATTAATAGCTAGATTGATCTGACAATGTTCAAACATGTCACATCAATATTTTTCTTCTTGATCCGTGAACAATAAATAGGTACTAATTGTTTTTAAGTCATTTGATGAACTATGAATTGAAACCGTTCCTACACACTGTTAGATAGTTTTGAAGATTAAAATCTGAAACATTTAAGACTATTTGATATGTATTTTTATATTATGAAATTCATAATTTCTATAAACTTCCGATTGAACTAAACGAATAAAAATCTAATAATAATAAAAATATTAAATTTAATGTACAAGACAATTGTAACATCGTTTCTTGAAAATAAGTCTTTATATAATAAACCTTTTTAATAAAACAAACTGTAAGGTCTACCACTGCAAGATCTATCTAGACGCGGATCCGTGAACGAGTGCGGAATCCTCGTTGACGGTTAGACGGACAACTCTCAACCAACGGAAACACGGAGACTATTAGACGCTGAACGAACGACACACGAACGATCCTACGTACTAATTCTCTCCGAAACGGCACTCACCTAGCTGATAAACTCGAGATCGCCTCTTGCTTAATTCCTCACGAATTCTGCAAAAAGTCATCTAATTATTCGAGTCTATCCCTAATTATAGACCCTGATTCGAGTCTGTTGTGGGCCAACCTCGAATCTGGCCCAAGGCCCATTCGAATCTGTCCATGTTGACAGTCTCGAATCTAGCCCATTCGAATCTAAGGTCTCATTCGAATCTATCTCAGATTCGAATGTATTCCCTTAAGTAATTCGAATCTAGCCAAAATACTTAAACTCTTAAGTGACGAAACTTATGTTTTAACTTATGCTTGAGTTAATCTTTGATCTTTATGTTTGAACTTCTTGTAATATGTTACATCATGTTCAAACACACAATCAATAACAGACAAACACATATTAAACATATATATCAAAACACTTGTTAATACTCAGAATATTACTTAAACCATAATGCAGATCGATTAGACTGCTATCGTCACACAGGGTGTACCAACACAAACAGTCTTATTATTTTTTAAGTGTAGATTAATAGGAATTAAGAACCTTTTTAATAAAACAAGCAAGCCCATGTATGAAGAGGAATTAATAACCTTTAATTTAAGAAGTCTTGTAACAAAATTCAAACTTAGTTTGTTTTTTAAATGTTAATTGTTTGAAAGTGTGAAATAACATCTGAAATCTAAGGTGGTGCTTGGTTTGTGTGAAGAATTCGATGGAATTAGAATTTAAATTTAGTTTGTTTACAATTTTTGATAACTAATGTAAATGGTTAGATTTTATGTATTTTTCATCAAATTTCTTTATTTGACATTCCTTCCAATCTATACATGAATTAAATTCCGACATATATCTCTAACCAATACTAAAAATCATCTTCTAGCTTCACCACCAACCACATTAATAAATAAAATTTTAATTCCAATTTCTTCGAATTTCATTCCATTAACCAAACATCACATAAGACCTAATTTGAAAATCTGAAATCTAAAAAATTTTGACTTTTATTTCATAATATGAAATGTCTAAAAACTATTAACTAAAATTACTAAGTTAGTTTAATTACATACTAGTTTATGACCCACATATTATGTGGATATTTTTGATAAAAAAATATTTATATAAATTGTATATAAGTAAGAATAAAAAGGAAAAATTATGCAAAAATCCAGCAAAACATAAAAAATTTTGATTAAGTCCCGGTTTCAATTTTTACAAGCCCCAAACTACTTAAATCTTTAAATTCACCTGTCAACATGCTATAGCAGGTTAACATGCTTAAACCTATTTTGTAAAAACCATCAAAGTATAAAATATTTTCGATTAAGTCACCCACTAATTTTGTTGTTGTTATTATTACTGATAATCTTTTAATTATAATAAAACTATTTATTTACGATTTTATTAAAATTATTTTTTATATTTACTTTGGATATTTATTTATGTATTACAATTATATAATATATCATTGTTTATTTATTATTATTATATGAAACCTTTTGATTTTAAACTTTTATTTAAAAGAAGACGAATCATTCTTTTATTTTATATGTGTGTGTGTGTGTGTGTGTATATATATATATATATATGTGTGTGTGTGTGTGTGTGTGTGTGTATCGAACTTTAAAAAACGATGATTCCTTCCGATCTCATCTTCCAATAATAATACATAGTTGTAACCATTTTCGTTCAGAAAAACGGAATGGATTACAGATTGTTCCGTTCGAAAAAAATTGAAAATCTATTGCTCATAGTGTTTTCGTTCGAAAATATTAAAAAATTACGATAATCTATTACGTTTTTTAAAACAAAAATAACTACACTATTTATTTACGATAAAAACTTACAAGTGTATGAGCTCGCTGTGTTTTCAAATCTGAAAAATAAAAATAAAACTCAAAATAGCTATAGCTATTTTAGTTAAGGATTCGTCATTTTTTTGGATCATACTTTTATTAATTCGAAATAATTAAATGTTAATTGAAGTTTTTTTCGTTTAGAAAATTAAAATGAAATTGGAACCGATCGAAAAAAAACTCTGAATAGTTCGTCTTCTTTTATCCGAAATTAGAAACTCAAAATAGTTCATACAATAATCCTAAATAAACAATGATATGATATATAATCGTTAATAAATAAATAATCCAAAGTAATTATAAATAATAATTACATAAAATTTTAAAATTGTAAATAAATAACTCTAGTGTAACTAAAATTTTTCAGTAATGATAACAATAACTTATAGTAGTAATAATAATAGTAATAATAATAATTACTAAATGAGTAGGAGACTTAATCGAAAAAGTTTTATACTTTGATGATTTTTTACAAAATAGATTATGCACAGTAACCTGTTTAGTAGGTTGTAAATTACCTTTGGACTGATTTTATGAGTTTAATTTGGTTTAGGGACTTATCAGGAATAAATTATGAAACAGGAACTTAATTGAAAACTTTTTATACTTTTCGGGTTTTTTACATAATTTTTCAAATAAAAAATATAACTTTAAATTATTTAAAATAATATAAGAATGCTATTATTATTTGTCATAACTATTACTTCTTTCAAAATTAAAAATTGATGTAAATTAAGATTTTAGTTTATATATAAAATAATACTTATATATTTTATTACAAACTAATGTTTATGGGTTAAAATATAATAGAGTGTATTTATCTTTTATTATTTATAATTTAAAAAATAATAAATTATGTTTATCTTTTTTTTTATAACAACAAGCTGTATTTATATTTTCCATGTAAATTGATATCAATTGTGATTTTCGTTTATATATAATATAATACCTGTATATTTTAGTATAAATTAATATTTATAGATTAAAAAATAAGCGAGTGTATTTATCTTTTTTAAAATAATAAATTATATTTATCTTTTATTATTTATGGATTAAAAATAATACATCGAATTTAACTTCTTAAAAAATTATAAATTATATTTATCTTTTATTATTTATAAATTTAAAAATATTAAACTATATTTATCTGTTTAAAAATAATACATTGTATTTATCTTCTTTTCTTTATAACAATAAGTCGTATTTATCTTTTTGGTGAATTGATACATAGTTACATTTTTATTTTATATATAATACGGAGTAGTTTATTATCTGTGTATTACGTGGATATTTTAATATATAATTTTTTTATGTTAAATACATAAAAACTAAGAAGTAAAATATAAAAATATTAATTTTATTAACAAAAATACAAGAATTATATTATATTATATTATACTTATACATTATTGACAAATCGAATTACTATTCATAGTTGGGTAAATAGGATATATTAATATGCACTATCAACTAATTCTATTTCACCATATATATAAACAATTAATTTGTATTATTATAATCATCTATATTTTAAAAGTTTATTATTATTATGATCGATAATATTTATTGTTTAACAATAAATATTTTCTTATTAACATCAACAAAAAGGGTTCAATGGATAAATAAATTACATTACATTATACTTATATATATTATTACCTAATTCTAAATTAGACCAAAAATTTTATGGCCAAAGCACTATTCATAAGTGGGTTTCATTAAAATGTATCTCTCACAATCATAATAGTATATTAATCATAATTGGGATTTGAAGTGTGCTAGAGGTGTAAAAATAAAGACTATTAATTTTTTTATTCTGCTAACATACATTATAAGAAAGTTTTATCATACACTATTCAATATTGGGTTTTGTTAACGTGTGTTTTTATATATTTTAATCGTTAAATGTTATTGTAACTTTTTACATATATTGTTTCTTCAATTTAATTTAATTCAAATTTTATTCATCCAAATGCCAACTTTTTAGACATTTTTAGAAAATATATGATATTTATCTTGACTTATTATTATTATTGGTTTCTTATAACTTTTTTCATAATTTTTTATTAGTTATAGTTCTAAGTTTATTGTAATATCGTAATTTAGCTTTTTTAGTTTAGTTAAAAAAAAGCAAGTTTATGTTAAATTTCATTTAGTATAATATTTAATAGTTCTAATTATTATGTAAGCTTTAATTGTAATATATTATTTCAAATACTAACCACACCATTAAAAGTTTCTTAAAAGTATTTGTTGTTTTATTATATGATTTTTTTATTGTTATATTTAGTTAAAGATTTTTGTTTGATTTAATTTTAAAGTTAGATTATCATAAGCACTAAGATAGATAGTAAACATATGTGATTCATTTTATGATGACATTTTTTAGTTAACAATGAGTATCTTTCTCAACATTTTTCAAATCATGTATGTTATTATAACTTTATACTTACTTTATGTAACACCATCCTCTTTATACATAAAAGTCACGTCAATATGATATCATAAGTGACATTATCACAATAACTCTATAGTACACGTGTCAGGGGATAACATAAATCACTGATAATTAAAACTTTTAATACAAACATCTTCACAAAATGTCACATGTCTAATACGGATAATCACTGAAGAAAATTGACATACAACAGCTGATCGCTAGCTAGCATACACGTTGAGAAAATATACAAATGCATATCACCGGTTTTCCTAAAAGATAACATTATCATACAACGGTTATACATAAAACCTGGATCAATCGCGACTCTTACTTCTGCGGCTGCTGAGACTGATCAACTTTCTGACTGTCTGAGACACGTTAGACTCGAAAACGTAAGCTAAGAGCTCATGAGTATGTGATGGTTAGACTCTGCAACAATAAGACATAATACAACACATAGCACATATAGAATCATAGATAACTCAACATAAATAACTCAATACGCCTCATAATCTCTGATGTAGTCTCTGAACTCAGTGCACATCACATCTCAAGGGGACGCCGTTCCCCAGCCAATAGACTGCACACAACAGTGGTTAGCTACTCAATAAGCACATGAGCGACCTCACAATAACAATGTCGTATATATACGGTCTCATACTTCATGATTGGTTTGGGACAGTCAGTGTAACATCCCAATTTTTGGGTAAGGTACGTGGAATTACTTAAGTGGTGATTTTTATTTAATTTGGGACCAGGTGATATAAATTCGTGTTTTATGATAGCGGGATCGGATATTGAGTGTCGAACCAAGTTATACCCAAAATGTATATATATTATGAGCTCCTTGCTTGTTGCTTCACAATCATTTCCAAAATCAGAAGCTAAAAGGTGTTTCTGTGTGTGTATGTGTATCTGAATCCAGCAGCTGCAGCCAAAATAATTGAGGAATTGAATTGAGATTTCTGTTGCAATTCATCATCATCATTCTCATTGACAAGGTGAGGTAATTTGCGGCTCAATCCTTTAGATTCCATTTTGTTAATTGATGTCCAAATGTTGAATTGAGTTTATTTGAGTTGGTGAACAAATTTAAAGTATCAGGATAGTGTTAAATCGAGTTGGGATTTGGTTGGGGATGATTCCCCTGGGCTGTGAAAGAAACAAAGCATTATGTTGTTGTTCGTCCGTGAGCGCGGCCGCGTTGCTTTGAGCGCGATGGGTCGTGGGTGGTTCGGGTGGAGTGCGGCCGGGATGGTCAGCGTGACCGCGATTGAGGGAGCGCGGCCGCGATCTGATATGGTTTAGGGTTAGGGTTTTGGACTTGCGAGTCTTATGTTTGGGTATCCGGGCTTGTGTGGGTGTGTTTCTTGAGAATTGGGTATAGAGTTATTGAGTTGTGTTTGTCATATAGAGTTATTATATTGTGATTCCAGGGTTTCGAGTTGATAGGGTTGGGGACGGGCAGGGAACCGATACTTGAATAGTGAGACTTCAGGGTCAGGTGAGTTTGCATGTTTTTCTAAGATACTTGTATGGTTATTTATTAATACTGCATAATCTTTTATTGAGCTTCTTACGAGATAACATAAGTTTTATTACGAGCTTTTTATCGAGATATTATCATACATGTATTATCGAGCATTATTGTGAACTGTGTTTTATTATATGAGATTTGGGACACGAGTTACCGAGTTACTAAACCGTACGGCTGGGCAGGGGTTGGGTCGCTCCCGATTCCCTTTTGAGCTCCTGACGACTGCTTTGTGCGGTCTACGGATTTGGGTACGTGGATTCGTCGACACAGGTTGAGTACCTATCTGAGCTATCTTGTGGGATCTCATATGCTTGTTCAGTAGAGAACGCTGAACATTTTATTACTGAGTTTACTTATTTTTACTGAGTTTTCATAATCGTATACTAACACTTGCATTCTCACCAGCTTTAGCTGACCGTGTGTTATAATGTGTGTATCTCAGGTGACCAAAGATCTAGTATGCCTGCTAGACCCAAGTAGGTTTACTTGCTGTGTTCGAGGAGTTAGCTACCGTTTGTAGAGGTAGTTATATTTTGGGGATTGTATGATTATACTTCGGATATTATGTATTCTGATTAGAGATTTCCGTGACTTAATTATGTAAATTAAAGTTTTAAATTATCGGGGTTTTCACGCGTATATATTGGGAATAGTTAGGGATTATTATATTATATCTCTATTGACGTGTTATTTATGAGGCATTGGGGATTAGTTCGAGGGTGTTACAAGCTTGGTATCAAAGCATAGGTTTAAGAGATTAAGTATCTAGTGGATGCTTAAGCTTAAACAACGGAGTCTATATCCTTGGATTGTAATCCGAAGTAGATCTCCTAGGTGATAAACGAGTAGTGTCTAGTGTTATGTAGAGTTAATATGTGTTATTATCCTTATTGTGCTGGTTATTATGAATCGTCAGGGCAGCGGGCCTTAGTGAGATGACTCTAGGTATGATGAGTTCGTGCGTAGGTCTGACCTGTATTCTGTGATAGGTCATATGTTTGATGAGCGTTTCCCAGTTCAGGGAGCGGGTCGAGGGCAGGGTGCGGTACCCCCGCCGGAGCGAGGGCAGAGTTCTGGGGTTGGTGCTTCGTCTAGCCAGCCGATGCGAGGGTCCTTTAAGGACTTTATGATGGTCCATCCTTCTGAGTATTTTGGTGGAGTTGGTGCCTCGAAGGCTCTTGATTGGCTGAGAGAGATTGAGGCGATGTTTCGTATGGCCCATGTTGACCGAGTTGATCGAGTGAGTTATGTCTCCTACCTGCTGAAGGGAGGAGCATTGCGATGGTGGAGTTCAGTAGTTAGTGCTCGAGGGATTGATGAGGTTTATCTGATGACTTGGGATGAGTTCCGCACTGAGTTTGAGCTGAAGTATTGCCCTCAGGATATGCGACGTGAGTTAGAGCGAGAGTTCATCCATCTGCAGCAGGGATCCATGTCTGTCCAGGAGTATATCAACACGTTTAACGATTTAGCTTGGTTTGCACCGCATCAGGTGGCTACAGAGGACCGGAAGGTCAACATGTTCATCGAGGGTTTGAGATCGGATATCCGGGAGTTTGTGGGGATGTTGCGTGACCCTGCCTTTTCTTCATCTATGGAGTATGCCCGCCGTCGAGAGCGGGAGATTGAGAGGCAGAGAGGGCAGTCGGCACCTCAGAGACAGCTCATAGAGCCGACGGGGCAGTGACAGAGTGCAAGGTCATCAAGATTTTATCGAGAGAGCCATGAGGGCGGATATTCAGAACAACGGGATCAGGGTTCAGGGGCCCGGAGAGATCAGGGCCGAGATGAGAGGCAGTCTGGGGTTGGACAGAGTCAGAGTCAAGGGCAGGGCCAGAGGCAGCAGGGGCAAATCCAGAGCCAAGGTAGTGAGGGTAGGGGATCCAGATACTCAGGGAGCAGGGTTGGGAGTTCGGCAGCTGTGGAGCGAGATTGTCAGCGGTGTCATCACCGCCATGCAGGGTCATGTGCCCCCGAGCACCTCCGTTGTTCCGATGTAGCCAGTTTGGTCACACCGCCGTTGCGTGCACCTCACAGGAGTCACTCTGTTTTCGATGTAGGAAGCCGAGTCATATGTTTGGGGATTGTCCGAATCCGGAGACAGGGTTTCCAGGGGCAAGTTCGAGCGGAGCGGGGGCATCAGGTACGTCGTCAGCACCCCGTGGAGTAGGAGCACCGAGGGCTAGAGGCCGGGTTTTTCAGGTCACGGCTGAGGAGGCGCGGGAGTCGCCAGATGTGGTTTTTGGTACGTTTATTCTTGACGGACTACATGCCTTTACTTTGTTTGATTCGGGATCCGATCGTTCATATGTATTCGCATCCTTCTGTGATTATTTTTCCATGTCTTCATCTGAGTTGCATGTCCCTGTGATTGTTGAGCGAGTAGATGGTAGTACGATGTTAGTGAGCCGTATCTATAGAGATTGTGTGTTAGAGATAGATGGTCATCGATTTTCTATAGACCTAATGCCTACGGAGCTTAGTAGTTTCGATGCGATTATAGGCATGGATTGGCTGACAGCGCGTCAGGCGGATATCTTCTGTTCTAAGAAGATGATCAGGATACCTATTTCCAAGTCAGAGTCGACTACCATGTATGGTGAGGTGTCGAGGAGAGATGAGTATCATGTCTATGGCTCGAGCGCAGAGATATGTGGCGAAGGGGTGTGCCACTTATTTAGCTTATGTGGTAGATGCGAAGAAGGAGAATAGGGAGGTTGGTGACGTATCAGTGGTCAGAGATTTCCCATATGTATTCCCAGATGAGTTGACGGGGCTGCCGCCTGATCGACAGGTCGAGTTCAGGATCGACATAGTTCCCGGGGTTGTTCCTATTGCGCGCACTCCTTATCGGTTAGCTCCTACCGATATGCGCGAGATAATGACGCAGCTGCAGGATCTGTTGGATCGTGGGTTTATTCGCCCTAGTTCTTCTCCGTGAGGAGCCCCTGTGTTGTTCATGAAGAAGAAGGACGGGACGATGTATATGTGTATAGATTACAGAGAGCTTAATAGGGTGACGGTGAAGAACCGTTATCCCTTGCCGAGGATTGATGATCTTTTTTATCAGCTCCAGAGGCGAGCTATTTATCTATGATTCGTCTGCGTTCTGGGTATCATCAACTGCGAGTTAAAGATGTGGATGTGCCTAAGACTACATTCAGGACTAGATATGGCCATTATGATTTTTTAGTCATGCCGTTTGGGCTAACTAACGCCCCACCAGCGTTTATGGACCTGATGAATAGGGTCTGTAGGCCGATGCTCGATCGATTTGTGATTGTGTTTATCAATGATATCCTGATCTATTCGAGGAGCAGCGAGGAGCATGACCGGCATTTGAGAGAGGTTTTGAGCACCTTGCACAAAGAGATACTATACGCCAAGTTTTCGAAATGCGAGTTCTAGCTCAGGGAGATGCAGTTCTTAGTGCACGTGGTGACGAACGATGGAGTGAAAGTGGATCCGGTGAAGATTGAAGTCATTATGAGTTGGGGTCAGCCCACGTCAGTGTCGGAGGTTCGTAGCTTCTTGGGTCTGGCCGGGTATTATAGGCGATTCATAGAGAATTTTTTGCGGATTGCAGACGCGACAGTCTGTGCCATTTGTGTGGGTTGAGGAGCAGGATTGCGCATTTTTAGAGTTAAAGAATCGGTTGTGTAGGGCTCCGAATCTAGCATTGCCAGAGGGTTCAGAGGATTTTGCGGTGTATTGTGATGCCTCGTTTACAGGGCTGGGGTGTGTACTGATGCAGAGAGGCAAGGTGATTGTTTACGCTGTGGAGCTATGAGCTGAGTCGGCCGGTGCATGATTTGGAGTTGGACGTCATTGTCTTTTCTTTGAAGATATGGCGACATTATATTTATGGGATGAGATTTAATATGTATACTGACCATAAGAGTTTACAGTATATGTTCAGCCCAAAGGAGCTAAACATGAGGCAGAGGCGCAACATGGAGCTCTTAAAGGATTATGGCTGCGATGTTCAGTACCACCCTTAGAAAGCCAATGTGGTAGCAAACGCCTTGAGTAGGAGATCCTATGAGCAGACGGTTACGTCCAGAGCTTCTATATTGGAGGTCACATCGACCTTGATTGATAGTCTGCGGCTATCTCAGGAGGAGGGGTTGAGAGAGGGGAATGTGCAGAGAGAGAGAGATTGGCTGGGCAGCTTCAGTTGTTGAGCAGAGATGACAGAGGGTTGATGACCCTCCGTGATCGAGTATTGGTTCCAAGAGAAGGGAACTTAAGACAGTTGATTCTAGACGATTCTCATAAGTCTATATTATCGATCCATTCAGGCAGCACAAAGATGTATAGGGACCTGCGTGTTCATTATTGGTGGCCAGGGATGAAGAGAGACATGGGGAAATATGTGGAGGCGTGTATGACGTATTTGAGAGTTAAGAGTGAGCATTAGAAGCCTCATGGCAGGCTCCAGCCATTGGAAGTTCCAGAATGGAAGTGGTATGATATCACCATGGACTTCATCATGAGACTTCTGAGGACTGTTCGTGGGAACGATATGATCTGGGTTATTGTCGATTGGCTCACGAAGAGCGCTCATTTCTTAGCTATTCGCGGGACTATATCGATCGATCAATTAGTGCGCCTCTATATCGGTGAGATCGTGGCGAGGCATGGGGTTCCGATATCTATTACTTCCGATAGAGATAGTCGGTTCGTGTCACGATTCTGGCAGAGCCTTCAGAGAGAGTTGGAGACCCAAGTTCAGCTCAGTACTACGTATTACCCTCAGATAGGGGGTCAGACAGAGCAGAGTAATTAGACGTTGGAAGACATGTTGCGAGCTTGTGTTATTGATTTTCGGGGTAGTTGTGATCTTCATTTGCCGCTTGTTGAGTTTGTTTATAGTAACAGCTACCATGCGTCTATTGGCATGCCTCCGTTTAAGGCTCTCTATGGACATAAGCGCTTAACGCCTGTGTGTTGGGGTGAGATTTGGGAGCATCCTATTAGCGGCCCAGAGGTTCTTCAAGAGACTAGCGACAAGGTCGCTATGATTCAGGTTCGAATTAGGACAGCTCAAAGCCGGCCGAAGAGCTATGCAGACCGCCAGATTTCCTAGTTGGAGTTCCAGGTTGGAGTTTCCGTGATGCTAAAAGTCTCACCCTGGAAGGGGATTATTCCATTTAGGAGACGGGGTAAGCTTGGTCCGCGCTATATTGGGTCGTTCGAGGTAGTTGAGAGAATTGGGGGATCATGCTTATCGCCTGAATTTGCCTTCAAAGCTATCGGGAGTTCATAATGCGTTCCACGTCAGTCATCTTCGCAAGTGTCTAGCCCGCGATGATCAGCGAGTGCCTCTATCCGAGATTGAGGTCGATGATAGACTCCAGTATGCTGAACAGCCTGAGGCAGTGACGGACCGAAAAGTGAAGAAGCTACGCAACAAAGAGGTGGCGTTGGTGTTAGTGCAATGGAGACATCATATGGGGACCAACCCACATGCGAGCCAGATTCAGAGATGCGTAGCCGTTATACTCATCTATTCGCTTTGAGCTAGATTCTGAGGACGATATCTTTACAAGGAGGGAGGACTTGTAACATCCCAATTTTGGGTAAGGTACGTGGAATTACTTAAGGTGGTGATTTTTGTTTAATTTGGGACCTAGTGATATAAATTTGTGTTTTATGATAGCGGGATCAGATATTGGGTGTCGAGCCGAGTTATACCCAAAACGTATATATATTTGTGTGCTCCTTGCTTGTTTCTTCACAATTTCATTTCCAAAATCAGAGGCTAAAAGGTGTTTGTGTGTGTGTATCTGAATCCAGCAACTGCAACCAATATAATTGAGGAATTGAGTTGAGAATTTTGTTGCAATTCATCATCATCATTCTCGTTGACAAGGTGAGGTAATTGAGGTTCAATCCTTTAAATTCCATTTTGTTAATTGATGTCCAAATGTTTAATTGAGTTTATTTGAGTTGGTGGACAAATATAAAGTATCAGGATAGTGTTAAATCGGGCTGGGATTTGGTTAGGGATGATTCCCCTGGGCTGTGAAAGAAACAAAGCATTCTTCTGCTGTTCGTCCGTGATCACGGGCCGTGAAGTTCTTGAGATGAGCCCAGGACACGTTGCTTTGAGCGCGATGGGTCGCGGGCGATTCGGGTGGAGTGCGGGTCGGTATGTGAGCGCGGACGGGATGGTAAGCGCGACCACGATGGTTGGACGCGACCGCGATTGAGGGAGAGCGACCGCGATCCGGCTATGGTTTAGGGTTAGGGTTTTGGGCTTTGTGAGTCTTATGTTTGGGTATCCGGGCTTGTGTGGTTGTGTTTCTTGAGAATTGGGTATAGGGTTATTGAGTTGTGGTTGTGATATAGAGTTATTATATTGTGATTCCAGGGTCTCGAGTTGATAGGGTTGGGGATGGGCAGGGACCGAGACTTGAATAGTGAGACTTCAAGGTCAGATGTGTATGCATGTTTTTCTGAGATACTTGTACGGTTATCTATTAATACTGCATGATCTTCTACTGAGCTTTCTTACGAGATATCATGAGTTTTATTACGAGTTTTTTTATCGAGATATTATCATACATGTATTATCGAGCTTTATTGTGAACTGTGTTTGATTATATGAGATTTGGGACACGAGCTATCGAGTTACTAAACCATACGGCTGGGCAGGGGTTGGGTCGCTCCCGATTCCCTTTTGAGCTCCTGACAACTGCTTTGTGCGGTCTAGGGATTTGGGTACGTGGATTCGTCCACGCGGGTTGAGTACCTATCTGAGCTATATTGTGGGATCTCATATGCTTGTTCAATAGAGAACACTGAGTTTTTATAATCGTACACTAACACTTGAATTCTCACCACCTTTAGCTAACCGTGTGTTATAATGTTTGTATCTTAAGTGACCAGAGATCTAGTAGGTCTGCTGGACCCAAGTAGCTTTATTTGCTGTGTTCGAGGAGTTAGCTACCGTTCGTAGAGGTAGTTACATATTGGGGACTGTATGATTATACTTCGAATATTATGTACTTTGATCAGAGATTTCCGTGACTTAATCATGTAAATTAAAGTTTTAAATTATCGGGGTTTTCACGCGTATATATTGGGAATAGTTAGGGATTATTATATTATATCTCTATTGACATGTTATTTATGAGGCATCCCTGCCCGCACTTACTCTCATCACGGTCGCGCTTAGGATCGCGATCGCGCTCATGAACTCGGCCATGCTCTGAATCGCTGCTCACACTGTGCCGCTCGCGTTACACTCATCGCGGCCTCGCTCAGGGGATCGCGATTGCGATCACGAACAACAGGTTCTGCTCTGTTCTCGCTCATGGCTGGCCAGGGGCTAAACCACCCCTATAACTCGTTTTCTAGCCCATATAAGCTTATAAACATACTAGTCCCTACAGGCTGTTTAGCCAACTCCACGAACTTAGTAACACATAATTCGAATTTCAGCGACTAAATTCAGTTATTTCTCACCTTGTAACTCAAGAACACAAGAATGAAGGAAATCAATGATTAATTCACAAGCTCTTGATCCACTTCTTCTGCTTCCAGCCTCAAGAAACACACACACTTTCAGTTTCTAAAGTTGCAAGGAAAATGAAGCAATGTTCAAAAGGGGCCATATTTATACTCTTTCCATATTTAGCAGGTTCCAAACCCAATAACCCGAACCTGATATCGCAGATTCAATATTAATATCAGTTTAACCCATTTAATCTTGTGATCGTATTATTAAAATCCACTAAAATAACAATACGGTGCCACGCATAACCCAATCCCGACACGTATAATCCACTAATCGGGATTATATTCGACCAACAAAATAACGATAAATTAAATATCCACTAATATAAATCCTCGTACCAGGTAAGATTTTGGGATGTTAAACTTTAATCCTTAATTTATTGTTTTATCTTATATATTTTAAATATATCATAGTAGTTAATCTATAAAAATTATATTATTTATCAAACTGTCTTGCTAAGCTGCAACTGTCTTTTTGGACCTTAATTGTTAGCTGCAGCAAACTCCTCAACTACAACTGATATATTGTGCATCGACAACGTCTATGATTTAGCTGCTATTATTTTTTTAATAACAAACTTTATTTAGTAGTTATTTAATTAACAGTTATATTATACGTAGTTCTATCAATACAAAGTACTATATTAAATTATGTTTATGCTATTAAAAATGCTTAAGTTTCGGTACATTTATGTTTTTCGTTCATTTTTTATTTTTAAAAATATTTTTTTTATTTTAATATGTTTTTGATCAATTGGATATCTAATTTCATATTTTTTGAATGTATTGTCAAATTTTATATAAATAAATATCAATGTTATTAGTGTATTGAACTTCTATTTTTAGGTATAGTAATAATATAAAAGAAATTTAGTATGAACGGATTTAGTTTATTTTGTAATTTTTTTTTAAATTATAAAACATAGTTTATTATAATTTTTTAGTTGATCATAATTATAATTCATTTTAGTTAGTATTTTTTTTATCTCTTATATTTCCACCTTGAAATTCTAATACTACATTCCGTTGCAACACACAGTCCTCACATTTTTACAAATCTAGTTATTTGACATAAACTATAACTGTTAATCCCAAATATTCAAGCAACAATGATAATAACAATAATAATCAAGATGAACGATAAGAACAATATGAATAGATTAAACATTGAATGAAAAACACGAAGATCACGAAAGTTATTCTTTGTAATCACACGAACAATCACATGCCTTTCACCTTGGTATCTCTTTAGTTCACCTTAAGTTGCACACACTAAAATACCTAGACAACCCTATTTATAGGAAAACTAGAAAACTCTAATAGGCTTGAGACTGTGAACTCAATTATTAAAGCACGTACATAATAACCTATGAACTATTAAATAATTACAAATCAACCCCCAGACTTGATTACAATAAATAAAGTCTAACAATCTCTCCCTTTGTGATTAAGTCTGGAGCCTTCAGGTTAAGCAAGATTTGATGCACCCTCATCTTGCTTTACTGATAAAAGTGAGCCGGAGAGAGAATTAGTTGAAAAGTGATATTGAGAGCTTGAGGGGAGAGAAATGACTAAAATAAAATAAAATCATATTCTAACCTAAATTAATTTGTTGGGTTTCCTACATATGCTATCGAATCTTATTCGTTGAGATTAGATATTGAAGAAGACGTCATGGAGCCAGTGACGCAAGCACAAAACCCCTCTAGCCACTCAGTTGCTTTTTAAAAGGCTTCTGTTTCATCTCTTACGGAGATATACCACATATGCCATCAATTTCTCGGAGTTACTTGATATTGAAACAAGAAGACATCTACTCCGGTATCTGAACTTCATTTGATCACATTGTGTCTAGAGCTTATTGATCGATTATACACTTCTTAAGACACTTATCGAGTCATGTCTTTGTGGCAAAAGTTTGCTTGTCTATTGTGACAAAACCGGAACAACTATAGTGGTACTTAATATAATTATTTCATGATGATAAGTTGGAAATCCTACCTGTGTTAACATCAAAGCCAACACTGAATGTAAGTCACATAGTTCTTAAAATATTGTGTCAATGGGAAACCTAAGTGGTTCTGGTTGTTATTTTTGCCTCTTATTTGGTTTTAACGTCACATGTTGCAAAGCCTATCGGCAATGTGTGATGATAAAAAGCATGTATTCACATTCTGAGTGGGAGTGAGCTATTAGCCACAGATACCTGAGGAGTTTACATGATAATCAAGATTCTTTAAATCATCATGAGGGGGAGATTTCTAAAGGTTTGAAGTTTTAGAAGAAGACAAAAGATAATCAGGAGGAGCAAAGCTAAGCTAAAGAATTCAATGTGTTATTGAAGAATTAAAGGGGGGGGGGGGGGGGGGATCTGAGAAAGCTGAAGATAGTCTACAAGGAAAGTTGAAGAGATTCTACGACGGCTCACGAGATCACAGAGATAAAGCCTATCAGAGATTAAAGAAAGTTGAACAGATAAAGCCTATCAAAAGCTCAAGAGTTGAAAACTTCAAAGCATTACAAAGTGTTTCAAGTTCAAAGCGTAAAGAAGATTCAAGTTGAAGTTGAAGTTTATTATCGTGTTTCTCAAAGTGACAGTTTTTCATTACCAAGTCAACCAAAGATTGTTATCGAAGTTGAAGATCAGTTACATTTCAGTTGAATATTTTCACTATTGAGAAATCTGTGGAAGATGTTTAAACCAAAGATCATCAAAAGCATAGATTGTTCATCGGATGATAAAGATTATCGTGAAGCTCCCAGACTTGATCACAAAGGGATGAATTGTTGGACTTTATTTATTGTAATCAAGTCTGGGGGTGAATTTGTAATTATTTTATAGTTAATAGGTTATTATGTACATGTTTTAATAGTTGAGTCCACGGGCTCAAGCTTATTAGGGTTTGCCAAGTTTTCCTATAAATAGGGTTGTTTAGGTTTTTAGTGTGTGCAACTTAAGGCGAACTAAAGGAGACGTGTGGTCATCATGTGATTAGAGAGAATAACCTCCGTGTTCTTCATTCAAGGTTTAATCTATTCATATGGTTCTTATTGTTCATCTTGATTATTATCATCATTATCATTGTTGCTTGAATATTTAGGATTAACAATAACTTTCTAAACTTATATATATATATATATATATATATATATATATATATATATATATATATATATATATATATATATATATATATATATATATATATATATATATATATATATATAGAGAGAGAGAGAGACAGGTTCAAAAAAGTACCTCTCGAAATCAAGTGCATCCGAATGTACCAACCTTAAAAAACTTTTTTTTAAATTTTTTTTTCTCATAACCATGTTTAAATTAATGTTATACATATGATATATGAATTTCACATTCATTCACACTTTCTGTGTCCTTAAAAATTATGTGAATGCTCAATGCATATTTATGTGAATGGTCATCCATGTGAATGGTCATTTCACACTACGTGAATGGTCATTCACATAATCTTTTTTTACCATTGCTCCTTTTGAAAAAAAAAATCTTATAATGTTGTCTTATACATGTTAATTCAAAAAATATATATGTGAATGATCATTCACATTAGGGTACGCTGGAATCTCATAGGTACGCTGCTGAACCTGATTCTATATATATATATATATATATATATATATATATATATATATATATATATATATATATATATATATATATATATATATATATATATATATATATATATATATATATAGGTTCTATGGGGCACCATATGCATCGGGAACCAAATGGGAACCAAAAATGCATTGCTTGTTTACAAAGGGTGCATTAAGGGCATTTTGGGAATGTTTAATAATATTGTTAAATTATAAGATTTAATTTAATATTTATCATTTATTTAGGAAACTAAATAAAATATTAGTTGTTTCAAACATGATGCACAACAGCAATGCATCACGACAATGATGAACACATTGAAGACGTTGATGAACACGTTTAAATTTCAGAGATGCATCATGAAATTAACACGTTTAAATGTCGAAATGCATCACGATTTTGGTGATGCATAATGATGGAACAAAGACGAGGATGAATATGGCCTAAATGCATCACGATTTTGGTGATGCATAATGATGGAACAAAGACGAGGATGAATATGGTCGAAATGCATCATGTTTGAAATTGAATTGGATGAAGATGCATCGTGTTTGAAGACGAATCCAATAAATTGGATGAAGATGCATCATCTTTGTTTAGATTCGGATAGAATATTTTCTGAATTCAAGCATCTTCCGATTTTGCCCTTCCGTGCGCGAGAATTTATGCACTCGTGCACCCATTTTCAAGTTAAGTACCCTTTTGTCACTGCAATCTGAACCATTAAAATTCAAGATCTAACGGTTCATACAGGTTCCCAAAGTACACAATGCATACAGGTGCCCCATAGAACCTGACCCTATATATAAATATATAAAAAAATAAGTTTTTTTATCATCTTTGAAGTTTCTATTATATTGTAGTTATCAATTATTGAAATATGAATATTTGGTTTGAATTGATTTTAATCTTATAATATTATATGTAAATTTAGAAAGATATGATTTAGATTCTATTTTTATTTCTTAGAATATGATTTGCCACGTGTCAGTTGTTGGTGATGATGACATATAGTATTTGAGCCTTTGCCTCACTATCTCTAAAAACTTTAGTACGAAAAGATAAAAAATTAAAAGGATGCAATATCACAAAAATAAGTAAACTTATTCATTTATTATCTACTAGTTTATTGTTTATTACACGTGATACTTAAAATAACTGAATTTAAACTTAGGTAGTTAGAGATGAAAAGTTTCGATAAGAATATAAAAGTAGGAGTTTGAATACGGTTAGATAAGAAGAGAACAGGAAGACTGAAAGATAAGAAGTGATATTCATGGGTTTTCAAAAACGGATGCCTTAGTCAGTGGGTTTTTTCATAAATAAATTACTTTAATTTTATTTTATTAATGTAAATTGTGGGATACACATGTCATATCCTACTCCAAGTGACAATATAGTTGATAGCCAAATGACATGTAGATACCCTTTTAAAAGAATAGATAGATAATATAATTATTATATCTATATATTAATAAAGCAAGATAATTTTTCCCTATAAAATTGATTTAAAGTTTAAAAATAAGAAAAAATTTGTTTTATAAATTATATAATTCTAGATAAAACATTTTAGTCAAATTGGAGGATAAATTAGGAAGTATTTGAAATCATTTGACTATATTTGACTATATTAGTAATCTTTTAATCTATCTATCTATCTATATATCTATATATATTAATAAAAGAAAACAATTTTTGACACGTGTCACTTTCTAAAGTAATTATTTTTTTCGTTTTCCCGCTCTTTGTCCTAATTTAAAACAAGACTATAATTAATTTAATTCAATAAAAAGTAAATAAAATTTGTTTTTGATTTGTTTCCTAATTTATGAGACTTAATTAATCAACAAAATTAATTATATTAACAATAATTTCTTGATGAAATATCTTACAATTAAAACCTATATTTATATATATGTTCATCACGTGTCGTCATAAAATTACATAATAATTTTTCACGTTCATTTTTTTATTAAATTAACCAATTATATTAGACTAAGAGAACGTGAATAAATACACTGAATTTTTCAAAGGCTATTTCTGTTTGATTTCATATCATCATTTTTAATTGCATATTTTATATTAATCCAATAACAATTGTAAATCAAGTTATATTATTTCATTATTAATATGTTTTTGATGTCTTTATAATAATAGTTTTAATAGTTATATATGTTTTAAGATAATAACCATTCATAAAATACATCCCATGTAATACATGGGTTAACAAACTAGTTTCTTTATAAAACAACTAGTTTATGAACCCACACATTACGTTAATAAATTTTAAATAAAAAATTGTTATAAAAAATTTATGTAAAATTAAAATTAAAACAATAAAAATATTAAATATTTATAAAAATACAATAATAGTATAGTTATTTGTTATAATCAAATTTATCTTTTTAACAATTTTAAAAAATATTTTATTTAAAAAATTATATGTATTTAATAGATATAATTCAAATTTTTACTTTTATATAAATCATAAATTATATATATTTTTTATTATAATAAACAAAATGTAATGAAATATGATTTTATTAATATTTTAGCTATATTTTATTTTATTTTATTTTTGTATTTATCTTTTCAGGTGCAACGTGGAAACGACATGTGGAAAGTTGTGTTTACCTTTATTATATATAATAAAATATAAATATAGATTATATAAATTAATTGAAAAAGTTATATTAGACAAAATGGGCGGGAAAACAAAAATTAGGAGAGTTGAGAGAATGACACATGTCACAAATTATTTTTTGTTTTATATATACACACACACAGACATACACATGCGCACACACATACACATGCGCGCGCGCACACACACACACACACACACACACACACACACACATATATATATATATATATATTATATATATATATATATATATATATATATATATATATATATATATATATATATATTCAGAGCGTACCTATGAGATTTCAACATACGCAGCGTACTTTAATGCAAATGATTATTCACACATATTTTTTTAATAGACATGTATATGACAACATTATAAGATTTTTTTTTTCAAAAGGAGCAATATCATAAATCTTGTGAATGATAAAAAAAATCATGTAAATGATAAAAAAGATCATGTGAATGTTGTGAATGATCATTCAATTAGATTTCACATAAATACGCATCGAGCATTCACATAATTTTTAAGGACACAAAAAGTGTGAACATATGTGAAACTCATATATTATGCGTATAACATTAATTTAAACATGACTATGAGAATTTTTTTTTTTTTTTAAAAAAAACTTTTTAAAATTGGCACCTTCGGTGCACTTGATAGGTACTTTTTTGAACCCAAATGTATATGTGTGTGTGTGTGTGTGAGTGCGCGCGTGTGTGTGTGTGTGTGTATATATATATATATATATATATATATATATATATATATATAAATAGAGATTATTTTTAATGGGCAATTCTATATGCACACCCCCCTCAATTGCTAATCACACACCTCATTCTTAATGTGAGAGGAGATTAACTTTTAATCATTGAGTCTCACGTCATTAACAAAAATAATGTGAGTGCGGGGGTGTGTGATTAGTAAAAATTAAGGAAAGGATGATGTGCATATAACAATGCCCTTTTTAATTAAGTTATACAAAAAACAATTTAAAACACGTTAAACTTTTAATAATTAATTAAATTGAATATTATTTTTAATTTTATAAACTAAAATTATATTTTTTTAAATTTATTATATAATTAAATAAATTATTAATTAAATCCAAAGATAAATTTAGGTTAAGTTAAACTAATTTATTAAAATAAATAAAATAATACATTACGTTAGTGTATTATGTGTCAATATGACATCACTATTGTATCATGGTTGATTTCATAAAACACTTGAGGGTCACACTGATAAGCACAATTGATCAGATGCAATCGAACAACAAATGAATGATATTGGATATTATTTATGACACCAAATGATTATTGATATTAATTTAATGGGTGATTAATTATATCTCAAAGTACGAAAACTAAAAGTGTAATATTAGATATTGTAGTGATTTAATTGTTATTGAATGAAAATTATATAATTATTTAGTCGTTTATTTATTATTGGATATTAAATAAAAGATATATTTATTTGAATTGATATTATCATCTACTTATTAGATAAATATATGGATATATAATGTATAGAGATAAGTATATAAGATTTAAATAATAAAGATAATTATTAGGATACATATTATATATTATTATATTTAAGTTTAATCAAATCAAACTCTTAATTAATAATCTTTTTTATATTAATAAAGGAGAAACAATTATTGCCACATGTTATCACCTCAATTAACCAAAATTTTATTTTCCCTCCAACTTTTCCTAGTATTTATAACTTTCTCATTTAATTATCTAATTGATTTTAAAAAGTAATTAAAAACTAAAATTAATTACAATGTAATTTAAGTTTTATTAATGAAAGCCAATTTAATTTAACCACTTCGAAATTTAACATTTAAATTTACCCAAACAATTTATTTTGAATAATAAAGGAGAAACAATTATTGCCACATGTTATCACCTCAATTAACCAAAATTTTATTTTCCCTCCAACTTTTCCTAATATAACTTTCTCATTTAATTATCTAACTGATTTTAAAAAGTAATTAAAAACTAAAATTAATTACAATGTAATTTAAGTTTTATTAATGAAAGTCAATTTAATTTAACCACTTCGAAATTTAACACTTAAATTTACCCAAACAATTTATTTTGAATTATTTTATAAAATTTTATGAAATTCTTTACTATTTTGAAATTTAACACTTAAATTAACCCAAACAATTTATTTTGAATTATTTTATAAAATTTTAAGAAATTGTTTACTATGTAAGTTTACCACATTAAACATGTTTCTATCTTGTATTTTTATTATAAGAATAAGAATGTAATATAAAATTTCATATTTTTAATTTAGTTTATTAATATAGTATCGACACTTTATTATTTTTTATTTTATAACAATATAATAAATTTGTAGCTTATTAAAAATTATTATTTATTAGATATACCTACATAATTTATAGGTTCATCTATCTATCTATTCTATTAAAATATTAAATGATGTCACTTGAAACCTAACTAAAATGTCAATTAGCATAACCTGGATGTGACACCTATAATAATCTACAATTTCTATGCTAAAATCTAATTAAATAGATTTAGGAAAAAGTTCGCCTATTATCTCGGATTTTTGTTTTAAATTTGAGTTCACGGCCCATGTCTTTTTTTAGCTTATCATCTAAACTTTTTAAAAATGCTAAAATAATAATTAAATTAACTTAGAGTTTTTTTTTTTGACTAGTTACCAAATTTTTATAGTTTTTTCTTTCTTCATTATTATTTAATTATTATTTATGTATTTTTTTCTTTGATCTCCTGCTTTATATATTATTAATTAATAATCTTTTTGGTAGTATAATATTGCTATTTTATTTTTTGTATCTATGATTATTTTTTGAATTACACTAATTTTAAAAAAATAGTTATTTAACTATCCCCTGTAATACACGGGTAATAAACTATAGTATATATATACACAAACATGCACGACCAAGGTTTTTAAAAAAATAGATTAAAAAAACACAAAACACACGCGAACACATGTATTGCGCGTTGTGTTCTTGGCAAAAAAACAAATACCAAACAAAAATGTTTGGTTTTTCTCGTCATTTGTGTGTTTGATTGCGTATTTGGCGCTGTTCGATCAAGTTATCATAAGTGGATATTGAAAGCTTCCTGTTCGTGTATTTTAGTCTTCAACTACAAAAGTACGAATTTTATAATTTTCTTCTTACTTATCTTATGCATAATTGATGATCCGTGTACGGAGTTCGTATAAAAATTTTTGTTGTGCGTTTAATATGATTAAAGTTTATTATTTTTATAATGAAAGATTGATACGAATTCCAAACACATTATATTTAATTAATTTAGACAAATAAAGCAATGTATTTGAATTTAATTTCTTTAATATATCAAGTTAATTTAAAAACTTAACTAAAATACTAATTTTGTTTATAAGACAATTAAAATCAATATATTTGAACTAACAAATTCAAAAATAGGGTTACAAAAATTTAAATTTATAAAGTTTTCAAGATTTTTGGCTTTTTAACTCTGAAATATAACACATAATTTTTTTATTTAGGAACGTTTGGTACGATATTTATCATTAAACATGAAATTGTTTAAATTTATGAATTTTTATGCGTTTTTTAACGCCAATCACACATGTACACAAATTGACATGAAAAATAAAAAAAAACCATAAAAACTCTCTTTTTAATTTTCATATTTCATATTTTTTTAATTTTAATAGATAAATGATATAAATAAAATATATATTAAGATTAATTAAAAATCAAGACTTTTATTACATGATGATAAAAACGTACTTAATTCTATTGTACCAAACATATATCATAAATAATATTAAAAAGTAACCAACTGTCAGTTTTCCCTTTTTTTTGAATTTTTCATTTATCATCTTTTTAATTTGTCATGTAATTTAATAAAATCCAATTTAAAATTCAATCCGAATAAAATCAAATCTATTATCATCTAACTTAAAAGTAATTTAATAATTAGTTTATAAACTTCGAATATTTCTCATTAGTATTTTTTATATTTTTATAATAATTATTATTTTATATATTTTTAAATGAGTTTATTATGAAAAAAACCAGCATGTTTTCACGTTTTTTGTGTTTTCGTCCCTTCATGTTATTTTTTTCATAAAAAACCTCAAGTTATTCTTTTCTTATTGGAGTAGTGAAATTTTGGACATTAGACCCCGTTATAATTTGTGAACCGGGTTTTAGAAACTTGAAAAACCGGGTTCTAATGTACAAATTTCACTAAACCAATAAGAAAAGAATAACTTGAGGTTTTTTATGGAAAAAAATAACATGGAGGGACGAAAACGCAAAAAACATGAAAACATATTGGTTTTTTTCATAATAAACCCTTTTTAAATCACAAATGTAATTAATAGATATCTATTAATTATTTTAAAAAGAACTAGTTTATTATCCGCGTATTATGCGGATATTTTTAATATATATATAAAATATAATAAATAAAAAAATAAATATATAAATATTATTTTTTAAACAAAAGTATATAAGATGATATTATTATTTATTATGACCTATTAATTTTGTATATTTCTAAATATATATGAAGAATAATTATTTTCTTATATATTTTTTAAAACTTTTATTATATTATATTGACTAAATTACATAAATGGTCCCTGTGGTTTATATAGAATTACGGTTTTAGTCCCTGAAAGTATTTTATTACACCAGAAGTCCCTAAAATCGAAAAGTTGTAACATTTTGGTCCCTGAAACTAACGGCCGTTAACTTGAGCCGTTAGTTGAGGGGCATTTTTGTCTTTTTGACTTTTAAGGACCATTTATGTAATATTCAAACTTTCAGGGACCATTTATGAAATTTTCATACTTTTCATATATATTTATCATTTCTTTCTTTTTTTATAATTTAATTATCCAAATATAACATTTTATTTTTTTATTCCTTTTGTTTTAATCATTAAATTTTTTTATATGTTTATTGTTATTATTAATGTTATTTTTTATATATTAATATAATTATTTATTTAAGATTATTATATGATATACCTGGTTCATATTTTTTTTTCAATTATTTTTTTCATTTAAGAAAATTGAAAATAAAAACTAGTTGTAGTTTTTTTCGTTCGGAAAATCTAAAATCGAAATGATTTATTTCTTTTCTCCATTCAAAAAAAATTCAAAATAACAAAACGTGTTGAAGCTTTTTTCCTTTTGAAAAAGAATATATTCAAAATGTTTCGTGGTTACTTCATTGCAAATACTTAATAAATTTTTTAATTATAAATGGTTTGAAAAAAATCAAGAATTGGAATGGTTCGTTGATTTTTAGTCAAATAAATTAAATTCCAAATGGTTTGTTGTTTTTATTGAAAAAATTGAAATTGTATTGACTTTTTTTTTATCTACGTTTAATTAAAAATCAAAATGGTTCTTTTGTTTGAAAAAAATCAGAAATCATAATGGTTTACCGTTTTTTGATCAAAATGGTTCGTCATTTTGATTTTTGATAAAAAAAATTTAATACCAGATGGTTATCGTTGTTTAAAAAAATCAAAAATCATAATGGTTCATCATTTTTTGATCAAAAAAAGTATCGAAATGGTTCATCGTTTATTTGATCCAAAAAACAATATTGAAGTGGTTCATAAATTTTTTTTATCGTTGTTTAATAAAAAAAATGATGAACCATTATAATGAAACATGTCGATTCTAATTTTTTTGATTAGAAAACGATGAACCATTATGATTTTTGATTTATTAAACAACGATAACCATCTTGATTTTAATGACGAACCATTTTGATTTTAATTTTTTTGATCAAAAAACGGTAAACCGTTATGATTTATGATTTTTTCAAACAAAAGAATAATTCTGATTTTTAACTAAACGTAGATAAAAAGATCAATACAATTTCAATTTTTTCAATAAAACAACAAACCATTTGGAATGTAATTTATTTGACTAAAAAGCGATTAACTATTCCAATTCGATTTTTACACACCATTTAGAATTAAAATTTTTTATTAAGTATTTGCAATGAAGAAACTACGAAGCATTTTGATTATATTCTTACTCAAAAGGAAAAAAGCTTCAACACGTTGTTATTTTGAATTTTTTTTGAATGGATAAAAGAAATAAATAATTTCGATTTTAGATTTTCCGAACGAAAAAAACTACAACTAGTTTTTATTTTTATTTTTTAAATGAAAAAAACAATAAGAAATATTTGGATTCTCAGTAAATAATTAAAAAAATGAACCAGGTATATCATATAATAATCTTAGATAAATAATTATAGTAATGTATAAAACAAAAATAACATTAATAATAACAATAAACAAATGAAAATTAATGATTAAAACAAAACCAATAAAAAAATAAAATATTATATTTGGATAATTAAATTATAAAAAAGAAAGTAAAAATATATATATATATATATATATATATATATATATATATATATATATATATATATATATATATATATATATATATATATAATATGAAAAGTATGAAAATTTCATAAATATTTTCTGAAAGTTTGAAAATTACATAAATGGTCCTTGAAAGTCAAAAAGACAAAAATGCCCCTGAAAGTAAGGCTCAAGTTAACGGCCGTTAGTTTCAGGGACCAAAATGTTACAACTTTTCAATTTTAGGGACTGCTGGTGTAATAAAATTCTTTCAGGGACTAAAACCGTAATTCCATATGAACCACCGGGACCATTTATGTAATTTAGTCTATTATATTATTATAATTAATAAGTTAGTAGATTATTAGATTTTGTTCGATTTGATTTGATTTGAATTTAAAAGTGGATTATATTAGATTTGGGTAGATTTAATTAATAAGTTAGTTGAGTATAGATTGTATTTGATTTGATTTGATTTGAATTTAGAAGTGAATTATATTAGATTTGGATAAATTTGATTTAATTTTCTTAATTATTTTTAAAATCTATAAATGTCACGTGTCGATTCACGGTGACGACACGTGGTTCACCAGAAACGCGTTTAATGGTGTAGATAGATATAAAAGGCTAAAAGTGTAACGATTGGCATCAAAAATATCAAAATACAATCTTTCAAGTAAAGAAACCTGAAATCAGCAATACCAACATCATCATCGATTACTATAAAAAACGAAACCATTCGAAAATCCAGGAAGCCAACAATCCCTATTCCAATTTCCCACTTTACTTGTGTTTTTTCAGCATACAAATCGCATGCCTGCAGCCATTCATCTTCAATTTCAAAACCCTACATCATCAATTCTGTCAAAAAGTTTAAAGGAGACGGTGATCGTAATCTTATTCGATATTCGTTGGTAATATGTTTTCTAATCGATTTCTATTTGAATTTTCAATCTTTATTTTGTATTATGCTTATTTGAACGGATAATGATTGTAAATTTTATTAGGGTTTTTGAAATTTGGGGATGATGACTAGGAAAACCTCGACTTGCGCTATTTGCGAGAATTCAAATCTTGCTTCTATCTGTACGGTTTGTGTCAATTACAGGTAAAATTTATAATTTTTGTAAAAAAATTGTTAATGTTTGTGTTTAATTTGGCCAATTTAGCTCAAACAGGCATCTCATTGATATGCATTTTACTTTTTTGAAATATTGATGTGGAAGTGATTAACTTTCCTAGTTGAATTGATATGTTTTAAAATTGATAAATACATCAACATATAATATAATGTCTTGTCTATATGCAGGTTAAATTCATATGGCACTAATTTGACTTCATTAAAGAGCCGTCGAGATTCTTTATACTCGAAATTGAGTGAAGTGCTTGTTGCTAAGGTTTTATCTAACCTTGGAACTTTTCTTCATTCTGATTCTTTATATTGGACATGATTAATATGCGAAACATCGGTGAACATTCAAATGTTTGTGTTTTCGTTTTGTTGTAATGCTTCTGTTTTACTTTGAGATTTGAATTGTATAATTTTGTTTTAACATTGGCATGAGGTGAATGGACTAGACTCTAAAAACTAATCTTTCACAACATTTAGACTTTAGAGGTCATTTTTGGTTGCTAAAAACCAGTTTATTTCTAACTCTGTTTTTCAGGGTAAGGCAGATGATCAACTTAGTTGGAGGGTCCT
The DNA here is from genome assembly GCA_020465985.1 of Centrapalus pauciflorus. Lineage (NCBI taxonomy): Eukaryota > Viridiplantae > Streptophyta > Magnoliopsida > Asterales > Asteraceae > Centrapalus > Centrapalus pauciflorus. Next base: position 166,916 of record JAANYP010009535.1, on the reverse strand, counting down.
TCAACATGAAAAACTTGCCAATTTGAGAGAGAAGCTTCATTTTCGTAAAGAACAGCTTTCAAAAGGTTAGCCGTACAATGCCTGTGGGTAATATATACAATGATATTATTAGATCATTGTATACTAAAATTTTGCTTTGTAGATAAAGCGAAGGTTGAAAAGTTGACGTCTGACTTGAAAGTTAGATATGAATTGCTTGAATCAGCCATGAATGTGGTATGAAAATGTATTTGTGTTTTCTTTTCTTCTTATTATACTGAAGAGAAACTTATGCTAGAGATTGGATTATAATGTTGACATATCTTTCCATTTACAGTTGGAAAGAAACCGCAAAGAGCAACTTGAGAAGTATTATCCTAATCTTATATGCACTCAGAGCCTTGGGCATGTAAGGATTGTCCTTAATGAATGCTTTTGATTTCTGTAGTTTCTTCAATATGTATGAAGATCATTCTATTGTACCCCTTGTTAAACATTGATTTTTGATTTCAAGCCTTGTACTTCCGAAACACAAATTTTTGCAACCTTAGCACCTACGTTATTATGTGTCTTCTTAAAATGGTCATATGGTCTATTTTGACATCATATCGTAGAAGACATCTGATACGACCCCAGGTCACTGGGGTAAGGTGTATCGGAGGCAGAATCGGAAAGGGGGGGGACCAAATCAGGGGCAGGGGGTCTAGAGGATACTTTCTATTTTATATTTTAATTATTTATGTTTTATTTGTTAAGGGGGAACGTATTTTTGGTAGGTGATGACTATTTATTCTAGGGCTGGCCTCCATAGGGAGGAGGGTTTTTTTTAGTTTTCTTTACGTATTGTTTGGAGATTACTGGATCTCGAATACCAGGTTTTTATTTAAGCATTCAATTGCAATTGATTTTGAGTAGTAATCTGATATTTCGATTCGATTCATATCAACATCCTTTCAAAAGAAACAATGAATATTGGTTTCTATATTTATGTGTTGTGTTTAACATGGTGGCTTTTATGGCATGCAGATGGCAATTACATCAGAACGTCTTCATAAACAATCTGTTGTTATCAAACAGATATGCAAGTTGTTTCCACAGCGCAAGGTAAACAAAATACATGAGTTTATGAGCTTCTACATATAATCAAATTATATATATGTTATAGCAAAGGAGTTGATAATTAGGTAGGAGCCTTGGAGGTTTGCATGTACAAACTACAGAGTTCACATTACTTGGCTGCAGGTGAACATAGATGGAGAAAGGAAAGACGGGTCAAGTGGACAATATGATCAAATTTGCAATGCACGATTACCAAGAGGACTTGATCCCCATTCAGTCCCCTCTGATGAACTTGCAGCTTCTTTGGGGTAACATATTTCCTGTTTTGATTTAACTATATATGTGTGTGCGTGCATGCACGCACAAGTGATATAGTCAACCACTAATATTTTTTTTCTCATTTAGTGTGTGGAATTGCTACGGTTTCTTAATACACACAGTACATGTGATACACATACTCTGACTGCCTCCCTGTGTCATGGATATGGCAGTACGCTTCATATCTAAATTAGTTTAACATCTATCACCTTTTTCTTATGTAATGGCTCTTCTTGTGAGTTGTGACAATGCCAAGGATTCGTCTTTATGCCCACTTTTGCAATCACCAAAAAGATAGTGAAATTTATAAATATTAGTTCAGTTAGTTATTAGAATTAAGGGTTTTATATTAGCAGAAGGAAATATTTCTTCTGGGTATTAGTATGTTCATAAAACACAGTTTACCAGGTGAAACTAATGCCATTATGCTTGTGAACTTTTCCAACACCAGTTATTTACGTTTATTGTGTTTGTTTCCGGATAAGTATTAGTGTTACATATAGATATAATTTTTTGTATATAATTTTTAGTGAATCACATAAGGAGGGCTTATAGTTTGGGAATAGGGGTATAATACAATTTTATGGTGTTACGCTTAATTTGATATATTGGATTTGGTGGTCTATTGAAATTCTTACGAGTTTCGTGCTTTCGTCATAGTCTTCTTGTTTCTGATAAAAATTCTTTAGGATCTTATCAAATTGGTATGAAAGCAACTCATGTGACTAATGGCTGCCAATAGAGCGCTAGCACTGAGAGAAATTTGATAATAATATTGGAGAGGAACCGATCCACAATAGTAGAGACTAGAGAGGTTTCCAAGGTTGGATGAAAAGATCGAGGCACAATGTTCTTCGATGGATGATGTGTTGCGTAAGTTATTAGATGCCTACATGTAAGGACTAAGGAGTGGTGCCACTAGCAACAGCGACAATGGGGAAATCAGCGATCTATTGATAAAAAAGAGGGAGTCAGGAGTGAGGGATATGCAACTGTGAGGTTGGAGCGAAGGGGCCTGCCTAGGGTGGCATCAAAGTATCAAGGGTCAGATGCAAAAATCACGATACTTGAGGTCTGAGGATGAGTGAAATCTGGTCATTGCAACATGGTCCTGCTGTCGCAGTCAGTGATAATCAAGAGGGATGGAGCGATGGTTTGTTGTGTGCAGGCAGGCCCAAATGACACAAGGAAAGGACCGAGAAAGAGAGACATCAGGTCGAGTGAGGCAGCGGTTGGCCGGTGGCTGAGTATCAAGCGATAATCACAAGGCAACACAAGGGGTCTCGGGAAGCAATCTCTCTACGATGTAGGGACCTAGCGTTGGAGGGGTCTGATTCTTACTGAGGGATATATCGATCAGGCTTGGCGACAAATGAGGATATAAAGCGGTGGAAAGATGAGTGAAGGCTTGGTTTTAAAAAGCGCGAGGCGCACCGTTGCGAAAAGAGTTCTAAAGCCCGAGGCGTGAGGCGCGATGTGAGGCGCGCGAATCACGTACGCAAGGCGCACTTGTTTTGGTATCATAATCCATATATAGCAACACATTAATACCACTTTAACAACTGAAAATGTAAAATACCAAAATATAGAAAATATACACAATCTTCTTTACAAATTTGAATTCCTTTAACAATTAATCAAAAAGGGACTCATATTATTCTTTTCTGGGCCAAATTTAATGAAACGACAAGGAGGCGCTCGCAACAGCGTGTGTTGCGCAAGGCTTTGAGCCTCGACGAGCCTCGCGCCTCACTTAGCCTGAGGCGCGCTTTTTTAAAACACAGAGTGAAGGATTTAACAGAAGTGGGCCTAAAAGCAGGCGTCCTTGAGTTGAATGGGGGACCAAAAGAGTGGGATGAATGGATCATTTTGGGCCTGAAGAATTCAATGAGTTACATATTGTGTTGAATGCAGATGATGGGCCTTGTTTTGGCAAATTGAGGCGATATAGCTGATTATGGGCCTACTTGGAGATGTCATCAACTCGTTATCAACTCTTAATGGGTTCAATGTCATCATCATTGTTGAAAAATTATAGTAGGATTTTGTATACAGTCGTATATATGTAATGTATGCAAGAAAGGCTGTCAATTAGCCTGTCATTGTAGTATATGGGTTTGATTTCCTTGGCTCTGAAGGGAGATATGATAATACTTAAAAAAAACCTTTCTCCTAACCATAATGGGTCAAATTAAGGTTTTATTACAAGGCATTTTGGCCAAGGCCCGATAGATGCTTTAGTGGATGACTACCTGCAGTAATGGGGAACGCACCAGGGAAAAATTGGGAATGAAGCTAAATGCATTGCATGTGAAAACAAGAGATGCCAGTTGAAAATGTGGCAACTGTTTGGACGCATACAACAGTATTTTGTTTTAAACCTTAAGGAGAAGGTGTCTTCTAGGGAGGGAGTAATATTAGTCCTAGAATAAGTATTACTATTGCAGATATATATGAACTCTTAAAGAAAATTATTGTTTATCAGATAATATGGACTTATAGTTTGGGATTCTATAAATAGGGTTTAATTTATAATGCTTGATTTGATATATTGAATTTGGTAATTTCAATTGATTATTAATACTCAATAGGTAGACATAGATGGCCTCAAAAAAGATGCCAAAATTTTTTTTTTTTTTTTTTGTGTATTTTGTTTTTAATATCGTGTCTTATCAGTTTGGTTCCTAGAAATAAGCATGAGTGAAACTTGTGATGCAGCCTAGCTTGGCTAGTGGATATAACATGTCTAAAACATGGATGAGCAGAACACCCGTTTTACCCGAACCGAACTGGACATGAACAAGATATTTTCGGGCGGGTTCTCGGTTCCTATAATTTTTTTAAACAATTTTCGGTTCGGTCTGGTTTTGTAATTTCCTATTGTAGAAGTCGGGAAAAACCAGGACCAAACCAGTGCCATACGGTCCAGTTCTTGGTTCTTAATTTTGGGCATTTTCAGTTTTGGTTTTTTCGGGTTTGATCCTGTTCAGGCTGCTTCCGGAACCGAACTCATCCCCAGTCTAAAAACATCAACAGTGTAGAACAGTTTGTCCTTTCGACAATATATTGTCAAGACTGATATGACTTTCATGCCCGGGGCTATGAGCTCCCTACTCCAGTCCCAAAAGGAAAAGTAATTGGAATTTAGTAGTTAGATTCAGCTAACACCTGGTATGGTTACTATTAGAATTCTATATTTATGGAATAGGGTTTTATGGTAATTAGGTTTCCGTTATGTAGTTCTCTTAATTACATTGTTATTTGTGTGTATATTGAGGGTTTATCCTCATTGTGAAATGAAGCATATATTTTCCAGAATTCCTTGTTTTGTTACTATGACATATAACCTGAGTCCAATATTGAAAGACCTTGTTAATTTTTGTTATATTTTTTCTCAATAGATATATGGTGCAGCTTCTTAATCTTATTGTTCACAATGTTGGTGCTCCTGCGCTTCATAACTCGGGTTTTGCGGTAATTTTTTATCACCTTGTGTATTATAACAATTCTGTGTGCATCCTACTACTAATAGTTTCTGCAATTTTATTAGTGTGTTTAATATATTTTGTTATGACATTTGAGTCAATATGCTAGCTGTTAGTTGGTTTAAACTCATCAATATACAAAGCAAATAGATTCACCGCATAAAACACAACACAAAGTATGAACAATATCATGTGATCAATATTCACCTGAAAATATATATCTAGGTTTCCAAAATAATGTTTCACTAGCTTTACTTACAGGTTGAAAAGTGAGCTATACAAACCAATGTAAAATCTTGTTAGTTAAACTGTTCCACCAGCACATATGTTTTATAAACTTGAATATCTTATTGGTCTTGCGATTATATGATAAACTTTCTATAAATGTGATGAAATGTATACGAAGTTCGATAATACTACACCTGTTATACCACTTATGTTACTTTTTGTTGCAGGGTTCATGCTCCCGAATATGGCAACGTGATTCTTATTGGGATGCACGCCCATCCTCCAGAAGGTACCGGATAGCCATTATATAATATTTGTTGTTAAATGTTGTATTGATTCATTGTATTCAATGCAGCAACGAGTATCCACTATTTATACCACGACAAAATTTTTGCACTACTGGTGTGGAAACTTCATGGTCCGATAGAAGTTCGAGTAATTTTGGTGTTGCTTCAATGGAATCCGAAAGGAAGCCTCGTTTAGATTCTTCCAGTAGCAGTAGTAGCTTCAACTATACAACGGCTTCCCCTCACTCTGTCGAAACGCACATGGATTTGCAAAAAGGAATTTCACTTCTCAAGAAAAGTGTCGCTTGCGTAACCGCATATTGTTACAACTCATTATGCCTCGAAGTTCCTGCTGAGGCATCTACTTTCGAAGCATTTGCAAAGTTGTTGTCAATGCTTTCTTCTTCTAAAGAAGTTAGAACCGCTGTTTCGTTGAAAATGGCTTGTTCAAGGTACTTACCTACTTGATTCTCCCTTTGAGACACATATTAGAGATGTAATTGAATCGATTCAAATTGCCAAGCATGAGTTGGACTTGACATTAGAACTCAACGCTCGAAACTTGAATCGAGCCTTTGCTCAAGCCTTATTTTCAAGGTTGAGCTTGAGTAAGTAATTGATATTTTTGAGCTCGGCTCGATTATCTTTGAAATGAAAGGGTATTTAGCATAAGCTAGACTCGACCAAATTTTGTATTTAGGGAGTTTTTATAAGTTTGCACAATGCAAGTTGTGAAACCCGCATTTTACATAAACAGGGGCAAAGTGCTTTTTCAAAATGGTGCATAGAGTCCAAATTTGTGCATAATTAGGTTTTGAAAACGCAATGCCAAATGCTTAATGCTGTTTTTTCAAAACTTGTATGCTGATTAACAACTCCAAAATGCAATCCCAAACACCCCTTAACAAGATATTAATGTATACACACACAAAGAAAAAAGATCTAAATCAACATAAGCTTGATAATGGTCGCATGTTTTATCCTCTTACGGGTCGATCTTTTAATACCCTCAAGTTCGATCTCAACTCAAGTTGATTTGAATTCAAGTACTTTTCGAGTTGGCTTGAAGACCAATTTGCTTTTTTCTCTATGGCTCCTGCCACATTGGTTAAACCTATCACATCATTCTTTCCAAAATTGCAGATCATCTAAGCAAGTTCAGCAGTTGAACTATTCTGTATGGAACGTCAATTCAGCCATTTCGTCAAGTACTTTACTTGATAGTACACATTCTTCGGCGTCAATGGTACTTGTAATTAATCTATATCCACAGACTGCACATCTGTTTGCAATTATTAATGGTTGCTACTTCGTATTTCCATGTGCAGAGAAATGCACGCGACAAAAGTCTATCAAGCTCTGCTGCTAGTTATCTTTACGCTAATGATATGGTCGATAATACAAAAAACGAGACACTTACAGATGGATGGGATCTTGTGGAACATCCTACTTTGCCGCCTCCACCATCACAGACTGAGGATGTAGAGCATTGGACTCGAGCCATGTTTATTGATGCAACAAAGAAATAATCTTCTTTAACAACCTCTTATCGAAGTAAGTAGATCCAAATCTCTGAAAATCAATATGATATAATTACACTAAGTTCCTTCTGTTCGTGTGTGCTTGGCTCGTATGGTTGTATATAATAGAACTGAACCCTTGAAATAAAAATAATTATAAACGTATCATGTTTGAAGATATTGCTAACCTCCGGGTAGGCTAAACTTATAAGTTAGAAATGTAAAATTGCTGTTAGGTGGCAAAATGGACAGGTTAGGGCATTTTTGTTAATCTTTTTCATTTAGTCTGGATATGGAGGGCTGTCTGGATAGAAGCAATCGTTGTTTGTTTTATTTGCTGAATAAGTTATCTGAATAAACAAAGTTACAATTTTAGTATTTTACCCTTATTTATAAAAGTTACTATAAATAACCAAAAATGTTGAACAATCAATAAGACAATGACACTAGCAGCATTTGTGACCGTAATCATAATTACTAGGATAACCAAACATGTTAAATCATTATTGAAATCATAATCCACAATGAAACTCAATCTGCAAAACAACGAAAAAGAAAAAGACTCCAAAGACTACTACAGGCACTCAATAAACACACCATACCCATAGCCAATCAAATAGAAAAGAGCAGCAATGAAAACATGACACTCCAAAAAACCCACGATTAATCAGAGACGAAATCATCACCAACCGTTTAAAATCAAACACATATCATACACAATCACAGCTCTAATTATACAAAACCAACAAGGAAACAACAGTATATCAGAATCAAACCAATTAAAATCACACACCAATAAACTTGGATTGTCAAAACTCAACATGATGGTGGTTGCAGCGATGGAAAGCATGGCTGCGACAGCGGAAAGGTGGTTGCAGCAAATATTATTCTACTTTGAAACCTACTTCATACAACCACGGCGCAAGATGGTTCGAGTCTTCCACAGTCGTAGAGCGGCCCGGTCACCGGTGGTGATGAGACGAAGTAGAGGGCTGAGCTGTAGAAGCGTGTGGTTGTATGAAGTCGATTTTCGAACTGTGGTTGTATGAAGCTTGTAGGAGAGCTGAGCATTGGAAGCTTTGGGTTTGTACGAAGTATAGGGCTGAGCAGTAGAAGCTTGAAGGAGACTGGAGGGTGCTAATGATGCGTGAAAGAAACCTGTGGTAAAATTAGGGGTGTGCAATATAACCGAACCCAAATAACCTACCCGAACCGAACCTTAATCGGGTTAAATGGGTCGGGTTATTCGGTTTAAATGGTACCCGAATAAGTAATTCGGTTCGGCTTACGGGTAGGATTCATGCTTGTTCGGGTACCCAAATAACCCGAATAACACGTTTAATATATATTTGTCATTTTTTGATTTGTTTATAATTATAACTAGAATTGTTTATATATAGAATGTAAATATGTAAATACCCACTTTTGATACTCAAATTATTTAACCCGTTTTACCCAAATTACCCAACTCATATAACCCGTTTAAACTGCTTTGTAGATGATTTTATTTTTATACCAAAACCGAATAACCTGATACCCGTTTAACCCAAAACCGATTAAGCCGTCCCCTTATTTGGTTTGGGTTCGGCTAGCTAACCCACACACTCTAACCCGACACCCAATTAACCGCCCGAATAACACCCGTAGGTAAAATAGTAATTGAGAGGGCTGAGGCTGGATGGCCAAAATTTTGGGCTTAAAGAAATGAATGAGCGAGTTCTATTTACTGATTGAACAAGTCCAAAACAAACATCCTCATATAGCTGAGCTAATAAGTTTTATTACCCACTCAGCCCATTCATCCAAAACAAACAAGCCCTTAGATGGATTGAGTAACGGGGTTAAAGGTAAAATTATATGGCGTATAAAAAAGTTATGGGTCAACCATACAACACTTTTTGTCTTTTTAATTTTTCCCTTCTAAACTCAATGATTAATATGTTAAATATGAGTAGAGAAATTATTAAAGTTAGGGTAAATATCAGTTAATAGTAAACAAGTTTCACATTTGTTCCACTTGGGTCGTTCAAAGTTCTTTTTTGAAAGGTTTAATCACATAGTTTCAATTTTGTTTAAATGTTGTGAAAGAATTTAAACCATAAAACTAGTTATTTTGGGTTACACTTGTATGCATATCATGTAACTTATTTGTTCTCACCATTCTTACAGGTAATTGCATTCTCAATAGATCTTAAATCTGTGTGTGTGTGTCTCTACACACACACACATAAGTAGGATCGTATATGATGTTAAAATATTGATGAGAAATATGAGAAGGAATATTATTTAACTATAGTTATTATTGGCCAAAATTGTTTCTTATATTTCTCACGATATTTAATTTTTACAGCTGGTCCTATATATATGTGTGTGTGTGTGTATGTATATTTATAGAATCTGGATCATGAGCGTACCCTAAATAATCGAGAGAACCGAACGCACCCTCGGTGAATGATCATTCACAGATTTTCTTACATAAACATGTATAAACCAAGATTATAAGACTTTTTATCAAAAGAATCATACCTTTATACATTAAGATTCGAAAAATAAATCTTGTGAACGGTTGAAAAAAATCATGTGAAAGACCATTCACAAAATTTTTAAGGACGTAAACTTGGTGAATGTATCTGAAATTTACATGTCATGTGTGAAACATTAATTTAAACATTATTGTGACAAAAAAATTCAAAGAGAAGTTTTTAAGGGCGGTATCTTAGTGTACTCGATTTTGAGTGATACTTTTCTAAATCTAAGTCTCTCTCTCTATATGTATATGTATGTGTATGTGTATATGTATGTGTATGTGTATATGTATATGTATATGTATATGTATATGTATATGTATATGTATATGTATATGTATATGTATATGTATATGTATATGTATATGTGTATCTATGTATGTATGTATATATATGTATATGTATATAATTATATATACTATCTCATTGTGGAATATGATTTCATTACCAAAGTTTATAATACTAATGAAAAATCCTATGTTAGCTAAAATATGTAACAAAAGGTACCAAAATCATATTTTAGAAGCCACACACATCCATGCCACTGTTTGTTTATTTGTTTTTCTTTTGTAAATTTTTTTTGAAAACATTCATAAACATTGAAACAAAAACGAAACTTGAGTGGCCTTGCAAAGAAACGTGAGTCATCTAGGCAGAACACTTATGAAACTTGGTTAATTATGATTATACCAGGTTCAACCTTGGTTCAGTAATCGGTTTATTTTTATGCAACACCATTATTTTTTTTTTACTTATAGGGTAATTTGTTGTTTAGCATTCGGGAAATAACTTCGATTGTTTGATTACTAAGATGATTGACTTGCTTGTTCTACTATACAGGTGAACTGCAGTCTTGCTCGAATGCTTAGGGAAAGAATTATGTCAAAAAGTTCACGAATGACCAAATATGACATGTAAATAGTAAATATTCGAAGTTGTATATATGATTCTTTTCTTTCTTTCTATATCGTATTTCAGTTTTTATTTCATTTGCAGTTAGTCTTTACCAACTTCAAGTATATCGTTTTTCTGACATGATATAACGATACAATCAAATTTGTTCGGTGTCAGCATTGTGCTTTTCTCTCGTACTAAACATCAGTGACACAGAGGACTTAAATCTTCTGCATCGTTAAATTTGATTGATTTGTTATACTGCTGATGCCGTCTGGCAACTCGTTATCCTTTTTGCCATTTACTTCACTGAACTTTTGAAATCCTGATATTGAGGACTAAACTTGTTTCATTTTGTTCCTGAGATTGCTGATTTTTTTTTTCCTGTACATATATGTAGTGATAGGTGGCGAAAACCGTTAGGATTTTAAAAAATTTAGCGACCCGAGTGGCAAAAGCATTAGTCGAGTCGTAATATATCAAGTTTTGATAAGTTCAGTGACTTAAATGTTGTCCAGTATAAGAACAGTCAAAAGTATGCTGCTATAGAATGTTTTGCCATTTACTTCACTGAACTTTTGAAATCCTGATATTGAGGACTAAACTTGTTTCATTTTGTCTCTGAGATTGCTGAATTTTTATTTTTTTTATTGTACATATATGTAGTGATAGGTGGTGAAACTCGTTAGGATTTTAAAAAATTTAGCGACCCAAGTGACAAAAGCATTAGTCGAGTCGTAATATATCAAGTTTTGATAAGTTCAGTGACTTAAATGTTGTCCGAAATAAGAACAGTCAAAAGTATGTTGCTATACAATGTTTTGCCATTTACTTCACTGAACTATTGAAATCCTGATATTGAGGACTAAACTTGTTTCATTTTGTCTCTGAGATTGCTGAATTTTTTTTTTTTCCTGTACATATATGTAGTGATAGGTGGTGAAAATCGTTAGGATTTTAAAAATTTTAGCGACCCAAGTGACAAAAGCATTAGTCGAGTCGTAATATATCAAGTTTTGATAAGTTCAGTGACTTAAGCGATGTATATATAAATGTTGTCCAAAATAAGAATCAAAAGTATGTTGCCATAGAATGTTATCATATAAGTGTTGTCCAAAATAAGAAAAGTCAAAAGTATGTTGCTATAGAATGTTAACATATAAATGTTGGTAATAATTATGATGATGAAATCTAGGACAGGGAATTGTCATGTTTTACCTTTATCCAACTATCAGGAATGAGGTTGCCTTTTAAAGTTTTGCATATTCCTTCTCTATTAAGTAAAAGAGTTGTTTGCCTTGGTGGTGTAAATCAAGATTATGGCTTTAAATGGTTGTACATGGTGCGTTAGATGTTGTACCGTTAGGAAACGACATAGTTATCCTCACCTTATAGACAACGATGACAAACATTATGCGTATCAAATGCCTCGAGTCACAATCACATAAAATAGGTAACCTTGCAAGTACAGATAGTTTTGTTTTCGTAAGCTATGCCTTTGTCGTATGGATGGGTTTGTCGATTAGAAGGTGCATGGTCATGATGTCCAATTGGCTATATCTGACTTGTACCTTATGCATTAAAAGTTGTATTCATGTCTCGTGTTGACAATTTCTTTTGAGAGTCGTAAAGATCATCGTGTTGGTAAGAGTTTGTTTGATTAGATGAAATGAAATGACAAATGAATGGATTGAGTAAGAGGGTAATGGAATGAATTACTTACATTCCGTTGTGATGTTTGGTTGTATTATTGAAATGAAACGAATAATTACACATTACTGTTTATTATTGGTATGTATGAATAACATATGAAGAATGAACGTGGGATATTTGTGTAAAAAATCTTTAAGTTGGATCATTTATGTGATTAAAACCCCAATCATTTTTCATTGCACAAAAACTCCCAACCGGTAAAATCTTATGGAATTTGGTTATTACCGATTGTAGCTAATTGAAAGTCACAGACCATCGTCGACAAAGTCATCAGTGACCACCAGAATTTTGTCGAAAAAGTAAATTCCAACAACAAAAACACAGATTTGAACAAAGAAATCAACAAAAAATGTGAATTTGAATCATAAATGATCCAACTTAAAGATTTTTTACATTTTTCATTTTTCATTGGGGAATGTGCATACCTCATTAAATTTAATATTTCAACAAATAATCAAATAATAAATGCCAAATAAATTCAATTGATACATTTTCAAATTTAACAAAAATTACACAAATTCAAAAAAAGATGATGGATATCGATGCATTTCATCGTTGATTTTGTTTATCTATGCATCATGTTAAAAAAAAAGACGCATTTAACAAAAGATAATACAAAAATTCATTTATGCATCGTGTTCAACTTGTTCATCATTCTTTTATACATCGTGTTTGTCGTTCGTATTCTTCATTGAGCTATGCATCATGTTCAACTTGTTCATCATTCATTTATGCATCGTCATTGTTCATCGTCCATTTATGCATCATCATTTTTCGTTGTTCATCGTTCATCATCCATCTATGCATTGTCATTGTTCATCATCCATTGATGCATTATCATTATTCATCGTTCATCATCCATCTATGCATCATGTTCTTCATAATTATCATCGGTTACCTCTCTTGTTCATGTTCATCATCATCGTTGTTCATCGTTATTCTTCGTCTTCAAATCATCATCACTAAGAAAATCATGAAGAACACGATTAGAGAGAAAGAGAGAGAGAGAGAGAGAGAGAGAGAGAGAGAGAGATGAGGAGGAAAATGAGGAATGTAGTTAATATGAGATTTTAATTCAAAATGTAACTCCTAATTATCATTTAATGATTTTTAGAAATAAATTAATTATCATGTCTTTAGTTTTCCCTAAATGCCCTTTGTGCACCCTTGGTGGATTATCCGATGCACAAAAGTGCCTCGAGGTGCCCCGATGCATAAAAGTTCTCATTTGAACCTCAATCTATATATATATATATATATATATATATATATATATATATATATATATATATATATATATATATATATATATATATATATATATATATATATATATATATATATATATATAGATTCAAGATCAATGGGGTACCAAGTTAGACTGGGGTACCGGGGAACCATTTATAGCCAATCACTTATAATTAAAATCTAAAATATAATATAGATTTTGCCTAAAATTCTTTCCCACATTAATTAATGTTGGGGGTAAAAATAATATTGAAAAGTTTAAATTAGAATCAAAGATTCTGTGTATCCCATGAAAATCTCCATTTCAGTTAATATCATTCCTTACACTCATACTGAACATGTGCAATGAGGACACTCGATAAACCACGATTGAACATGTTCAATACAGTCAATATTGCTTTATCACCAAAACGGTTAAGAGCGACTAAAAACAATAAACCCCGATTGCACATGTTCAATAACGTGTAAATAATATTGAACATTCACGAATGGTTTGATGAAAATAATAAATACCTTTATTTGACACCTCCGGTTGAACATGTTCACTAAAACCCATTGTCGAATCTAATTGAACATGTTCACTAAAACCCATTGTCGAATCCGATTGAACATGTTCACTAAAACTCTTTGTCGAATCCAATTGAACATGTTCATTGAAACCTATTTTGAAATTTATTATAGATATGGTATAGAAGTAAATCCCTATAATTAAGGGATTTATTAGTTGTTATTTATTAATTAAGATTCTAATTGACTATATTACCATTTTTTACTTATAACCAAACATGGGTGGACTCCGGTTCCCCAGTCTAATATGGTACCCCATTGATCCTGACCCTATATATATATATATATATATATATATATATATATATATATATATATATATATATATATATATATATATATATATATATATATATATATATATATATATATCTTTAAACATCCGTATTTTGACAAACGACACCATACTAGATCTGCGACTGATGAGTAGTCGACTACATTATTTATTATTTATTATTTTTAACTTAGTAAATTTATGGGACCTTCCATATCACTTTTTTTGGCAAGTGCCAATGTGCCATTGCTTTTTGCTAAATGGTATTGCTTTACAAAGGCATGAAGCAAGCCACAAAAGGTGCATCCTTGCTAAAGAAAAAGCTTTAGAGAAGGCAATTTCTTTAAAAGTATTTAGGAATACTCGAAAATATATCATTTTTGTGTGAATAATATTCTTTTTATAGTTTGTTCGATATCGTACATGTGAAAAAGTTGAAGATGACGGATTTTGTTTTCAGATAAATTTTGAGATATTGTACTTTCTAAACAAATCGACTGATCATTATTGTTACTTCAATATAAAAGAATGCTAAACATAAGATATTCATGTAGCCGAATAGGCGAATATTCAGTAATTATATAACTAAGTTCATACCCATTTTGTGAATTAAATGAATATATTCAGAATTGTAGGTTTACGAGTCTTTTTAATTTACTAAGGTTTAATGTTAGAGTTCATATTAAAAAAACCTCACCAACTTTCTTTATTTTCGCGAATAAGTCCTTCAATTTTTTTTCTTATTGTTTAAGTCTCTAAACTATTTTTGTTTTATTCACAAGTATATATTTGACTTGTTTGACCAGTTACCATTTTTTCATTTGATTAATGTTGTAAAAACCAACCATCTTTCCATATTTTAGTAATTAAGTCCTTAGATTTTTAATTTTATCAGTGGCATTTTACCGGATAATCAGGTAGCCAGTAAAAGTTATATACTTTTGAACAAGACAAACATGGTTTAGGGACTTAAACAATTGGAAAAAAAGTTTAGAGACTTGATTGAGAAAATAAGAAAAGTTGATTGAGTTTTTTTAATATTAAACCTTAATGTTATTATCTATCTACCATTTGTTCGTTTAGATGACAATTTTTTCCCCGGTCATTATTTTACATGTTCAATATGTGACTCTTTAGTGATACTTTGACACTTTGCAAGTGACACTATGATCCAAATGAATTCTTGAAGAATCAAGATTTAGATGGTATGAAAACAAAAAACTTTTCATACACACACAAAATTTTTTTTGATTTGTCTCCGACCATCGGCCACAGAGAAAAGAAAAATCAGTAGTTTTTCT
Source organism: Centrapalus pauciflorus (assembly GCA_020465985.1). Classification (NCBI taxonomy): domain Eukaryota; kingdom Viridiplantae; phylum Streptophyta; class Magnoliopsida; order Asterales; family Asteraceae; genus Centrapalus; species Centrapalus pauciflorus. The sequence goes on along the minus strand of JAANYP010009535.1, from coordinate 151,518 downwards.
ATCTTTTCGTTGAGGTATTACAAAATTAAGTGGAGCCCTGATGATGGTTGTTGCTTTTAGACATTCTCAGGACCAGCCCTGAAACTAAATAAAGTATCCGTCGACAAAATCCAAATTTGACAAAACCAAACATGATCTTGACGACCTTGGTATACATCACCAACTCTCCAAATAAACTATTTATTGGTACTAAGTGATCGACCATTTGTGCTCAACATGAATTTAACTCGTTGAAAGCTATGTCGTTCCGATCCAGATTGCCCGTAGGGTGCACGATCCTATGATAACCTAGAGCTTACGAGTTCTCAACCGAAATCTTCGTACCAATCTCGAATAAATTGATACAGCAAACGTAGAATCAGCAATAGTGCAATACTAAATGCCACTATAATAAAAATTCTCTCCATATGTTTTGAGATAACAAAATTGTATGTAACTTCCAGCTAGAACTGTAAGCTAGAGTTTTTTTTCAATATATTAACTAGTAACGATTTACTTGTCTTTGACTCTTTGTTGTAAATAAATTTTTATAATTCTTACAAAATAAATCTGAAGGGTTTAAAAGATTTTCACAAATGATTGCACAAAGAAATATATAATAAAAGTTGTTTAAACCATCCGGATCACTCGTGTTAAATATAAAACGTAACAATAGACGAAAGGGGTAAGAAACTAAAAATGTATCAGATCATATGAGATTAACGCGAAGAACTGCTATGGGTAGTCTACACATGATGCATCGTTTAAACTACGGTGCTAGATCTCGTCAAGAACATGATCAAATCACGAAAAAACATGTTTGAGTTCGGGCGAGAGAGAGACTGAGTGACGACATCGATTTTTTGGTCATTCTTAATTAGGGTTTTGTTAATCACCTTTGATCTTATTCTTTGTAGGTTAATTAGGATAAGAGATTGTCTTTTTAAATTTGGGTTAAAGTCGTAAAAATGTATGTTACTTTACTGAAATTACTCAAATGACTGATCTAGTTATTTTTTTTATCCCATTGGTACTTGTACTTAAAATTTTTTGTTGAGATGGTACTTTTGATTACCGGTTGCCGGTTCTACCGGTAAAGATCTTATATTTGTGTTTTTAGAAGTATTAAAAGGATCTATATGCTTATGTGGATTTTCTAATTATTTATATAGATCAAAATCCACGTAAATCCACGTAAGTATCATGTTATTAAAAACATGTCATGTTGTCATTTGAATCATCAAAAACTGCTATATCAGCATAGTTACTAGTTACATGTACCATATCGACAATTTATTTGGTGTACAAGTATCATCCGATCAAATAAAAAAGTTAATTAGTCATTTTGGTAAATTGAGAAAAGTATGTTGTATTTGTACGACGTTAACCCTTTAAAGTTTAACCAAGATAATTTCGTTTATTAGTAGTTAATTATTATCTTCTATAATAATTAAACTACTATACTATTATCCAATAATAATTTAACCCTCTGTAATATCAAATATTACGTTTTAGTCACTTCAAAATTACTTCGGCCAATTTAATCATCGAATGATTAAAACGTGTTTTTGAATAGTGTGAGTATGTGTGACCCTTACAGTGATTTATGATACTGGACATAATTTCAAATTGATGTCAAACACACATTAACCTTCCAAAAACGAATTTAAATTAACTAATAAAATGATTACTTTTAAACCCACATGTTTACTATTTGTTCAAAATCGACCCTTATTACAAACAATAATCCTAAAAATATGATTGAAATCTTAAACACCAAGCAAATGGAAAGCATATAATGACCCAATTAAACTTTTAAAAAAGGTTAATGTCGTTATCTATTGATTATTGTAAAAGTTCAAATTCATTTATTTATATCATTTTCATTTACAATAATATTTTATATTCCAACTTTATTCAACTAAAAGAACTTTATATGCATAGTTATGCATGAAGATTTTCAAACATTAATTAATGTCGTTTAATTATCACTTATGAAATATTATATTAACTTAAACGATTAAAGACACCACGAAAACCAATTAAAGATACCACGAAAACCTTAGATGATGTTTCAAAATTAAGAACTTTAATACATTATAAGATTTTCTTTGGGATAATTACAAATACACCCAATTTGTGAACTGGGTTTTTTGAAAATACGCAAAAAAAAGAAGCAAATGTGAATTTAGTCATTTTTTTAGTGATAAAGTTTCTGTGATCTCTAATAAAATTTGGAATTTTTACTTTTTAAAGGTTTCGTATTGTGTTTTCACAATGAAAACTACTTTATCACGTAATATATTTGAAATTTTTTAAGATAATATCTTTTTAAGTTAAATAAAAAAGATTTACTAAGTAAAATAAGATTAAAAAATTACATATCACAATAAGTTTTGATCAAAACCCTTTCACAAAAAAAATGGTGAAGTTGTATTTGCTTTATTTTCAATTACACCCCTTCAAAAATTTGGTATTTTGGGGATTAATGATTATCACATTTACTTTGGGTGTTCCCCTTATTTTACATATAGATCCGCCCACGAAACAAGACAAGATAGCTAGGGGCTATTCAAGATCGATTCGGAAAAAACTCAGAATCTACTGACATTTAATTGAGTCAAGCTCGAGCTACTCGAGTAGGAATCGAGTTGAGTTCGTGTATCAAAATAGTCTGCTTGACAGGTTTGCGAGCCTAATCGAGCCTAAGTATATAGAATTACATTTCTACCTTTGAACTTCATTATAATTGAATTTTGGATGTTTAAGACTTTATAATTGCAATGTGTTGTCCTTTTTTTCATTCTCGGACTAAAATCTTATGTCGTTTTGTGTCGTGTTAGTCAAATCAAATTGTAATGCTTCGGTTACTCATCGATGTTTATTTTATTTTTTCTTTTTCCAGAATTTATCAAGTCGAGCCAAACCAAGCTCATTAGTATCAAGTATTCATCGAGCTAAGCTCAAGTCTGAAAAATGTTGCTCAATTGCGCTCAAGCTCAAGTTTCGACCTCAAGTATTAGAGTCGAGCTTGAGTTTGGTGATACTCGGCTCGACTCGTCTCGATTATACCACACCTCCTCGACAAAATATGCTCTTTTTAGTCATGTAACATCCAAAATTTTATAAAAACAATACGAGAAAACAAATATTGTTGGATGATAAGTGCATGGACATGTGGGACGTTTTTTTCAATAAAAAATTGTACCCAAACCAAAAGGTTGATTATTTTGGTTTTAAATCGGCTTGTAATTAACCACTTGACCTAGATCAATTGGTCACCACCAAAGGTGGGGTTCCCCTTGGTCAAGGTCTCGAGTTCGAGCCTTGCCAAGAGTGTTTCTCCTTAGTGGAGGTGTGAGGTTTGGTTCTCACCCTTAAGAAGTCTAACATAAAGGTGCTAACCACTAACCAGTAGCTGTTCAAAAAAAAAATCGATTGTAATTGGATTTTCGACACCAATTACCATAAATGTAAGACCCAAAATTATGTACAATATAGCCAAGTATCTTCTTGAAAGCATGCAAAAATCTTGCCTTTTATTTATGCTAAAAATACATCTATTTTGTCCTACATCACTATCTTATCTTAACTAAGACTTGAAAGTATAATTAGTTGTTTGGGAAAATACATTGGACTAAAGAATCTTCTTGAAAGCATGCAGAAATCTTGCCTTTTATTTATGCTAAAAATACATCTATTTTATCCTACATCACTATCTTATCTTAACTAAGACTTGAAAGTATAATTATTTGTTTGGGAAAATACATTAGATATCATTAGACTAAAGAATCTTTAATAATTTTTACTCACTTTTTTTTTTCCCATAATTTTCACTTAGAATGTCACACTCATTTTTATATTAGATACTTTTGTACTATATGACATTGTTAAGTTATAAAAAGAAGTGGGGTAAGCTATATGTAAGGATGACAAAAAACAAAGAAAAAAAAACTGAATCCGACGGGGAGAAAACCGAATGGGACGAGTTTTTCCCGAACTCGATTATTTTAAACGGGGATGAGATTTATGATACCTGTCCCGATAACACGATTAAAACACCAATTAAATATCCGTTTACTTTTTACATAATAATAAGTATTCTATTTATATTTTAGATTATATATGTATGTTTTTATTATATTTATATCATATACTAATAAGTATTTTATTTGTTTGTACCCATATATATAATTGTTAGTCAAGTATATAATTGTTTTTTTAGTCGTTTATGGTTTGAATCACTATAAAATTTACTCATTTAGGTTTAACAATGATCTCGAAATAAAATTTCACCGTTTAGTTAAACATATGTTATCAATGGATTCCCCGAATCTCCACGGTTTTCTTGCCTACCCGATGGCGATCCCCGTTAAGACCCCGCGGGTTTTCTAAATAGGGACGGGATGACCAATACCCACTCCGAACCTGTTCCATTGCCCTATGTGTTTACATGGTTGTGCCACAAGTCAACAAAGAAAGAATTTGGAAACTTAACCACGTTTTGAAGTATTGTAGAACCGCACTTTATCAAGTTTAAAACCTTGGAGATGAGTCTTTGGTTAATTTTTTTTATTTTCAACCAAATCATATATAACTAACAAAATATCAACCCTACTAAGCAAGCATAATTTGACATTTTGACGTTGGAACCTACTAACAAAACCTAATAATTTAACAAAGTAATAGAACCTAACTAGTCTTGTGCTCTAAATAGATGGTGTATAGGCTAAAATATTAGGATTTTGGATAATGTTGTCAATTGGGTCGTGTTCGGGTAACACAGGTTTGTGACAATTTCGTATCGATCCATTCTTGACCCTTTTTTTTGTATCATGTTCAAATCGTGTCAATTTTTATCGGGTCGCGCGTATTTGTTGACCCATTTTTTAGAAGCAGTTTTTTATTTTCCATTTTTAATTTAAATTTCAATTCGGTTTTTGAGTTTAAATTTTTTTTTTATTTTGTTTTATTCATATTACACATAGCCACCCACATTCGTACTTGTATTATATAATGCACATATAAATTGTTAAATATTAAAAATTATTAAATTGTTATCATCGATTTCATTTAAATTCGTGATCATACAGTTAAATTAATAAATTATTTACCATTGATTTGACTTCGTTTTATAAGAATGATTTTACTTAAAATTTATTGCTAATTTATTACCTTATTTACCAATGATTTTACTTTGTTCTATGTGAATTAATGGTTAATTAGCACTTTGTATCATATTTACAGGGTCATTACAGATTATCAGATTGGCCCGAATTCGACCCAAAAATTTTCATGTCGGATCAACCTGCTTTTTTTTTTTACCCGTCTCATGTTTGGGTCGAATTCATTTCGCTTTTTACGTGTTGGGTGCGTGTTATATTTTAGAGTCATGTACAATGGCATAGCTACATATGAGGTAGGGTGGGCCATAACCACCCCCACCCCACATGTATATATACACTAATACACTAATTTTTATTTAATTACGTTTTAATATTTTAATTAGGTTAGGCTATGAACAAAAGAAACATAGAGTTTAAGTATTTAAAAAAAAAATAGAAATCTTTAAGTTTAAAATTTTACTTTGATGATTCAATAGAATATATATTATCAAATATATATACTTGGCAAAATATATTTGAAAATAAAAATTGCTCATTGTAAATGTATAACTTCAAATATCTTGCTAAATTATTTAACATGAACATAATATATTCAAAATAAATTTTTATAGTCTCGTGCAATGCACCTAAGAACAATATATTTATTACTTATCACATCGTAAATTTCCGTCTATGACCAACATCCTTTCAGTGTAAGGCAAGAACGACCTATGATCAAAGTTTTTAGAGTGGTTTGATTTCTGTATCTTGTTATTTATTTGATTATGAGTTTTTAATCTAGTAATCGTTCATGTTTGATTTTATATTCGGCTGTGAATTATTATTGTTTAAGTTCTAGATATGACATGCAAGCGTAAGGCCATAATCATTTTAAGGGTCAAGGTCACACAACACCAACAGACTTTTCTAAATGTAATGTTATGATACTTGAACTTTTTTTATTACCCATATGGTACATGTACTTTAGTTTTTAATTATAATATTGTACATTTTTACACAGACCCTAGTTTTTCATACAAATAGAGCCCGGTTTTTCAATCGGGCTTTATGTAGAAATATATCATATTGAAATAGAAAACTAAAGTACATGTACAACATGAGTGAGAAAAAAAGTTCATGTATCATATCGATACATTTGAAAAGGTACGTTGATATTATACGACCTTAACCATTATTTTAACATGCGTCACTTAAACTAAGTTTAGTTTTCAAATATTATTAGAAAATGAAAATTAAGCCAAGTATCATATAGTCATACATATCTCAAACCAAGGTTTAGTGAGTGTTTGGTTTTTCATTATAAACAAGATTATTAGCTTATTACGTTACAATAACGCAAATAATTGATTTAAAGTGTTTGGATTGCATACATTAATAAGTTATTATTTGTGTTTAGCGTTAGTCCTACCACACTTTTTCATAAGTTAAAAATGTAACTTATTTGCTTAATAAGTGGTTATTTGGTCATTTTACAAGTTAAATCGCAAATCCGAACACTTTAAAAATTGATTATTTGATAATTATGAGAGCAAACAGCAGAAACAAAATCAAACACTACATTTTCGGCAGCACTTTTGGTTACAATTATTACCTGATTATTTATTTCCAAAACGCTAGAACACTTTTTCTAACGCATGTCCAAACACTCTGTGGGAAGAAAAAGCTAATTACAATTATGGAAAAAAGTTAATTATGGAGACATCAATTTTTTTGCTCTCATGAACCCTTTTTTGTACTCTCTCCCTCCAAAAAGGAGAAAACAAGTAAACAACAACCATGATTTTGATTTTTTTAAATAATTAATATTAAAATAAAAACTAAATTCTATAAAGAATCTTTATTGTACTTCTTTAAACCAATATAGAGAAAGAATGAAAGTAATATTGTATTTTTTATGAATAATTTGATTTGATGTCTTTTTCAAACAAACCCATTTATATTTTATTTATTTTTAATGGCTTTAGTTTCTTTTAATTCCTTATAAAAACCCAACAAAATTCCATCTTTTTTGTTCTTCAAGATTTCCTCCCCTTCTACATCTATAGGTATCAATGATCTCTCTCTCTCTCTCTCTCTCTCTCTCTCTCTCTCTCTCTCTCTCTCTCTCTCTCTCTCTCTCTCCTCTCTCTCTCTCTCTCTCTCTCTCTCTCTCTCTCTCTCTCTCTCTCTCTCTCATGTTTTTTATTTTTAAGTTAGACTGATAACAATAAATTCATAACAAATTTTTATATATTTATGTAAAAGTAATGGTTTTAAAGAGTTGAGTTCTATAAAAATTAGGCTCTCTCCAATCTATTCTTTCAAATCCGGTTTTGACTTCGAATTTGAAGGATAAATAATGTCTTTTACAATGAAATATGACATTTCTTTGAATATGAAGAATGTTTTTGAAGGAATGAATATTTTTCTTTAAATATGAATGGATACTATTCATTTTTTCAAAAGATCTTATATTTCATTTATAATTGAAGATGAAAAAAAATGAAAATGGTTAGAGATAACCTTAGCCTCTCTTAGTTAGACAATATATACAAGGCTGGTTTGATTTTCATATTTTATATAAAAGTCATTATAAAATTTTCATATTTTGTAGAAGATTTTGTCTTATTTATCTATTTTGTTAAAAGAATAACTAAATGCTACTTGACGCTTAAATAGACTTTTAGTTGGATTAACGGGGATATGACATGCATATCTTATGATTTTCAATAATCATAATAAAACCAAAATAATTTATTTTAAAAAAAACCCTCTAACTAGTGTTTCTATTTTAAAAACCCATGAATATATATTTTTTATCTTTCAATCTCCCTGATCTCTTATCCAGCTGTGTTGTCCTACTTTTAGATTCTTATCGAAACTTTGCATCACCAACTACTGAAGTTTAAACAAATTATTTAAGTATCCCCTGTACACAGATAATGAACTAGTTTTGTAATAAAAAGATGATATTGATGTTGCATATTTGGAAAACGTCATAAAAAAAACTTTTTTTTTAGGATTCTGTATACATTTAGGTTAAAAATTATATATTTTATATTTTCTAGCATACAACAGTTATATTATCATTTTATTGTAATAAAATATACGTTATATAAAAATTAATATAAACCATATTGTAAAATTTTGAATTTATCCAAACTCATTTTAAAAAAATATGCATAATTGCATATAATTATAGAAATTCTCTCATTTATCTTTGGTAATCCTAAATTAACAATCATCTAAACATCTTATTAATCTCTTATTAGGTTTTAATTAGCATGCAAAAATGGCACCGACATCGGCTCAATTTTCGACATCGAGAACGATGGGAACATACGATCGACTTCATCATGTTAGCATGTCGGATGACGCATTTGAAGATCATATTAACCCGAACACGAGCCATTCCTTAACCTCTCAACTCGAAACGCGGCTAAACAACAACGTAAGAAAACACAATCTATTATGTGATCACTTTTCGTCGTATGAAACATGTTAACTATGCTCGTCTAACTATATACTTTTGGGTTCGTTAATTAGATCGATGACAATTATCAAGACTCATTAGAATCTTCACGAAATTCCGTTAAAAATCTTTCTGATAAGGTATAAATTTACTTGTTTTCGTTGTGAATCTATGAATTTAATGTACAAGTTTGCGATATGATCGATCTTTTGAAATTTTAATGTATTTTAGTTGAAAAGACGACTCTTGCAAAACCGCGAAGCTGCACGAAAAAGTCGTTTGAAGAAAAAGGTATGTAAAGATCGATTGGCGTTATGTGATGGATATAATAACTTTAGCTCGTTATTTTTGTCGCTTTATACGTTTTAACTATATTAGGCATATGTTCGAGAATTGGAATCGGGTCGTATAAGGTTGGCAAAACTGGAGCTCGAAATCGAGAAGACTCGACAACAGGTTAAAAGAGAAACTTGCTACTAAAGAACTTTTAATGACACCTAAAGTCGTCGCTAAAACGCCTTTTTTGTCGCTATTATCATTTATAGGATTAAATAAGCTTTTACACAATAATTATATGGTAACGTATTTTTTTTGTTTAAGGTAACCAATAATTTTTATCTCAAAAAAGGACTAAACTTTTAAAAAGTTCCATTTAAGGTAATGTACTTCAATTTTTGTGTATTTAAGGTAACAAATTATCAAACATTTTCTTGTTTAAGGTAACCAACTTCTAATTTTTCTTATTTTAGTTAGTGACTTATATCGAAAATATAGTTTTGACATCTTTATTATATATTACATACGTCAATAGTATCTGTTACCAAATATAGAAAAAATTTAAAAAGTTGATTACCTTAAATAGGATAAACCCTGAAGTCGATTATTTTTTTTTTTTATGAAAATAACCCTTTACATTATTATGCTTTTTCGTAAAATTTAAATCAATTATACTTTCGGAACTAGTCCCAAATAGTCGTGGATTTTTATTAACATTTATAGCGACAAATTCACACTTTTACTGACACTTTATTATTGAATTTGTCTTTCATTCAGAGTGCATGTATCGATCTATCAAACTCGGGCTACGATCGATTACCTGGTAATGCAAACCCGTGTTCATGATCTCGTGTTCTTTTTAGATGAACTCGTTAGTATCGAAAAACTTACGATTCAAAATCTTTTGCGACGCCCTCATTTGTAGGGATTGCTACATTTGTCGCTAAATACGATTTGTGGATTGTTAACCAAAACAAAAAGGAGAATGAACTTAGGACCATCCTACAAATGGACGTAAGTGACGCCGAGCTTCGTGCATCCGTAGACGCGGTCGTAAACCACTACTACGATCTTTTTCAGATGAAAGCTGATGCTGCAAAAATCGATGTCTTCAATTTGTTGTACGGGTCTTGGAGACCTCCGGTCGAGAGGTTACTCCAATGGCTTGGTGGATTTCGACCGTCAGAGGTTCTATATGTAAGTCTTAATTAATTAACCTTCAAGCTTTTGCCTAGGAGCTCGGATTCCGGCCAACAAACCGATAAAATAAAGAAAACCCTAATAAGTAATCTCGTTTTTTTTTTTTTTCCGTTTTTTATAGATACTAATGCCATGGTTTGAGCCTTTAACGGATGCACAAATTGTGAATCTATCGAAACTTAGACACACTTGTCGACAAGCTGAAGACGCGTTGACTCAAGGAATCGATAAACTCGAACAAAATTTAGCTCAAAGTGTCGTTATTACCATAACGGAAGGTGGAAATTACGACACACATATGAATTCAACATGGGAAGCAATCGAAGCACTCGAAAATTTCTTGAGCCAGGTAGATAAACTTGAGTTATATATCAAGACTTTGAGATTCAAAAATCTAACTTACAACTTATTTTAAAAAAAAAAAAAAATTTAATTCGTAGGCGGATCATCTTCGACATCGGACCCTACAACAAATGTCTCGGATCTTGACGATGCGACAAGCAGCGAGAGGGTTGCTTGCGTTGGGCGAGTACTTCCATCGTCTTCGTGTACTAAATTCACTTTGGTCATCTCGCCTCCGTAGCCTTGGTAGTTAGTTTATAGCGACGATCGGTGTCGGGTTTTATTGTAAAATAAAAAAATAATTTTAATTAATTTATAAGAATACATATGTGTATAACTACGGATTTTGGGGATGAATGTATTCATCTTTCTTTGTTAATTGTAATATGTAGGATAAAAATGAGAACAAATCTATGAATTAGTCGTGTAAAATATGAGAAAAATTGTTGTATATTGATCTATAATAACAACATAGTATGCAAATTAATAAAATATTGAACATTAGGGGTGTACAGAAGTCGAGTATAGGTCAAAAATTGATACAGTTGTATTTGGATCAGACCAGACAAGAATCAATTAGGGGTGAGCGACGGGTACCATTTCCCGAATCCGAACCGGTACCGAACCGGTACCGGTACCGAATTAATATATTCGGTTCGGTATTCGGTTTTTAAATTAGCTAAAATTCGGTATTCTGTACTCTCGGTTCGGTATTCGGTTTTTAAATTAGCTAAAATTCCGTATTCGGGACCGAACCGGCACCGTATAAAATTATACGGTTCGGTATTCGGTTCTTTCAAAACTAAAAATTCGGTTTCGGTATTTTGGGGATCGGTACCGGTTCGGTTCGGTTCGGTCCGGTACCGAGCTCACCTCTAGAATCAATATCATCCAAGCTGATTCTCGGTTATAATTTTTAGTACTTTTTGGTTTGGTTCAATTCTGTTTTTTAATTTTTTTCATTATAAATGTTGAAAATTTGGAACTAAACTTGTCTGGTTCTCGATACCATTTTTTCATATTTCTCGCTACTTGACTTGGTCTGCTTTTGACCCGTTACTCTAATGAACATTATCGTATCCTTTTACTAAAAATAACAACGTATCAAAACTCAAAAGCATATAGTTATTAAAGGGCTATTCACAAATATACTCATCTTCAAAGATCCAATATATGGTGTTACACACCATTAATTTACGTGACCATTGTTACGTGAGTATGTGACCCTACTTACATTTCGTGAGTTGTACTTTACATGTGTTTTGTTAATGGTTTACGTGATAAATGTGAAAAGCAATGCAATGTTACGTGACAAAAATTTTAAAATCTTTTTGAAAAGACATAAAATGATATTGTCACGTGAACATTGCATGACTTTTCACCTTTATCACGTAAAACAATTTAAACCCAATAAAAAGTATCGATCATGAAATGTAACTAAGTCACATAAATAATGAATAACTACGTCTTATCGTTATGTATAATTTTATGAACAAGTGAATAACTCGTTTTTAAATACATATTAAAATTAACAAATAAGTTGTTATGATATGACTCTAAAATGACTGAATTAAAAAAAAAAGCCCCAAAGGAGCCGAGAAGAAAATTAAGATTAAAATAATATACTTAATCCTAGAAAGATAAAAATAAAAATGATGGTTTAAAAGTCGATCCAATTTCTCTTATGATCGGCTTATTAAACCGTCATTTTTGTTTTTGTATGTTTAGGATTACATAAATTATTTCTGTTGAAATTTATTTCGTTTTTCATAAAAAACTATACGTTCCATGAAAGAATATTTTTAGTATCACTGGAGAAATAAAAATAAATTCATACTAGTTTATTACCTGCGTATTACGCATATATTTTTAATATATATGTAATATAATAAATTAAAAGGTAAATATATAAAAATTATTTTTTTAAATAAAAGTATATAAGAATAATATTATTGTGTATTATCACCGATTAATTATATATATTTCACAATATATATGAATAATAATCATTTTCTTGTATTTTTAAACTTATATTATATTATATTATAATTAATAAGTTGGTAGAGTATTTGATTTTATTTGATTTGATTGAATATAAAATAGAATATATATATATATATATATATATATATATATATATATATATATATATATATATATATATATATATATATATATATATATATATATATATATATATAGATTCAGGTTCAAAAAGGTACCTCTCGAAATCAAGTGCACCCGAAGGTACCAACCTTAAAAACTTTTTTTTTAATTTTTTTTCTCATAACCATGTTTAAATTAATGTTATACACATGATATATGAATTTCACATACATTCACACTTTCTGTGTCCTTAAAAATTATGTGAATGCTCAATGCATATTTATGTGAATGGTCATCTATGTGAATGGTCATTTCACACCATGTGAATGGTGTGAATGACCATTCACATGATCTTTTTTTATCATTCACAAGAATTATGATGTTGCTCCTTTTGAAAAAAAGTCTTATAATGTTATCTTATACATGTCTATTCAAAAAAAATATATGTGAATGATCATTCACATTAGGGTACGCTGGAATCTCATAGGTACGCTGATGAACCTGATTCTATATATATATATATATATATATATATATATATATATATATATATATATTAATAAAGCAAAATAATTTCTGACACGTGTCACTCCTTCAGTTCTTCTAATTTTTGTTTTCCCGCTCATTTTGCCTAATATAACTCTTTCAATTAATTTATATAATTGATTTTTAAAGATTCTAAAAAGATTACTAGTATATTAATAAAGCAAAACAATTTGTGTCACGTGTCAATCTCTCAGCTTCTCTAATTTCTGTTTTCCCGCCCATTTTGTCTAATATAATTCTTTCAATTAATTTATATAATTGATCTATAGAGAAACTAAAAGATTACAAATATAATTAAATGATTTTAAATACTTCCTAATTTAATTAAAATGTTTTATCTTGAATTATATAATTGATTTATAAACCAATTTTTTTATTTTTAAATTTTACATGTTTTAATCTATAAATAAAAGCAAATTAATAACTTTACTTATTTTTCGTGATGTTATATGTCGTCATCATCACTTTACAACTACTATGAAAAACATATCTTTCTAAATTTAAATCTAATATAAAAATTTAAAATCAATTCAAACAAAAGACATATTTCATTTAAAATCATAAAAAACAACTTTTATTTATATAAAAGACATATTTCATAACATTTTATTTCATGTAATAAAATATATAAACATTATGTTACATATAAAATTTTTTTTATTAAAAATATTCACGTAACACGTGGGTCATAAACTAGCATATTAAATTTGAATACATGTAATTTAAATTTTTTACTATTTTTAAAAACTATATATGTCACGTGTCGATTCATGATAATGACACATGGCTTCACAATGAATGAGTATAATTACTCTTTTATTAGTATTTATAGGGTTAAGTACTATTTTAACCATCCAAATTTTGGATTTGTCGCATTTAGCCACTAAATTATTATTTTGCCACTATTTAGCCATTAAACGTTAGTTTACTGATCTACTTTGGGGAAATGAATAAAACTAATTTAAATCGGTGCAAAATATGATAGTTTAATAGTTAAATCGGGACAATTTTTAGTGGTTAAGTCGGTAAAAAAAGCGTTTAGTGCTAAATATGTATACAAAAATTAGTTTAGTGGCTAATTTAGGACGAAAAATAGTTTAGTGGCTAAATTAAAAACATCTGAAAGTTGGATGATCATACTTAAATTTAATATATGTGTTTGTTATCATGGATAAAAGTATAAAAATAATATTAATAAAAAATATATAAGTACTTTGTACTTTTTGATGATATTTATAAGAAATTTTTGTTAATGATAAAAAGATTGAATTGGTAAAAATAAAGCATACTTTATTAGTTTTTTACCGGGAAAATGGCGTCAAATAGTTGTGTACTTTTGAGTTTGTACTCATTTATGTAGTGTACTTTTTTTGTGCACATTTGGTAGTCAAACTTTCAAAAATGTTTCAATTAGGTAGTTGGGTCACTTGGAAACCGGCGATGTTGGTCACCATGCTTACGTGGACGGTTTTTTTTAAAAGGCATCAAATAGCTATGTACTTTTAAGTTTGTACACATTTATGTTGTGTACTTTTTTGTGCACATTTAGTAGTCAAACTTTTAAAAGTGTTTCAATTAAGTAGTTGGATTACCTAAAAATCGATACCAACCGGTTATGATACTTATGTTGACATATTTTATGACATAGAGAATGAGAGAAGTTCATATATATCATTGTAAACTTTTAATATTACGTATATATCCTTGCAAAATTCCTTATGACATATATATCCTTCTAAATCTTTAAATCTCACGTATATATCAAAATGACTATTTTAAATTTATTTTATCATTTAAATTTTTTTTGAATACATAAACTACCATCTTAAATTCCAACAAAAATAAATTAGAAAAATATAGAAATATCGTTTTCTAATTTAATTCAATAATAAATTAATTAAAAACTAATATTTAATATTTTTTAAATGATGTAATTAAATTTAAAATAGTCATTCGAATATATATATATATATATATATATATATATATATATATATATATATATATATATATATATATATATATATATATATATATATATGTAAGATTTAAAGGTTTAGAAGGATATATATGTAATAAAAATGTTTGTAAGGATATATACATAATGTTGGAAGTTTACAAGGATATATATGAAATTCTCCCTAGAATTGATGACTCTTAAACACGATGTTTATCAAATTCAAAGCATATCATTTCCATTTGATAGATATCATGTTTAGGATATGAAAATTAATGCTCTATTATATTGTTATAAAATGAAAGCATATTTTATCAATTTGATACATATTTTGTTTATGAATCTTTTTATAGTTTTATAGAAAAAATAAATTATCTTAGGTTTTTTTAATTTCAAATTATAAAAAATATGTCCACATAAGCAAAGTAACCGGTTAGTATCGATTTTTAGGTAACCTAACTACTTAATTGAAACACTTTTAAAAGTTTGACTACTAGATGTGCACAAAAAAAAGTACACAACATAAATGTGTACAAACTTAAAAGTACATAGCTATTTGATGTCATTTTTCTTGAAAAACCCGTCCACGTAAGCATGGTGACCGGTTGGTGCCGGTTTCCAAGTCACCCAACTACCTAATTGAAACATTTTTGAAAGTTTGACTACCAAATGTGCACAAAAAAATACACTACATAAATGAGTACAAACTCAAAAGTACACAACTATTTGACGTCATTTTCCCCTTTTTTACCAAACTTAACATTTTACCAATAATTATATTTGTAGACATGTGATTTAAAATCTCAAAAACTATGTCTTTATAAATATAAGAAATATAAATAAATTATTATTTACATACCTCGTTTTATTCTACGCAATTTATCCTGATCTGTAATTTATATCTATCTATAAATACTAATAAAAAAATAAATATACACAATTATTGTAAACTCACGTGACATTATCATGAATTGACAAGTGTTATTTATAGTTTTTAACAAACAACAAATAATATTTACTATATTCATCCAAATCTAATAGAATATATTTTAAATTTAAATTAAATTAAATCAAATCAAACTAAATCCAAAAAGTCGGGTGTGTTTAGTTTCAAATTTGTTTTAAAATTTCCATTTAACTTTTCAAGAAAAATAAAAAAACTTGTTTACTTAACAACAATTCATTAAATTTTTATTTCACTTTTTAAAATACTACTTTTTATATTATTATCTACCCTATATCTATATTATTCTTTTACTATTCTATCGCCCATTTTCTTAAAACTAAAAACTTTATCATCTAAACAAGTTTTCACTTTTTACAATAACCATTGTTTTTTGTTGAAAACTGAAATGAAAATAACTAGTTTTCGTTAATTAAACGCAACCTAATACTCTAATAATTTATTAGTTATAGTATAATAAAACTTTAATAGAATATAAAAAAATAATTATTGTTCATATAAAAATATAAAAAGTTAATAGATCATAATAAATATTAATATTATTTTTATATATTTTCTTATAAAAATAATATTTTTATTTTAACTTTTAGTTTATTATATTTTATATAAACAAATATTATATATATATATATATATATATATATATATATATATATATATATACACACACACACACACACATATATATATATATATATATATATATATATATATATATATATATATATATATATATATAAAATTATCAAATCTTTTCTACCAATGACCTTCCTCCACATTTCCATTGGTTTTTTTTAATTTAAATTCTCTATGTTTTTTCTTTTAAATTTAAATGTTCAATAACACACCATTATCTTAGTGTTATTTCTTATTTAGCTCTTTTAGTTTAATAAATTTTTGTTTGGTCATTTTTTAACATTTATTATTATAACATTTTCTTACACAACTAAATTTATAGTTTTAGTTATACTTTCTAACACGCCAATCACATTCTTCCACATTTAGGTTGGTTTTTACTTTTTTTTTTTTACATTATTATTTTTCATAACATATGTCAGGATCTGAAACTAATTAACCAAGACTAACTGATTTGAATTTATCAGAGTATAAATCAATAATCTTGCTTTGAATCAAAGTTTAATTAAGAAGTTTGCGGAATAACACTCAATTATTTTAACAAAAGCTTTCAGAATCAATAGCAAATAAACACAAGAAATAATCAAAACTGCTTGTATTGCTGATTTCAATGATTACAATCACCTCTAATCTGTTTGATTAGACGAAGAACACAAACTGTTCTTAGGGTTTTACAACCTTAGAGGCTTATGAAAACTTAAACAAAAAGCAATTACAAACTTGAATATGCAGAAAACTCCTATACAATAGAAAGACATATTCTATGTATTTATATTGCTTCTTGATTTGTTTCCTTGAAGGACTATGACTTCTCTGATAGTAGATATGCTGGAATCTTCGTGTAGATATCTTTTCCTGAATATCAGCACTTTCTGTTTATGAAACTGTTGAGCAGCTTGAATCACTTGACAGCTTGAACAAAGCAGCTTGAGTTGATTTACTCTGGCAGCTTAAACTTTTACACTGGCAGCTCGAGATTCTTCAACTAACAGCATGAACTTTGTATTTACATATAAATTCTACTAACAGTTTGAGAAGTCTAACTAACAGCTTGAACTACTTAGACTATTTCCCAACAATCTCCCCCTAACTTAAATTCTTTACACAAGACTTTAAGTTCTATACAAATAAGGAAATAAACAAGTAAATTGTTATTTACAAACCAAGGCTTTCAAAAACTTACAACTGTGCAAGTTTCTGATTTACAGCCTTCAAAAACTCTTTCTTCATCTCTTTTTTATCACAAGCTATCTTAACAGATTTCATCTGGAGTAGCATAGCTTTTGGTAAATCATAGAATTCAAAATTGAAGAACATACCAGATCCATCTGTAAATTTGATTCTGTAAGTCCTTGATTTGACAAACAGATCAACTTGCTTGATCTTCATTCTCTTTTTGTTTGCATCATCTATATCTTTCCTTATAGACTCAGGGTCAACAATGGTCTTCAGATCTTTGATGACTTGCTTTACTTGTGGTAGATTCGATCTTACTTGTGTCACAGACCCAATATTGTGCATTCTTGTGAGCTCATCTCTAGTCATCTTTTGAACCATATGCCAGAAGCTGTCATACTCTTCTTCTGGACCAGATTCCCTTCTTACTACAAACTGAAATCTTAAGTCAATATTGTCCATTGGCTTAGCATACCAGTAATTGATAAGAGGTTTTGTAAAGTCATGCTGGTCTATTAATTTCTCTAACTCCATAGCCTTTTGTAGTTGTTGCTCAAACAACACCTTTTTAACTTGATTCAGCTTTGCTTGTGATAATGACTCTGATGCAGGAATGGAAGCAACAGCTTGATCAGAAGGAGCAGGGGCACTGGCAGCAGTTTGAACATTACTTGTACCAGTTTGAACTGGTTCTTGGGATGTTTGGACTTCTTGGGAGACTTTGGCTTTCTTTCTTTTGTCCATCTCTTTGTCGTGGATATCTTGCAGCCTTTCTGTGCTCATGGACTGAGCCATCTTCTTTGGGATACCAGCTGCAAAGGCAAAATTTATTAAAAATCTTCTATGCTCAGCCTTAGAGTGCCCTGTTGGCAGCTTCCTCTTCTTTTCTCCTTGCTTGACCACAAACCCTTTTGGGTAATCACCTAAGGTTTCATCATCTTCCATTGGGGGCTGGGTTTGCTGGTCTAACTCTTGATCTTGGTCTTCTGCTAGTTTTCTGGCAATTTCAGCATCAAAGGCAATCTGGGCTTCTCTGGAAGAAAATTTGTGCTTTGGAGACTCAATAAGAATGCCCTTGCCCTTATCTTTTGTAGCAGAAGTTGTAGCTTGGACTGTACTGATTGGAGCTTGAAAACCTTCTCATATAACAACTCCAGTTGCTTTTGAAGAAGCAGCTTGAGTTTCTAGGCTAACAGCTTGAGAAGCTGTTGGGACTGTTAGCCTAGATGGTTGAACTGTTGGGGCTGCTTGGACTGATTCTGTTGGAGCTGCTTGGACTGATTCTGTTGGAGCTGCTTGGACTGCTTTAGGAAACTCCTGATTCTCCCCCTTTTTGGAAGCATTGGTTTGGTCAGGAGGACCTACAACCTTTGCCACTTGGGTTTGAATCAAACGCTCTAATTGCATGATCTTATTTCCACAGAGGGTAAACCCTTTATGGAGATAATCCATTCTCTGATTTTGAGCCACTTCTGCCTGCTTTAGTGCAATAATCTGTGCTCCCTGTGCAGCAATGATGGACTTTTGGTATTCCAACATAGCTACAACAGGTTTCATCTTAGGATCCGTTAAAAGCATAAGTTGTAGACTAGCCTCAAGATCAGTAAACATCTGTGGTGCTTGTGATCTATCACTGGCATGAATACCAGAAGTAGAGACATCTGGGCCCCTTTTTTCTTGGTTCTGGGGACTTCCAGCTGGTGTTTGCACACTTGCTGTTGCCATGGGTGTGGTCTTAATGATGTTGGCACTGTCCTGTGCCTCTTGTGCAGAGACAGCAGTAGTGTCAGCCACAGAACCCATATGAACAATCTCTGGTGAGATGTTCACCTCCTGATTGAGGATGAAAGTTTCCTCATTGGGTGTCCTTTGGATATTCTGTGCAGAAGTGTCCTCTTGCACAGGGTTATATGGCTCTTGTCTGAGGGCTGAGGAGGAAGGAGCTCCTGGTCCTCTTTTCCTTTTATAAAGATATTTGAGTGGGGGTATTGGCTGAACAATAGATCAGAAGGAATTTGTGTATCGTGAGGAGGGGGTTGGGGTCCTGGGGGTGAAGCAGTAATGATAGGCTGAGCCTGCTCAGGACCCTCTCCTCTGTTTCTTGGAATGATGTTGAGCATTGCAGAAGGCAATGGAACATCTATACTCAAAAAATTGGCACTTTGTTTTAAAAGCCTTTTAATGGAAGATAGTGAGTGCCGATGGGAAATATGTATCCTCTTATGTATATGAGAAGTGGTGCAGGTGTGTGCAATTATTTCTGCCAAAAATCTAGGATACATCAAAAATTTCTCATTCTTTAGAGAATGATGCCTTAACATTCCCTGAAAAATCATATTTGAAAAATTGAACTGTTGGCCCGTTGAAAAGCACACTAAGGCAGTGACAATATTGGAGGAAAATTCTGACCAACCAGTTCGTTTGGGGCTCATACACTGCTGAATAATATGCACAAGATATTTCCATTTAGGTGAAAAGTGTGCTTTCAAGAAAGTAAAGGAATCAGCAGGACCCCTATATCCAATATTGTAAAGACCAGAATGTAAAGCATTTAGGGATATGTCTGATATACCTGAGGCATCTTGAAGATGCAGATGATGTCGAATGGATTCCTCAGTTATGGTGATGGGAGTGCCATCAATTTTGGATAGTAGAGAAGGAACTCCATTGATGGTTTGGACAGAGGCACGGTTCCAGAACTGCTCGATATGAGAGATGTATATGGTGGGATTGATATTGAGGGCATGGTGGATATGGGAGTGTCTAAGAAAGTCCATCATGTCATGGAACGGTTGAAGTTCAGAGTGCTTTAGAGAGTAGGGTAGGCAGTTGTGTTCTTTGACAAACTCCATGGGAGATTAAACGGAGATGCTAGGGTTTCAAAGAAGAATGTGTGAATCGTTCAGAGAGAAAAGAAGGCCGTTGTATGAGATTGTGTAACTGGTAGTTACAACTGAACGAAACTGGGACCTTTAAAGGTTTTGAAAAGGTTGGGTCCCGCGCACACATTTAAGAAATTACCAAATTACCCTGCACACTTCGACAGATCAAGTGATTTAACTAACAGTCCGAGAAAATGAACTAGCAGCTTGAGAAAATACTCAAGCTGTTAGTTAGAAATTTAGCATCTTTTAATGAAACAGTGACTCCCCCTTAAATAAGCATATGGATTAGATAATAATGAAGACAAGTTAATCCATGTTTACCATACCAATGTTTGATACCAGGAAAGTGAACCTTCCTACATCAAAAGGTTTTGTAAATAGATCAGCTAACTGATCATCAGTATGTATTTTGGTAACTTGTATTAACTTCTTCTCATTACAATCCCTTATAAAGTGAAATCTGATTTCTATATGCTTGGTTTTTTGGAATTTCACTGGGTTTTGCACAATGCTAATTGCACTTGAATTGTCAATGTAAATAGGAGTGGATAAAAAGTTCATACCATAGTCTCTCAATTGATTTTGAATCCACATTACCTGGGAGCAACAGCTTGCAGCTGCTACATATTCTGCTTCAGTGGATGAGGTGGAAACAGTTGTCTGCTTTTTGCATTGCCAAGAGACCAGTCTTGCTCCTAAGTATTGACATCCACCAGTGTGGATTTTCTGTCAATGTTGCATCCACCATAGTCACTGTCAGAATAGGCTGTTAGTTCAAGGGGAGAGTCTTTAGGATACCATAGGCCTAAATGTGGTTGGCCTTTGAGATATCTGAAGATTCTCTTAACAGCAACCAAATGAGAATCCTTTGGAGAGCATTGAAACCTAGCACACACACAGACAACAAACATAATATCAGGTCTAGAAGATGTTAGATACATAAGTGATCCTATAAGAGATCTGTATAGATGAATGTCCACATCTATGACATCTTTGTCTGTATGGAGCTGCTTGTGAGGATCCATTGGAGTGCTTGCAACTTTTGTGTCTTGATACCCAAACTTTTCCAGTATGTCTTTCACATACTTTGATTGACTTATGAAGAGACCAGTGGGCTTCTGCTTGACCTGCAATCCTAGAAAGAAAGTGAGTTCTCCCATTGAACTCATTTGAAACTTTTTGTGTATCAAAGCCTCAAACTCTTTGCACAAACAATCATTTGTTGAGCCAAAGATGATGTCATCAACATAGATTTGGACAAGCAGAATCTCAGCTTTGATGGACTTAGTGAAAAGTGTTGTCCAGAGTGCCTCTCTTGAACCCATTCTGTAGAAGGTATGATGACAGAGTGTCATACCATGCTCTTGGGGCTTGATAGAGACCATAGAGAGCCTTGTCTAACTTGTAGACCCTGTCTGGATACTTGTAGTCCTCAAAACCAGGAGGCTGACATACATAGACCTCCTCTTCAATTGTCCCATATAGAAAAACAGACTTCACATCCATTTGATACA
Source organism: Centrapalus pauciflorus (assembly GCA_020465985.1). Taxonomy (NCBI): domain Eukaryota; kingdom Viridiplantae; phylum Streptophyta; class Magnoliopsida; order Asterales; family Asteraceae; genus Centrapalus; species Centrapalus pauciflorus. The sequence continues at coordinate 129,360 of JAANYP010009535.1, read as the reverse complement.
CTTTAAAACCTTTGAAGCTTGCATAGGCCAAAAATAGTCTGATGGCTTCAATTCTTGCCACTGGAGCAAATACATCATCATAATCTATGCCTTCTTCTTGAGTGTACCCTTGTGCTACTAGTCTTGCTTTATTCTTGATGACTATCCCTCTCTCATCTTTCTTGTTTCTGAACACCCATCTTGTACCAATTGCTCTCTTTCCTCTAGGAAGATCAACCAGTGTCCATACATTCTGAATCTAGAACTGTAGAAGCTCTTCTTGCATTGCCTCAATCCAGGATGAATCTTTCAATGCTTCTGATGCCTTTTTAGGTTCTAGTTGAGACATGAAACAGGCATGTTCAAAAGCAGCTAGACTGAATTCAGGAACTGCTTGTTCAGCAGCAGCAGTCTCATTGTGAACCATTTTCCTTGTTTGTACAGGAGTACTTGGATCACCCAGTATTTGATTGAGAGGATGATACTTGTGAACTCTGAGTGTAGGCTCTCTCTCTGTCTGAAAAGAAGATCCAAGATTTGTATCATCTCCATCAGGACCAGTGAATGGTTCAGCTTCTGGAACAGCTTGACTTGAATCTGGGACTGTTTCCCTTTGTGTTGGAGCTGTTCTCTCAGGACTTGGGAGTGGCACTTCAGTGTCTGGATTTGTATCATGTTGAGCATTCAGAACCCTTGGAGGATCACAAGACAGAAGTGGTATAGTGGTGTATTCATCCCAATTGGTTGAATCTGCAGCAGTTTGAAACTTTGTGCCAACAGCCTGAGAATTTGTATTGACAGCATGAGAGTTTGTGTTGACAGCTTCAAACCTGTTTGCATCAGTTTCTGCAGTATACTCAACAAAGCTCAGAGAATTTGTTAGTGAATCTAAATCAAACAACCAATCAGGACCAGTGCCTTTGACATTTGCAGTATTTTCATTAAATTCAACATTGGCACTTTCTTCAATGGTTTTAGACACACTGTTATATACTCTATAGTCTTTGCTTTGATATGAGTATCCTACAAAGAATCATTCTTCAGCTTTACTCTCAAACTTCCCTAAGTGAGTCTTAGTGTGAAGAATGGTGGATGGACAACCAAATGATTTGAAAAAAGGCTATTAAGGGTATTCTATTATGGAATAACTCATAAGGAGTTTTCCCTTGTGATTGAACAACCTGAACCCTATTCAGAACATAACAGGCTGTATTAACAGCTTCTGCCCAGAAAGTCATTGGCAGTTTTGAATCAGCTAACATTGTTCTAGCAGCCTCAATTAATGTTCTGTTCTTTCTTTCAGCTACACCATTTTGCTGTGGTGTTCTTGGTGCACTATATTGTCTAGCAATACCTTTGGACTCACAAAAACTGTTTAGAATGTGATTTTTAAATTCAGTTCCATTGTCTGATCTTATCACCTTAACTTTTGAGTTGGATTGGTTTTCTATCTTAAGAATAAATGACTTAACTAGCTCAGCAGTTTCATCTTTAGACCTAAGAAAGTAAACCCAAGTAAATCTGGTGAAATCATCAACAATAACTAAACAGTAAGCCATTTAATTCAAACTCAAAACAGATGTTGGACCAAATAGATCCATATGAATCAGCTGAAGAGCAGACGGGATTGAATTTACTTCTTTGGACTTATGAGAAGTTTTGTGTTGCTTGCCTTTAAGACATGCTACACAATGATCATCACATATGAACTCCTTTTGTGGTAAACCTCTTACCAGATTCTTTTTGACTAAAACATTCATTGACTTGAAGTTCATGTGACACATCCTTTTATGCCAAAGAGCAAACTCATTGGATGATGCTTTGGATATCAAACAGCTTAAAGTATTTGATTTGGATAAGAGAATTGTGTCCAAACAATAGACATTGTCCTTTCTTGGTGTTCTTAGTAAAACAAGATTTTCAGGAATTTTGAAATCTTTTGAAAGAACAATGCACTCAGAATCTGTAAACAAAACAATATTTTGTTTGTCACAGATTTGAGAGACACTTAATAAATTATACTTAAGCTGTTCAACATACAAAACATCATTGAAAATCATGTTGCCTGCATTAACAGTACATTTACCTGTAACCTTACCTCCTTTTGAGTTACCCTAAAATGCAACAAATCCTCCATCAAAGCCTTTGAAATTTGACAAGCACTCAGAATTGCCTGTCATGTGCCTAGAGCATCCACTGTCCAAATGCCATCTTGTTTTATGAGGTGACCTGTGGTTGCCCTGCACAAATAAAAGCTTAGTTAGTAGTGGAGTAAACACAAACCAAATTGGTTTTGGGTTGGCCTTGTGCATTGACATAACTAAATACTGCTTTTCACTTTGTATATTTAGTAAGATCCACTGATGGGGTCTTTGGAGAATATTTAGTGATTATATGAGGTATCCAGGTATTTTGATCATCTTTTCTTCCAACAGTCTCAGATGATTCATTAACAGTTCCAGATTGATGCTTAGCAGTCTGATCTGTGTTTGTAGTGCTAACAACTTCAGAATTTGCACTAACAGCTTCAGAATTTGGCTTAGCAGTCTGATTTTTTGTATCAGCAGTTTGATCTGAAGATTTGTCTTTGACACACCATATCTGTTTAAAACTTAATTTAGGTTTTGTCAAAACTTGTTTTAGGTGTGTGGACTGTTTTTTGTTAATTTTGAAAACTTGTGATCAACTGTTTTCTTTGGAACCGTTGTAGCAGAAGGTTTGACCTTTGAATTTTTTACATGAGTAGGACTTGATTTTTTATGAATCACAGTCTGTTTTGCAACACCTGGTTTATAAAAACAATCCTTGGCCAAGTGATTCTTCCTTCCACAGTGAAAACACCTTTTGACTGTTTGAATTGGAGAACCAGATTTATTTGACAAGTTCTGGTTCTTGTTCCTCTGATTTCCCCTTACCTGCTGTTGTTTGGGAAACTTTTGAACACCATGCTTTTGGCATGTGCAGACTGGAACATTTTTACCCCTTTTATTATTCTTTGAAGAAGATGCAGTGTTACAGTTATAATGTACAGAAACTTGTGGAGCAGCATTGCATACACTCATCTTCTCTTTTCCTTTCTTACTGGGGGCTTGGATCTCTATAGGTGCACTCATTGTTTTGTGTTCTTTCTCAACTGCTGTGCACTCACAGTCTCTATTTTGAATCTGATCTTCTTTAGATTCACGACTGTTATCAAGGATAGGATGAAACACCCATACAACTAATACGAGTATTTCGATACCATTATATGTTAATTTATACATAGTACTTGCGGAAATACGATCAAATTAAAACTTTTGCAATTAATAATCATCAACGTGATTCCAAACACTTTGCATAAGACACAACAGAGTGTCGGAAATCACAGAGCAATGTAACTGGGGTTACAAGATTAAGTTATCAATTTAGTTACAAACGAATTAATAAACAGCAACTAATTCGCGTAAGTCCAAAAATGGAAGTCTGCTACTCCCGCCCCAATCATCCACAAAATATTGAGCTCCTATTCGAGCTCCAAACGATATCTAACAACTTGGGCCAGCCGGGCCTTTGCCCTTAACAGATCCTGAAAGGAAATAACAACTAACGGGTAAACAACAAAGTTGTTTAGTGAGATTCTAGATTAATGTACCATGCGATATATGAATGATGCCATGCAATGCCAGGAATTCAACTATCAATTTTAGGAGGCCAACCAATGGTTAATAAGCTACCACATTGCGGTTACCATACACAAGCTTACCGAACAATGGGTTTACAATCTACTGCTCGATTACCACAGACACAGGCTTATCGATAGGCAGTTTACAGTGATGTCATACGATTACCACACACATGCTTATCGTTTTACAGGCAATAATGGTTACCACACTTAGGCTTACCATTAAGATTCCGCTAGGTTACCACACTCAGGCTTACCGTCTCGGCGGAGAGGTCAAATGAATGATCAACGACTATCAACTGAATGATATTATGATAACAATAATATATGAGATGGCAAAGCATGAAAGTGACAACAATAATACGAAAGAAGTAACATACAATTCATGATATGCATGCAAATACGTTAATACTAGAACTCACAGTGATACACAATACGCTCTCGGCCTCAAAAACCGAGTTATAATTGTCAAGGTAAGAGTGATAGTCTCCACGTGACTTAACCCGTCAAAACCCCTACAAGTTGGTTCATAATATAATATTATAAGTATCACCGTTTATAATTTCTCAACTTTGATTCGGACCTATTAGTCGTAAGACCTAATTAATTTCGGCCTTCGCCTACATAATTATTTTGGGCTAATTATTCTTCACAATTGGTGACAAAAGTTATTATGACAAACGATTCCAAGGACTAATTAAAATTACAATTTCTGGCCAGAACTGGGCCGAACTCGCCGAGTTCCCCATCCGAATTCGGATCGAGCACCAGCCGGATTTCGGATCATGGACTATCCGGATTTCGGTGCAATTCATCCGAAGTGCGGTCCGAACTCGGCCCCAGGCACACCCGAAGTGTGGTCCGAACTCGTCCCTAGGCACATCCGAATTCCGGACCAACCATCCGAGTTTCGGATCCCAAGATATCCGGATCCTTTAACTTAAAAATTTTTCTTTCAAAAATCAAGGGGAACTCGCCGAGTTCAAGTGCATGTCTGCACTTTTGCCCTTCGGATTTAATGCTCAAGACTACCAACATTACTCATATTTATTATAAACGGTTTGGGGTCATCCCCAAACATATATATATATATATATATATATATATATATATATATATATATATATATATATATATATATATATATATATATTTTCTAAAACTCATTTAAACTATCGAAAACACTATTTCATTCCTTTTGAATCATCAAGAGTTCATAAACTCCATTTTCGGGTTTTTGAGCTAAAACCCATCAAAATTCATAAAACTTGCATAATATGTTTAAAATGATGATTCTTACTATGTTTCACTATCATACTTCAAGATCTAACGATTTCTCCATAATATTCATAAAAACCCATTTGGGTTTCTCATCTTCTTCATACGAAGATGGAGAGGAGAAGAAAATAAATAGCAAGATTTATAAATGAGAGTGGTACCTCTTGGATCTTTCGAAACCAACAAGAATCTCCCAATAAAAGTTGATTTTTGGCTTCTTCTTCTCTTCTCTTTTCTCTCTATTTTGGAGCTTTTTGAAAAAGATGAACACACACACATAAAGTGTGTGTGTCTGCGTATGATATAAGTCAAAAAGAAGAAGATTTCTTCTTCTTTTTCTTTCCAACCCACAACTTTCACCTATTTACCATTTATACCTTGGAATTATTAGCATTTCTTTTAAAGTCCTTTTTATATATTCAAGGCATATATTCATAATTATCCACACACAACTTTTATTTATGTGTTTGAAATAAATTAATATCTCGAATCGTATTTCGCTACAATAAATATTAATCATCAATTATATAAAATTCGGGTCGTTACATAGGATCTACAGTAGTCATAGACTCATCTAATGGTTCATTGACAAGCTTGTCAGCCACTTCACTCATTGGATGGATGTATTTGTTGTTGTATGGAGGTGGAGTAGCTCTGTACCCTATGCCTTCTTTGGGATGAACCTGAGATTTTACTCTATCTTTAAATTGAACTTCCATTAGGTGTTCCAGCTTTTGATTTGCCAATTTGAAATTACCTAGATCTATATTGACAGATTCTAGTTTCTTATTAGCCTCAAACACCTTTTGTTCAGTCTCTTCTACCTTTTTATTTAAGGATTCTATTTTCTTATTTAGCTCCTTTTTCTCCCACTCATGATATGTTCTATCATGTCCCATTTGAATCTCATTATCCTTATAGTCATTGATCTGTTTTTCAAGATCTTCTATGACTTGCATGTACTCATATCTCCTCTCTTCCATCTTAGCTAGAGTTTTGCACATGCTCTCATTATGATCTCTGTACTTTTTAACCATATTTTTGCATGATTGAGAGCCGAGTTTAGAATTTACCTCAGATGGTAGTTCAGTGGAGGAGACATTTGATGTTTTAGCCATCAGAGCTTGATTTTGAAATTCTTCCTCTGTCTGATCACTCCAGTCAAACACATTATCTTCTTGAGAGACAAGTGCTTGTGATGATGAAGCCTGATTAGCCTGTTGAGGCCTTGATGATTGTTGACTTTGAGATCTGCATTCTCTGGCAAAGTGACCAAGTTTATGACACTTGTAACACTCAACTTTTGACTTATCAAAGGCTGGTTTGCCTTCTGTTCTGGCTTGAAAGTTGGTCCTGCCAGTTCTTTTAAGAAACCTTTTGGCTCTCATGGTCAGCATTGCATGTTGCCACTTCAAATCCATCTCTTCAAGATCATCTGGATGAATCTGTTCTAGATCTTCAGCATTTAAAGCAAACAGTCCATCATTGGCAACAAAGGCCTCATAGTGAGTTTCAGTAGAATTGCCATCACCACCTGAAAAGGAATCACTGCAATTAGATTTTTCTGATGACATAAGTGCAGTATTGTGATTATAAGAGAGAGATTTCTTTTTAGCATCAATCTCAGTTTCAAACACTCTCATACTGTTGTACAGATCATCTAGTTCTATTTCATTAAGAGTGTCCTTAGTTCTCCATTGAGCAGCATAAACTGTCCATTCTTCTCCAAGAGATCTGAGAAACTTTCTGTTGACCTCATCTTGATCCAGGCTGACTTTTGCACTTTCCAGTTCACTTATCAGTTTGTTGAACCTGTCAAAGATTTGAGTAAGGTTTTCATTCTTGCCACCAGAAAAGTTCTCATACTGCTGTTTTAAAAGATCTTTTTGATTTCTCTTGGTACTGGCATTCCCAGCAAATCTTTTCTCTAAAGCATTCCAAAGAGAATGAGCAGTATAAAACTTTTTGAACTGATGTTGATAAGCATTAGGAATGGCTATTTGTAGAAGTGTAAGAGCTTTCACTTCATTCATTCTAGCCTTTCTTTCAAGTTCAGTTTTTGGAGGAGTTTTGATGGGTTTTCCCTCATCATCAAGTTCTGGATCAACTACAGGAGGAAATTCAACAGCTTCCCATATGGCATAATCAATGAATTGAATATGCTGTTGAATTCTGAGTTTCCACATCTCAAACTCAGTGGGCTTGAGCATAGGCACTTTGAGTCCTTGCCCAGATCCACTGCTGCTATTATCAAATTCCATTGCAAAAGATTAAAAATTAAAAAAAAAAAGCTTTCTACTTTGAAAAACAAAGAACGACCTGTGGCTCTGATACCACTTGTCAGGATCTGAAACTAATTAACCAAGACTAACTGATTTGAATTTATCAGAGTATAAATCAATAATCTTGCTTTGAATCAAAGTTTAATTAAGAAGCTTGCGGAATAACACTCAATTATTTTAACAAAAGCTTTCAGAATCAATAGCAAATAAACACAAGAAATAATCAAAACTGCTTGTATTGCTGATTTCAATGATTACAATCACCTCTAATCTGTTTGATTAGACGAAACACACAAACTGTTCTTAGGGTTTTACAACCTTAGAGGCTTATGAAAACTTAAACAAAAAGCAATTATAAACTTGAATATGCAGAAAACTCCTATACAATAGAAAGACCTATTCTATGTATTTATATTGCTTCTTGATTTGTTTCCTTGAAGGACTATGACTTCTCTGATAGTAGATATGCTGGAATCTTCGTGTAGATATCTTTTCCTGAATATCAGCACTTTCTGTTTATGAAACTGTTGAGCAGCTTGAATCACTTGACAGCTTGAACAAAGCAGCTTGAGTTGATTTACTCTGGCAGCTTGAACTTTTACACTGGCAGCTCGAGATTCTTCAACTAACAGCATGAACTTTGTATTTACATATAAATTCTACTAACAGTTTGAGAAGTCTAACTAACACCTTGAACTACTTAGACTATTTCCCAACAACACAACCTAATCACAGTGTTATCTTTATTTTAATAAACTTTTGTTTGGTCATCTGTAACATCCCGGATTTGAGCCTGGTACGTGGATTTAATTTATTGGCTCATTATATTAATATTATTGCGTTGTTCCAATTAGATCCCGTTTCGTGGATTCAACGTGTCGAGACCGAGTAATACGTGTCTCCGAATTAATAATTAGTGGATTATTATTCGTGGATTTAATTGGGTTGAAATGATATTAATTATGAAAAAGTGATATCGGGTCCGGGTTATTGGGTTCGGGACCGGATAAAAATGGAAGCGTATATGTGTCACTTCCCTCTTTTCTTCCTTATCCATTTCTTGGTAAACCTAAAGGTGTGTGTGTGATTTGTGTGGAGCTTCAGCAAGGAGAAGCCAAGTTCAGCTGAAATTGAGTGCTAAACCCTGATCAACTTCACCATCTCTTTGTGTTCTTGAGGCATTTAAGGTAAGAAGCTTCAATTTGAGGATCTAAACTTGTGTTATATGTTGTGAGAATTGTGTGGAATAGTGTACATGTTATAAGGGGCTGTTGTGTAGTGTTTATATATGTATTTCGAGGCTGAAATCGTGTGGGGAGGGATTAAAACCTCCTGGGCAGCCATGGAAATCGCAGGTCAGGGTGCAGAGCACCGCTTGGTCGCGGCGCGACCCTACGAGGCTTAGCGGCGCGAGCCGCAGCCTGCTGGGGAAGTGCCGGCTTGGGTCTTGCAAATAGGGTTTGAGTCGTTATTGGTTTGGGTTCCTTCGGGATAATGTTGAGTCGAGTTTGTTTAGGTTTGGAGCCTTGTGAGGGTATTGTGGGCGTCGATTATCCGTTTGGGAATGTGTTTCGGGTTTAATTCAATGGTGATAATTATGTTCGACTCGAGTTGTGTGGTTATTGAGACGGGTGTTAATATATAAGATCCGTGGTGTTTACAGGTTCTAGCCGATCGCGTGTCTAGCCGCGCTAGAGTTTCGGGTTTCAGTTGAATTCGAGTAGTCGGTGAGTACTCGAGTTCTTTCTAAACGCACGTGCATTCTTTCGAGTCGTCTATATGATTGTGATATATGTGTAGGAGATTGTGTTGTAGCGCGCAGGTATGAATTTCTCTACCCTATACGTGCTATATGTGTTTGAGTTGCAGGTGTCCGCGACACGTGGTCGCGCAGGCTGACTGTCCCTAACCAGTCACGAAGTATGAGACTGTATATATACAACAGTGTTATTGCCAGGTCGCTCCTGTGCCTATTGAGTAGCTAACCGCTGCTGTGTGCGGCCTGTTAGCTGGGGAACGGCGTCCCCTTTTGAGCAGAGATATGTGTATGCATCGAGCTGTGTTATGTGCATTGAGATATATGTGTTGCGTATGTTATGTGTTCTTATCTGCAGGGTGTAACCCTCGCGTACTCACGAGCTTGCCAGCTTATGTTTTTTAGTCTTCCGTGTCTCAGGCAGTCACACCGTGGGATCTCAGTCGCAGCAGCCGAAGTAGGAGTTGGGTTTAGAGCCGTGCTTCATGTGATCTGCTGCATGTTGATATTAGCTTTTGAGAACTGTTGTATCTGATCTACCATGGTATGATATTAGTATTCAGTTGTGTTTGTATGAGTATCAGCATGTGACGATCTTGTATTAAAGTTTTAATTAATAGTGATTTCCAGTTAATCCTATGACATATGCCCTATGAGATGCTTGCGTTATTGCCACTTATGATTATTTATTGACGTGACATTTGTGTGAGAAATGTGGGTGTTACAGCATCTTTTAACATTTATTATTACAACATTTTCTTACGCACTTAAAATTATGATTTTAGTTATACTTATGATTAGAGTTGTCTTTTGAAACTATTATGTTATGTTTAATTGTATTAAAATGTAACTATTTAATATTTAGATTTTTTTTATAAAATATGATCATGTATAACATTGAACATTACTATTTTAACGTTGACAAAACTTAATCGATGTATTAGAGACATTACCTTTATAAACTTTTTTGATTTGATCGTAAAACCAACAAATTAAATTGACGATTAAACCTAATCAATGTCAAATTTTCATATTATGATTATGAATATTTAATTAGTTAATTCTGGTTTCGATCCGATTTAAGAAGACATTGTTTGTAATTTTAGCATTGCAAAATCTAAAAAGTCAATCATAGGAACCAACTAACAGTATCATTCGTCTTACTTTTTGAATATCAGTTTTCCAGTTTCACTTTTTGATTGAATTGTTTAAAAAGTATTTTTTTTCCTTTATTTATTTTTGTAATTAATATTTTAGACTCCGCAGCAACGCGCGAATGTCAATAACTCGTTAAAAATATTTACGTAGGTAAATAAACTTGTATAAATATAAAAAACAAATAGTATAAAATTTGATTTTTTTTTTTTGTTTTCGAATTTGAGGAGTCAAAAATCACTTTCTTCTTTTTCATTTCATTTTAAAAAAAAAAAAAACCAAATCAAATTTCTAAATTTCATGTCTTGTTGATAATCGAAATTCTTTGAAACTGGAATTACGGTAGAAGTGTGTTGAAGAAAATGAACAATTTTAGGGCAATTTGTAGGCCTCATCATTCGGTATACTCATCGATAACATGTTGTTACAATCGAGCTAGATTTCGAGCTCGATCGATTGTTAGGGTTTCGAATTCGATACGAAAACCTAATCATCGATTGTCCGGTGTTTTCTCCCTCGGAATCGATTCATCAGATGTTCTAAAAGTTGAACCGTTGTGGAATCGATTCAGTAATCATCAGCGAAGGATGCTAGTTAGGGCTGCTAATTGGACTGATGAGAAATCTCCATATGATACTCTTGGTATATATATAATATATTTACTTTTGCAATGTTTTTTTTATTGCTCAATTATTAATATATGGATGTTTATGTGATAGTTCAATAATTCGATTTGTGTGCACTTTACAGTTTACAACATAATTAGAAATGAAAATTGTTATAGAATATGAAGAACCTATGGAATTATTCGGTTTCTGTTTGTAGTTTTTCGTCGTAAATGATAATAAGTAGAAAAGGAGTAGGAACTAAAATGGATAGTGCAATAGCGATTAATGCGAGAATAATTTACTTTCATGATGTCATTGTTTTCTAATAGCGATAAATGCGAGAATTTTACTTTCATGATATAGATATTAAGTACGTTAATTCAGTGAATGCATTACCTATCGATGATCTTGAATCGGATCAATATCATGAATTGTGGTGGCGGTGAAGATGAAGAGATAGGAGTAGATATGAGAGGAGTTGATGATGGTGTAGAAAACGTGCGTAGGTGTTGTAGGAGAACGAGATGGTAAGATGATTTGAGTGGGAGACGAGGCTGAGGACTTAGAAGTAGAAGAAATAGAGGGAAAGATATTATGAAATATAACAATTTTATTGATGCTTGTTTTAGTAGTAACAGGATCATAACAAAGATATCCTTTATGATTGGGTGCATATCCAAGAAAAATACAAGCCGGATCATCTACATTTTATAGGGCCTGATAAGCTTTCGCCTGAATCGACGGTTTGTATTATTCTCGGATATGCACCATGTCATTAAGGATACCTTTGTTATGATTCTACTAATACCTACATTCAAAATTTCAATGGGCATATTATATTTCATGAAACCGTTTTTCCTCTATTTCTTCAATGTCTGAGTCCTCAACCTAATCTCCCACTCATATCATCTTACTGTCTCTTTATCCTACATCACCTCCTACATTTTCTACACCTAGGGATGGGCAAAAAACCCGTATTTCCTGAACCGAACCAGACCGTTTTATTTTCGGGCCGGTTTTAGGTTCTTATGATTTGGTTTACTATTCCATTGGGTTCAGTCCGTTCCGGTTTTCTATTTTTCTATGTAAATTCAGGAAATAACCAGGCCATTTTATTTCGGGCCGGTTCTAGGTTCTTAATTTTGGGCATTTTTTATATTTGGTATTTTTTAAAGTTCTGGCCAGTTCCGAAACCGAGCTCATCCCTATCTACACCTTCTCGCCTACTCCATCATCGACTCCTCTCCTGTATCTCCATCTTCACCACCAAACCTGCCAAATGAAATGATGAATGTTTGTTCTTTAATTGATTATTTTTCAACTTCTAGAATGGCAGATTAAAACCTTATATAGCAGGGTAATTTTACATTTATGTCAATGGTCGGTTTTCTTACTGCAAGTAGCTGATTATTTAACCCTAAATAATTACAAAATCAGAAAAATCACTTCTGATTAAACCATTGAAATAGAAGACACGATAAGCAGTTAAGACAATACGTACGCCCAAACACCTCTTCAGGTGTCTTTGGATAAGCATCATTGATTGTAAGTGATGCGTAAATGATATTCATGGAGAATATATTGGTTGTGTTCCTTGATGGGTTAAGAAGATTTTACTTAAGATAAAAAGTAGGCTTGTCAATTTGTAGTTTGTGAACTCGAGGAAGAAATATGTTATTCTAGATTGATGCTTTCATATTTACACAACGAATTACAAGAAGTTTCTTTGTTATAGAATATTCAAATTCCTATGCTTTTTTGTGGTGGATTTTTGAAAGTCATTGTGTATAAAATTTAGGGCGTTTGGATGTAGGTTTTGAAATTGATCATGTGATATTGAATAATCAGAACGATAGCTGCATATGTGAAATTGTAATCGACTAATCATGACTTTCTGACGGTGTTTCTTCATTATTTTTAAATTTGCTCAAAATAGCAAGGTATTATCAAAAAATACTTTTCAATTGCACAAAATAGTGCACAACATATAACAATTAAACTGTCATTTCTGTAAAAAAATGTTGACTGGACAAAGAAACTGTCACGTCAGTAATTTTTACCTTTCAATCCGATATGGTTACCTTGATTGACTTGATTGGAAAGTATGTTACCTTAATTAGAAGAAAAATTAGTATGTTACCCAAATTGAAAAAAACTATGACAGTATGTTACCTTTTGACGCAATTAACCCTATTAATTATTAAAAATACAAAGGTTGATGCTATTAATGATAAAGTAATAAATAATGTAGCTATAAATGGTTTAAAAAAAAACAAAAATTTGTTGCTATTGACCTTTCTGATTATTTAAGAAAGTATTAGAAAAAATGAGAATATATGTAAGTAAGTTTACTCTTTGTGAATCAGTTGTGTTGCAACAACTAGTATGAAATTGATTGTTTGACCCCTAATTAACTATATGATCATAAGTAGAATTTAATTAGTCAAATACTGGACATTGATTATTAAGTGTGAAGTCGTCATAGTGACATAATCACTTCCAAAATGCACATCCAAACACCTCCACAGAAACTTGCAACCCTTGATTGTGGATTCATTGGTAGCACATACTTCTAGTTTATGAGGACAATTTGTGTTATTAATATGTTAAAATAATATCATTGTGCAGAGCTGGAGGGTGATGCTGATGATGAAGAAATAAAGTTGGCTTACAGACGTTTAGCAAAGTTTTATCACCCCGATGGTTTGTCCCTGTCTACGTTTCTTATAATTTTTAAAACGATAAAGTGCTACTTTTTCATAGCTTATGGATGTGTTATCTTTTCTGTTTGTCTTCTAATTATTATGTAGCGAGTAATGTACGCCAACCATGTTTTTAATCTCGCTGCTAATGTTGCCGTTCTTATGTAATAAATCTTGAATTAGGTTGTCTGATTTTGTGTTTGTAGTTTATGATGGCAGAGGGACTCTTGAGGAAGGAGAAACTGCTGAAGCTCGATTCATTAAGATCCAAGCGGCCTATGAGTTGCTAATAGATAGTGAGGAACGGAGAAAGTATGATATGGAAAACCGTGTTAATCCAATGAAGGTACTACAACTTATTTGAATTATGTGTTCATCATGAGGTGAATATACCTGGAAACCATGGGCAGACCCAGAAATTATTTTGCTTGTGGACAAAGTAAAACTTCAAAACTTAAAAAAGTTTCTTATATTATCAAGAGTTAAATACATAAATTGAGTATCATATGGGAGTAACATCACCAAAATAACCCTAAAATTATATATTTTATAAATAAAGAAGTTTTAACCGGTGGGCTGGTGCTGCCCCTGCTGGCAGTGCCCGATTCGGCGATGTGTGCTTGACGTGTCCATATGGTCATGAATGATATAATTGTCTCAATACACAACATTTTTCACAACGAAGATTTGCTTTTCAGTCTACTTTGTAAATGATTAGTTAGCAGTTTGATTTTTTAGGCATGTTGGTATGTGTACCAATCGTTTTTTATTCACGTTCTCAGGCATCTCAAGCATGGATGGAGTGGCTTATAAAAAAACGGAAGGCTTTTGATCAGCGTGGTGATATGGCTATTGCTGCTTGGGCCGAGCAGCAGCAGCGGGAGTTAAATATCCGTGTACGCCGACTCTCACGTTCAAAGGTATTGCATACATTAAAATATGTGAATTTTCTGCAGTCAGTAAAGCACTTGTTTTGCAGTGGCAATCTTAACCTACTTACTGAAATATGAGTAGATTTTGGTTATATATTTTTATCCAATTGGTCACATGGGTAAAAATAGGGGTAATAATTTTGGCCCATCGAAGCCAACGGGTTAACGACCAAAAGTCCTAAATTTTATATAATTTTGAAATTTTTTTCAAAAAACAATTTGTTTATTACACCGTTCTATAAATTTTCAATTTTTAAAAAAAGTTATGTTCTTGCTTAGTTTTTTACTATAGGTCAATTTAAGCGCCCCGCCCGTTGGGTCAAAACTGCTGCCCCTAGGTAAAATGTATAAATTGGACTATAAATGGGTCGAAACTCAAAAGTTACCCGAAGTGTTTAAAAGGTGGATTATCATTTGATACTAATTTTTCTGGTAAAAGAAGAGTGTTCATGGGTCAACCCAACGTATTTTGACAATATTAATAATCACGTGTTTTACCTGAACCCGTTTAACCTGCATCTGAATATCCGATCCATGATTCTTCTTTACAACCGTTTGTTTTTCATTTTTTTCTTTCGCACTTGTATTTTCGGAAATTTGTCCCAAGCAGCTTCTTGTTAAAATCTACCATGTTGTCATTGCATTTTCGCGAGAATGATTGTTAGTTTACAACAAAAGGACAAATACGATGGCTCAAAAAGACACCCGTGTACCCTTTTTTTCGTCATTATACATGATTGCATACATTTGCATGAATTTAGGGGGCGTTTCATAAAGAGAATCAAAGCGAAAAGAAATGATGACAAATCATTAGTTAGAAGACTTGATTCATTTATATAGATTCTCTTGAACTAATATATATGTTAAAATTCAATTCTCTATTTTCTCTTGACATATCGGAGAATTAAGTAAAAGCTCAATTCGTAAAAAATTATGTTAGGCTTCTTGGCTTTGTAATCCTCAATTGGAAGTTTCATTTCAGTATTCTGCTAATGTAGGTGGTAACTCATGGTTGTACTGTGTGTTGTTTTTGGTGTAATTGCTTCTAGCATCTTTTTTGAAGCTTTTTGTTATTAATATATTGGGAAATTACCAAAAAAGTTAATATAAAATACAAAATTTGACAATAAAGGTATTGTAAAAAATTTTAAGCCAAGAAAAATAACGTAAAATTCTATTTTGGATGAAAAGGGACATGAAATTAAAATTTTAGGCCAAGAAAGATAATCAAAAGTTATTCTTTTACCAAAAAGGGATCATAAAATTAAAATTTTACCTTCTTAATTGTCATCAACACTCTATTTCGACAAAATTGTATTTTATGTTACCTTTCTTGGTCTAAAAATTCCACATTGCCTTTATCGACAATTTTTGTATTTTATGTTACCTTTCTTGGTAACTTACCCTTAATATATCTGCTACCGTTAAAAAAAAAAGTAACATCTCAAAATGGAAAAAAGAGAATTGCATCAACTGTATTGTTTTTATTCACATTTTCTTTCTCTTCGATTCTTTCTGCCAAACGTCTCCTTACAGATCGATCCTGACGAGGAAAGAAGAATCCTTGCAAAAGAGAAAAAGGCATCAATTGAGAATTTTAACAATACTTTAAAAAGACATACACTTGTGTTGCGGAAAAGGGATTTGATGAGAAAAAAAGCAGAGGAAGAGAAGAAAAAACTCATCATCAATAAGCTCTTGGCAGCCGAGGGACTCGAGCTCGCATCAGACGACGATGATGCGCTGTCGTAGGTATTTCCGTTGCATCATTCTTTCGATGTTACACAAAATATTTATAGGATGTATATCGATTAAATAGTATACTTTGTCGTATTTCTGGACGGCTTGCTTGTATGTATGTATGTATGTATGTATATATATGTATATATCGTATAGTTACGATGATACAATACGAGCATTACACATCTTTTTTCTCCTTTAGTTATACTTCGATAAAACAAAGTGTTTAATGCATATATATGCAATGAACTTCATATAAATTTCTGAATTATGTAATCATCTATTGTAGGAACTTATATAAACCTTCGGGTTAATGTCATTTTTGACCATCCAACTTTCATATTTGTCTTATTAAACTATTTTTTTTTTTGCTCATTTAGTCTTACACTTTAGTTTAACGTTCTATTTTGGAAAAAAGTTTAAAACTAATGACTAAATGTGTACGAATGTGATAGTTTAATGGTCAAATGTGTACATTTTTAGTGGTCAAATGTGTACATTTTCAGTGGTTAAACATGGACAAAAATAGTTTAATGCTAAATGTGTACAAAAAAAGATTAATAGGTAAATGTGTAAAAAAAGAGTTTAGTGGTTAAATGAGGCAATTCTGAAAGTTGGTTGGTAAAAGTTGATCTTAACCCTGTAACCATCTATATCTTTTTGTGGAGTCACTGTAATGAAGTATCAAATTTTCTTGTGTCAATGCAGTAAACTATCATTTTTATATGCAATTAATGCAGTTTAGTTGTTATAATAAGTAATCCGCGTATTACACAGATATTTTTAATATATATAAAATATAATAAATTAAAAGGTAAATATATAAATATAATTTTTTTAAACAAAAGTGTATAAGAATGATATTATTATTTATTATGACTTATTGATTTTATATATTTCTAAATATATATGTTTAGTAATGATTTTCTTATATTTTTTTAAACTTACATTATATTATAATATAATATATAAGTTAGTAGAGTATATTTTGTTTGATTTGATTTGATTTGAATTTAAAAGTAGATTATGTTAGATTTGGATAAATATAATTTAAATTTATCTATATTTTTAAAACATATAAATGTCATGTGCTGATTCATAAGGATGTCACGTGACTTCACAAGGAATTAGTATAGTTACTCTTTTATAGTGATTATAGATTAGTTTATATGTAACATCCGAACTGTCGACCTGGTACGTGTATTTATTTTAGTTTATAATTAATTTATTAATATTGCGTTGGTCCAATAGAGTCCTGCTTAGTGGATTATACGTGTCGGGACCGAGCAATATGTGGCGCCAGATTATTATTTTAGTGGATTAATAATAATTATGAGATCACGACGTTAAATGGGTTAAAATGATATTAATAGTGAAAATGTGGTATCAGGTTCAGATTTATCGGGTCCGGAACTTTTTAAATATGGAAAGTGTATATATGTGTTTCCTTTGACCTTGCGTTCTTTCCTCCCTTCCCAAAAATAGAAATATTAGTGTATGTGTGTGCGTTTTGGTCTAGAGCAACAAGGGGGCTTCCAAATTCGTGATTGATTGTTGAACTTAGCCATTACCATCATCATCTTTGTGTTCTTGAATTCAAGAGGTAAGAATTCCTGATTCTTGTGGTATAAATTCATGTAGTATGAAGGCCTTGGCTTCTGAGTTTGTAAGGTATAGTTTGATAGTAATCTTGTGAGTATTCTGGTACTGTAATCGAGTTTGGGAGGCGATTTCTCCCTGGTTCCGCCATGTTCAGCGAACAGAGGAGACCTGCGAGTTTGCAGTCGCGGTTGCGACCCCTTGAGCGCGGTCGCGATGAGGGTAGCACGGGCAACCTTGGTCGAGCGCCGATGGGAATGCGATCGTGTTCTGAGCGCGACCACGATGACCCTGGGCGCGGGCCGCGATTCGATGGGCTTGGGTTGGAGTTGGTTTTGGGTCTTAGAGTCCGTTTGGGGTTGTTTGTTGCGTTTGGATCAATTACTGTATTTGTGTTTAAGTGTTTTGCATATCAGTTGGGTTATGTTAATCATCTGGGATTCATTGTATGTACAGGGTTGAGCCGACAGCGTACTGAGCCGCGATAGAGTTTTGAGCAGCAGGCGATTTGGTATATCATGAGTACTTGAGTTCTTTCAAAACGCGCGTATGTTTATGAGTCGTTATATGATTGTGATATTTGTATGAGACAGAGATGTGGCGCCACATGTATGATTTTATCTGCCTCCCTATATGTGTTATCCGTGTAGGAGTTGACAGGTGTCCACGATGTGTGATCGCGTAGGCTGACTGTCCCTAACAGTCATGAAGTATGAGACTGTATATATACAACAGTGTTTATTGCCAGGTCGCTCCTGTGCCTATTGTGTAACTAACCGCTGCTGTGTGCGGCCTGTTAGCTGGGGAACGACGTCCCCTTCAGCTGAGACGTGTATTGAGTTATGAGTATCTGTGTTATTGTGCTGGGCTCTCTATGTGTTTGTGCATACTATGTGTTATATCTGAAGAGTCTAACCCTCGCGTACTCACGAGCTTCCCAGCTTACGTTTTCGAGTCTAACGTGTCTCAGACATTTAGACAGTGGGGTTACAGCCGCAGCAGCCACAGAATTAGAAGCCAGGAGTGATCAGAGTTTCATCTGTGTATAACTACTATATGCTGAGAAATCTGTGTATCTGATTAACATGTGTATGATAGTTAGTGTTCAGATTGTGTACGCGTATCTGTATCTGTATCAGACATGTGACCTGTTGTATGAAAGTTTTAATTAATAGTGATTTGCGCTAATCCTGACATGTGTAATATGAGATATTTACGATATCGCCACTTATAATTATATATTGACGTGACATTTATCTATGGAAAGAGGGTGTTACTTGTATGATATAAGAGCTTGTAGTTTGAAGCTGAGTATCATTAGTGGATGCTTATCTTAAACCGTGTTCAGATCCGTGGAATTTTTCCCTGAGACTAATTTTAGTGGAATTAACTGACCTGGTTTATTGTATAACGCTGGTTGGTCTATCTGTTATCTTAACTATTGTGGTTTGTGCAGGTAGTTATGGCCGATCAGGGTGAGGGTTCAGGCGCAGGTAGACCATCGTGTGATGAGTTTGTCCGCAAGTCTGATCTTTTGGAGATTCTGATAGATTTTTACCGTCAGCAGCAGGGTCAGTGTTAGGGTATGGGTCTCATGCCAGTGACTGGTACCGAGTCAGGGGCAGGCGCTTCATCGTCTTCTACTCAGAGGGGTGGGTCCTTTACGGAATTCATGACAGGAGCCTCACCACAGTTCAGAGGCGGCAGTGAGCCGGGTGCGGCTATGGCATAGGATAGAGAGATCGAGGCGGCTTTCCGAGTCGCCCATGTCGATCCTTGAGATTTAGTCGGTTATGCGACCTACTTGTTGAGAGGAGGGGCTTCCCAATGGTGGAAGTCAATTGAGTCTTCGATGACATCGTCTGCGGCGTATGCGATGTCTTTGGATCAGTTCCGAGCAGTAATCGAGCTTCAGTATATTCCACGTGATGAGCGCAGAGATGGAGTGTCGGTTTCTTCATCTACAGCAGGGGGATATGACAGTTCAGCAGTATGTTGACAGATTTAACGAGTACTCCCAGTTTACTTCTCAGCACGTCGACACAGAGAGCCGAAAGACAGATGCTTTTATTGATGGTCTTTGGTCTGATATTCGTGAGTTTGTTAGGCTGCACGATACTCCTACTTTCGTACGAGCTCTAGAGATGGTCTGCATGAGAGAGCGGGAAATAGTTAAGAAGAGAGATCAGCCGCCAGCTCAGAGACAGAGGACAGGGATATCTGAGCAGTCTTCGAGCTATTGGCGAGAGCCTTGGGACGCACAGAGAGAGAGCCAGCCCGAGCAACAACATTTTCAAGGACAGAGTTCTGGGTCCCGCAGAGACCAAGACAGGGGCAGAGATCCTAGATCGAGGAGATCTGGGCAGTATCAGGGGTCAGGGACGACAGTACAGAGTCAGGGTCAGAGTTCCCGTTTCAGTGCTCCCAGTCAGAGTAGTGTGGACAGGGGTCCCAACCATCAGGGAGTCGGGCTGACAGTTCTTGTGGAGAGACTGCCAGAGATGTCGTCGTCGTCATTCGGGATCTTGTATGCCTGAGCAGCCGCATTGTTATCGCTGTGGTCAGTATGGTCACACCTCTGTTACATGTAATTCGAGGGATTCTCTATGCTTCCGTTGTGGGAAGCCGGGACATATTGCTAAAGATTGTCTGCAAGCGCCACCAGCGGTGCCGGGAGCGAACACCAGTGGGACCAGTCACTAGAGGCGAGCCCGCTTCATCGAGTCGCCGCGATACAATTCCCAGAGGCCGTGGCAGAGTGTTTCAGGCTACTGCAGAGGTCGTCCGAGAGTCTACAGACGTGGTTTCCAGTACGTATATTCTGAATGGGCTTAGCGTCCGTATTTTGTTTGATTCTGGAGCAGACCGCTCGTATGTGTCCATTGTGTTTTGTGCATATTTATCTGTTTCTTCTACTGTATTGTCTTTTCCGTTAGTGGTTGAGAGAGTTGATGGGAGTACGACATTAGTGAGGTATTCCCAGAGGAGTTGCCTGAGTTACCGCCAGATCGTCAGGTCGAGTTCCGCATTGACCTTATCCCTAGAGCGGTGCTTATTGCTAAGACGCCTTATAGGCTGACACCCACTAAGATGCGAGAGATGATACAGCTTCGGGAGCTATTGGATCGTGGATTTATCCGTCCGAGTTCATCCTCGTGGGGAGCACCTGTTTTGTTTGTGAAGAAGGACGGTACTATGCGGATGTGTATCAACTAAAGAGAGTTTGAACAAGATGACAGTGAAGAACAGATATCCGCTTCCACGTATTGACGATCTGTTCGATCAGTTGCAGGGTTCGAGTTACTTCTCAAAGATTGCTTTGAGATCTGGTTATCACTAGCTGAGAGTTAGAGATGAGGATGTCCCGAATACTGCGTTTCAGACACAATACGGCCATTACGAGTTCCATGTTATGCCCTTCGAATTGACTAACGCACCCGCGACTTTTATAGATTTGATGAATAGGGTGTGTAGATCTATTTTGGATCGGTTCATGATCGTGTTTATCGACGAAATACTGATCTATTCAGTGAATGCTGAGGACCATGAGCAGTACTTGCGAGATGTTTTAACCGTGCTGCGAAAGGAGAGACTGTACGCGATGTTCTTTAAGTGTGAGTTCTGGTTACGAGAGGTTCAGTTTCTGGGGCGTGTTGTGAGTGCTGAGGGGATCAAGATGGATCCAGCTAAGATAGAGGCTGTAACGAGTTGAGAGCCGCCAAAGACCGTCCCTGAGATTTGTAGTTTTCTAGGATTAGTCGGGTACTATCGCCGCTTCATTCAGGACTTTTCGAGGATTGTCATACCGTTGACGAGATTGACACGACAGTCCATACCTTTTGTATTGTCCGATGAGCAGGAGTTTGCGTTCAGAGAGTTGAAGTCCCGGTTATGTCAAGCTCCGGTGTTATCTCTACCAGAGGGTACAGAGGATTTTGTTGTGTATTGCAATGCTTCCGGTACTGGGTTCGGTTGGGTTGTGTTCTGATGCAGCGACGCAAGGTGATAGCGTATGCGTCGCTTCAATTGAAGACTTACGAGGAGAACCATACTGTGCACGATCTTGAGTTAGAGGCAATAGTGTTTGCGTTGAAGATTTGGCGTCATTATTTGTATGGGTCTCGGTTTATGGTATATACAGACCATAAGAGTCTTCAGTTTAGTCAGAAAGAGCTGAATATGAGACAACGACGCAGTTATGAGCTGTTGAAAGACTACGACTGTGAGATCCAGTACCACCCAGGCAGAGCAAACGTGGTGGCAGATGCGTTGAGTCGCAAGACATGCGGCCAGACTGTGACTTCCCGACCAGCGAGGCTCGAGATTACATCGACCCTGATTGAGAGTCTGAGGATAGATCAGTTAGAGGGTCTGCGGGCTGAGAATGTGAATAGAGAGCGGCTTACTGGGCAGCATGAGACTCTGAGCAGAGATAGCAAAGGCCTGTTTGTGTTTCATGACCGAGTCTGGGTTCCGAGAGCTGGGAATCTTCGCCAGCTGATATTGGACGAGTCGCACCGGTCGAGACTGTGTATCCACCCCGGGAACACCAAGATGTACCGAGATCTGCGTGAGTTCTATTGGTAGTCTGGGATGAAAAGAGATGTGGGCCGTTATGTGGAAGAGTGTATGACTTGTCTACGTGTCAAAGCTGAGTATCAGAAGCCTCACGATCGTCTGCAGCCTCTGGAGATCCCCGAGTGGAAGTGGTATCATATCACGATAGATTTTATTGTTAGACTTCCATGCACGATCAGAGGCAATAACATGATTTGGGTGATAGTGGATCGATTGACGAAGAGCGCTCACTTCTTGGTAGTTCGCGGCACCATCACGATGGATCAGTTAGCTCGGCTGTATATTAGCGAGGTGGTTTCGAGGCATGGGATTCCGAAATCCATTACGTCTGATCGAGATACGCGGTTTACATCGAGATTCTGATAGAGCTTTCATCACAAATTGGGTACCCATGAGTAGTTGAGTACAGCGTACAGACCTCAGACAGACGGGCAGACAGAGCGGACGAATCAGACTCTCGAGGATATACTTCAAGCGTTTGCGATCGACTTCAATGGTAGTTGGGACGTGCATTTGCCGTTGGTTGAGTTTGCGTTTAATAACAGCTACCACGCCACCATCAAGATGGCTCCGTTTGAGACGAGGTCGGTAAGCGGCCTATCAGCGGATCTGAGTTGTTGCAAGAGACGAGCGAGAAGGTGGCAGTGATCCGAGAGCATATGAGAGTTGCGCAAAGCCGACAGAAGAGTTATGCCGACCATCGTCTGACTGAGCTTGAGTTCAGCGTTGATGGTTGTGTAATGTTGAAAGTATCGCCGTGGAAGGGTGTTATCAGATTCAAATACAAAGGCAAGCTGAGTCTGCGGTATATCGGTCCGTTTAAGATTATCGTCAGAGTCCGAGATCAGGCGTATAGACTGAAACTGCCTCCAGAGTTGGCCGGCGTGCATGACACGTTTCATGTGAGTCATTTGTGAAAGTGTTTGGCCAAGGACGATCAGTATGTGTTGTTATCTGAGATCACCGTGGATGACCAGCTGAAATACGTTGAGCAGCCTGAGGCTATTACTGACCGCAATGTGAAAAAGATGAGAAACAAAGAGATCACATTAGTACTCGTTCAGTGGAGACATCATAAGGGTACTACCGCTACTTGGGAGCCCGAATCAGAGATGAGGAGCCTTTATTCGCAGCTGTTTCAGAGTACGAGTTAGAATCTGGGACGGAATCTTATTAAGAGGGGAGGATTTGTAACATCCGAACTTTCGAACTGGTACGTGTATTTATTTTAGTGGATAATTAATGTATTAATATTGCGTTGGTCCATAGAGTCCCGTTTAGTGGATTATACATGTCGGGACCGAGCAATATGTGACGCCGGATTATTATTTTAGCGGACTAATAATAATTATGATATCACGGCGTTAAATGAGTTAAAATGATATTAATAGTGAGAATGTGGTATCGGGTTCAAATTTATTGGGTCCGGGACTTTCTAAATATGAAAAGTGTATAGATATGTGCTTCCGTTGACCTTGTGTTCTTTCCTTCCCTTCCCAAAAACAAAAATATTAGTGTATGTGTGTGCGCGTTGGTCTGGAGCAGCAAAGGGGCTTCCAAATTCGTGATTGATTGCTGAACTTAGCCATTACCATTATCATCTTTGTGTTCTTGAATTCAAGAGGTAAGAATTCCTAATTCTTGTGGTATAAATTCGTGTAGTATGTGTTATGTTGAGGGCCTTGGCTTCTGAGTTTGTAAGGTATAGTTTGATAGTAATCTTGTGAGTATTCTAGTACTGTAAATCGAGTTTGGGAGGCGATTTCTCCCTGCTTCCTCCAGGTTCAGTGAACAGAGGAGACCTGCAAGTGTGCAGTTGCGGTCGCGACCCCTTGACCGCGACCGCGATGCGGGTAGCACGGACAGCCTTGGTCGAGTAGCGACGGGAACACGATTTTGTGCTGAGCGCGGCTGCGATGACCCTGGGCGCGGGCCGGGATCTGATGGGCTTGGGCCAGGGTTGGTTGAAACACCCATACAACTAGTACGAGTATTTCGATACAATTATACAATAATTGATTCAGAGTACTTGCGGAAATACGGATAAATTTAAAACTTTTAGATAAATGATAATCCACATGATTCCAAACACTTTGCATGAGACATGATAGAGTGTCGGGAATCATGGAATAATGTATTTCGTGCTTACGTCTTTTAATATCAATTAATTACACACGAATTAAAAATCAACAATTAATTCGAGTAAAACCAAAAATGGAAGTATGCTACTCTCACCCAAAGCAACATCAAAATTTAGAGCTTCTATCCATGCTCCATTCGGCATCTAACAAATTGGGCCAGCCGGGCCTTTACCCTTGTCAGTCCTGGAAGGATTAATCAACTAAAGGGTAAACAACAAAGTTGTTTAGTGAGATTCTAGATTAAAGTACTATGTCATATATGAATGGTGTCATGCAATGCCATGAGTTAGATCAATAATCTCAGAAGGCCAACTAATGGCTTATAGACTACCACATTGTGGTTACCACATGCTCATGCTTACCGTACAATGAGTTTACGATCTACCGTTGGATTACCACAGACCACAGGCTTATCGGTATGCAATTTACCGTGATGCCATACGATTACCACAGACCACAATCTTATCGTTTTACAGGCAATAATGATTACCACATGCACAGGCCTACCATTATGATTCTGCTAGGTTACCACACGCACAAGCTTACCGTCTCAACGGAGAGGTCAAATGAATGATCAACAACTTATCAACCGAGTGATAATATAACAACGATAATGTATATGATGGCAAAGAATGTAAATGATAAGAATGATGCAAAAAGCAATAACATACAATCCATGATATGCATACGAATATATTATTACTAGAACTCACAGTGGTGACTAACAAGCTCTCGACCTCAAAACCGAGTTATAATCATCAAAATAGGAGAAATAGTCTCCAAAGAACTTTAACCCGTCAAACCCCTACAAATAGGTTCATAGTATAATATTTATAAGTCTCACGGCGTATAATCTCTTAACTTTGATCTGAATACATTAGTCGTAAGACTTGATTAATTTCGTTATTAAACCACAATTATTATTTTGGCCTATATATTCTTCTTAATTAATGTCATAAAATATTATGACGAAAAAAATCCCCAAAGATAAAATAAAATTACAAATTCTGGCCAAAACTGGGCCTAACTCGCCGAGTCATGGGTCCAACTTGCCGAGTTGACCCATCCGAAATTTGGGTCTCACGGAACCAAAGGATGGCACGAAGTTCGGTCAAGGTCCATCCGAAATTCGGATCTCCAAGCCATCCGAAATTCATACTTGAAAATTTTCTTCAACATCCGAGGCCTACTCGTCGAGTTCAACCAGGCAACTCGCCGAGTATTGTGCAGACCTGCAGTTTCTGCCTTACGGATTTTAATGCTACAAACGGCTGGGAAACATTTCCCAACCCATATATACATTATTAGACTCATTTTAACCATCAAAACATTATTTTACCTTTTGAATCCTCAAGAGTTCATAAGAGCTTTAACTTGGGTTTTTTAGTTAAATCCACCACAATACATAAAAACTTGCATATTAAGTTTCTAAATGATGAGTCTAACAATATTTATCATTTTCTTTCAAGATCTACAGTTTGCTACCTTTTTCCATAAAACTCACTTGGGGTTCTCATCTTCTTCAAATGAAGATGATGGAGAGAAGAAAATAGTAAGAGATTTTCAAAATAAGAGTTGATACCTCTTGGATCTTTCAAAATCGTTAGAAGCTCCCCCAAGAATCTGATTTTGTTTTCTTCTTCACCCAAAAGCTCTCACTTGTTTTTCTCTCTTTTGATGGAGATTTGAAAAGGAAGCAAAAAAGGAGAATCTGCATAATATAAAAGCAAGACAAAAGATCTCTTTTGTCTTTTTCTTTAAACCTCTCAATCTTTCATCATTTATTATGATACCCCTAGAATTAATTGCATTTCTTTTAAAGTCCAGTATTCATAAAATCAAGACTTTATTTATAAAACAACCAAAATGTTATAACTTGCTTTTATTTAACAATTCAAAATACTCAAATGAGTATTTTGACATAATCATACTAAATATATTTAAACGCCGTTAATCAATTTTTATGTCATACTAATCATTATTTGATCATCAAAGTAGATTACCTATTCTTGTCATTTCAATACAGCCAACATTTTTATTTTTTCTTTTACCATTCAATTCCCAATAATAACAATCATCACTAATATTTAGCAATTATCTCAAATATTGCACCTAAGTTTACCATTATAATTGTCTCACAAAGTTAATTACCTTTTTAAATATTGGATTATTACATTGGTTTTTGGTCTTAGGGTCTGTTTTGGGTTGTTTGTTGGGTCTGGATCAGTTACAGTATATGTGTTTAAGTTTGTTTTGCATATCAGTTGGGTTATGTTAATCATCTGGGATCCGTTGTATGTACAGGGTTGAGCCGACAGCGTACTGAGCCGCGATAGAGTTTTGAGCAGCAGGTGATTTGGTATATCGGTGAGTACTCGAGTTCTTTCAAAACGCGTGTATGTTTATAAGTCGTTATATGATTGTGATATATGTATGAGACAGAGATGTGGCGCCACATGTATGAATTTATCTGCGTTCCTATATGTGTTATCTGTGTATGAGTTTTCAGGTGTCCGTGATGTGTGATTGCACAGGCTGACTGTTCATAACCATGAAGTATGAGATTGTATATATACATCAGTGTTTATTGTCAGGTCGCTACTGTGCCTAAGGTGTAGCTAATCGCTGCTGTGTGCGGCCTGTTAGCTGGGGAACGGCGTCCCCTTGAGCTAAGACGTGTATTGAGTTATGAGTATTTGTGTTATTGTGTTGAACTCTCTATGTGTTTGTGCATGTTATGTGTTATTTCTGCAGAGTCTAACACTCGCGTACTCACAAGATTCTCAGCTTACGTTTTCGAGTCTAACGTGTCTCAGGCAGTCAGACAGTGGGGTTACGACCGCAGCAGCCGCAGAAGTAGAAGTCAGGATTGATCAGAGTTTCATCTGTGTATAACTACTGTATGCTGATGTCATCTTTTGGAGAAATCTGTGTATCTGATTAACATGTGTATAATAGTTAGTGTTCAGATTGTGGACGCGTATCTATACCTGTATCTGTATCAGACATGTGACCTGTTGTATGAAAGTTTAATTAATAGTGATTTGCGCTAATCCCTGATCTGTGTAATATGAGATATTTGCGATATCGCCACTTATGATTATATATTGACGTGACATTTATCTATGGAAAGAGGGTGTTACATTATACAATATAAATCATTCTTACATCAATTTATTTATTTTTTGTCTAAAATATTTAATAAATAAATTTGATCAATTTTACAACTAAAATTCCTAATAATTTCTCATTACTCTAAAATATAAATTTTTAATAATTAATTAAATTGTTAAAATATTTATAAACCGTCAAACTTAAAATCTTTATAAACCGTCAAACTATCATTATAATGTCTAAATTTTAATTATTTCATCAATCTAACATGAATTAATCATTGATGTAAATTTTAACAAACATAAAAAAGATAATTTTATTTAAGATCTTTTGATCCCGATCCAATTTACAATGTCGATGTTGTAGAAACATAAAGGATTTAAGATAAGATGTAGATGTTGACAACCTTTTTACCGTTACAACAGGCAAATTTGCATTATTTGCTCCAAAAGTAATTAAGTTCATTGCATTGATTAAGAAAAGTTGATAATTTATCACTTAGATTTAAAAAAAATGATTATTGCATATATTAGGAA
Organism: Centrapalus pauciflorus; assembly: GCA_020465985.1. Classification (NCBI taxonomy): domain Eukaryota; kingdom Viridiplantae; phylum Streptophyta; class Magnoliopsida; order Asterales; family Asteraceae; genus Centrapalus; species Centrapalus pauciflorus. Next base: position 101,299 of record JAANYP010009535.1, on the reverse strand, counting down.
AAAGTGTAAAGATTGTTACATATATATGCATTCACGTTTCTTGTTTTACACTTATAAAGAGGAAATTATAAAGAGTAAAATAAAAGAAGATCGTTATTTAATCAAAACTTTTTAACAGTTTTGTGATCTTTCTATAACTAACTACATGAATGCTGATAAAACGATAAAAACCGAAACAACAAACAACATGAACGAGAAAGCTGATGTGCTTGAATCCCGAACGCAGTTGGTGCAGTGGGGGAACTTAAATTATTCCTTCGAAATTTCTGTCGTGGGTCTGGTCATCGCTTCGTATTTTTCATTTCAAGCGTTGATCTCCTCGATGTAACTTGAATGTTTCTCCACGAGAAGATTGATCAGGGGAGATTCGACATCTGAGTGGTCGTTCTCACGATGTACTGAGATTTTTCCACTATTTGTAACAAGTATCACCACCTCTTTTCGAGTTGAAAGCTCGTTTGCTACCACAGCATGCATTTTGTATCTTTTAAGAGCGGTATCAGCCTTTTCTAAAAGAATCTCTTTATCTGTCTCCAACTGTAAGCAATGTATTTAAACGAGACGGAACAAGATTTAAGTTCAAAAAAGTAAATCTAAAAATCCAATTTACCGAAGGTACCTCCCTTAAAATCATTTTTTTAATGCAAACATGTTTAAATTTATAATATAAGACTACTTGTAAAAAACTACACACCAACACACCTGGGAACTGTATTTAAATTTTTTTGAATGATTGACCAGTTACGGTAAATTTGTGTGAATGACCAATCATTCACACAAGTTAATCATACATTCACATTATTTATTTTGTGAATATTAATATATTCTTATAATGTTGGTTTATAACATGTCTACGTAAAAAATATTTGAAAATTTTGAAATTTTTTAAAAGTACTTCTATATAATGGAATTTTCATTCCAATTCCATCAATTTCTATCAGATTCTATGAACCAAACGCCCCCTAAAATTCCTAGCAAAAAACAATTGTGAACATGAGTCGTTATGAGTATCATTTTCCGCTTTTTGCAACTATTGTTTGTGTTTGACTACAAATCTTAACACCACCACCAATCCACCATTCCTTAGGCATTGTATGTACACCAATTAAACATATTGAACTTTAACTTGTAATCTTTAGCCAAAAAAAAAAAGGGAATTAAGCCGTGTAAGAAATCTACCTTAAATGAAATGCAGAATGCCGTGGGTGCCCACTCTTTCCGCAGAACTGAAAGCATCTTTGGGACTTGGGCGAGCCGCATATCTAAAGGACCAGATGCAGACTGGATTTTATGTACTGCCTATAAAATGAAATCAAAATTAAGCTCTGTTTTTCCACACCTGTGTATTTGAACGGCTAAATGCATTACAACAGAGTAGAAAGAATTTTGTTCTTTTTGGAGTAGAGAAACTATTCGATGAAAGTTACAATATTATGAAACTTTCTACGCATAGAATGGAAGATAAAAAGATATGCATGTGCGTTAAATTACCATGCTCTCCCATGGAACATAAAAGTCAGATACCGCAGCCGCAAGATAAAACATAGCACGTGGTCCAAGTATCTTCATTGATGTTGCAATCAACCGTAAAATCTGCTCATAGTTTACAAATTAGTGGCAACTGGCAAGGGCTATAAAAATAGCAAAAAACAAATAGAAAAACAAAAAGGGGAACAAGAAAACACACATAAAACCATGTTAGGCTGTTAGCCAAGATGTATCTTCAGATTGGATAGAAAACAATAATTCAGTCAGCAAACATCTAATATCCATGCTTTATAAAGCACAAATTTTCAAACACACACACACACATATATAGAGAGAGAGAGAGACGGGTTCAAAAAAATTCCTCTCGAAATTAGGTGCACCCGCAGGTACCACCTTTAAAAAACTTTTTAAATTGTTTTTCATAACCATGTTTAAATTAACGTTATACACATGATATATGAATTTCACATACATTCACACTTTGTGTCCTTAAAAATTATGTGAATGTTCATGCACATTTATGTGAATGGTCATTCACACCATTCACATGATCTTTTTTACCATTCACATGATTTATGATATTGCTCGTTTGATAAAAAGTCTTATAATTTTGTCTTATACATGTCTATGCAAAAAAAATATATGTGAATGATTGATTATTCACAACCGAGTACGCTGGAATCTCATGGGTACGCTGCTGAACCTGATTCTATATATATATATATGGACAGAGGATCTTCTGTCAACACTTTATTCATTATGAACATTGTGAACAACCTTAAAATAACTTTGAATCTTATGAATTTTGTTGTGAATACTACTAAGAGGTTGTTTCTTTACTTATTAATGGAACCATTAAGTGGCTCATTCAAGGGTAAATGACCTCTTAATGGTTTCATTAAGAGGTAAACAAACATCACCTAAATCATTTAATTAACCTATGAATCTTACCGCGAGAAAAACATAACACTGCCAAGATTTTTTTTAGTTATTTTTGCGTTCACATTTCCATAATTTTCTTTCTTGCGGACCATAAAGTATCTTTTCATATTCTATGGTTATTATGCAATGAAAAGACAACTGCGATGGTTCAAAAAGTTTATTGACTAATATTTCAGACATTCTGTTTAAATATAATCATAACAAAACAAATTATATCTATATGTTAGGTTGACTTCTAATAATTAAAGAGTTCATATTATTAATAATTTGTCTCACTTAGGTCATGAAACTTTACCATACTATCTGTCATTATATTTTCAAAACCCATCCCATTTTGGAAACGGCATTTTTATTGACACTACATATTGTTTAATGACACTTAACTCTGAAGATGACCTAGGTGGACATGTTTCAAAAGTATAAGAATTAACTGGTAGTCGGTATCCAAAAAATGTTTAATGACCTAAGTGCGACAGATGGAAAAAAGTAAGTTACCAGATAATGACAAAACCCATAATTTACTACTAAGCTTGGTGCAACTGTGCAAGTACTTATATTAATGCATAATGTACAAACATGAAGATTGCTAAGGATTTAAATTATCAAACAACTATCAATTAACTAGGCTAACCTGAAGATACTCAAAGATTGTTGTGAAGGGCAGTTTCAACAAGAAGCCTCCTGATACAGCCTGAATAAAATGAAGAATCCTTTAAGTATGCATTGTGCATATATCGAGCTAACAGTTTCATTAAAAAGGAGAGATGATTCCTACAGCATGATGTCGGCTAATCGCCTTCTTAACTGCTTCAGAGTGCGACTCGTTCGCTGTTACAAACGAAGTAAATTATATTATATAAAAAGGTAATATGTAAAAAAATTTATACGTACGAAAACAGAAAGTCAAGTATGACCTTTTATGCATGAATCATCCGTAAGCTCGAAACATTCGAGCAGTGGATCATCTGGGAGTGATCTACAATATGGCTGGCACGTTCCCCTGCCAAAAAAGACTTTCAAACTTCAGCGAATATGTTATAAAACAAAAGGGTTAATCTCCAAATAATCTCAATGTACTACTGGTAATCTGCCGAAATGACATGCAAGAAATCTAACTGAAATTTTTTTCCAATATATGTTGTAATCAAATTTTGTGACAGGATTTAATACATGAAAGGCTATGGAGGACGAAATTGCATGATGTTACTGAGTACTGACACGTCATATAACATTAAAATTATAGTTCCTTCATATGTATTGAATAAGAAATACTCTACAAGAAAAAGAAAGATATTTTCTTCACTATCACATTATTCTGCATATCTTTCGGAATAATCTTTAGTTGGTCACATTTCACAACGTTAATTTCCAAGTTGGCATGTCATCCATGTATTTTATAGAATTTATAAAAATGGTAATAGGTTGTTTGTCTTATCAGCAAGTACCCCGCTGTTTTAAAATGAGCTATTATGAAGCAAACAGGAAGCAGATATATGCATACATAGGCACCATATTCACCTCCTATAGAGAAACATGACGGAATATCCAGATTTCAGAAAGTATCTGCATGTCATCAACAAATTCACATTATCATTAAGCATGAAATTTTTAAACAAATAAAATTCAAATAAGTCGTATGGTGGTATACTCAGTAGACGTTGCACCCCTATGTCCAGAGCTAAAGTTATCGATGTAACGCACACAACGTTGCTCTAAAGGAACAGTTGTACCACCAGATGTGACGCATACAACCTTTCTAGGTCCTTCATTTCCTAAAAACACAGGGCACCATAATTTCACAAACTGTGACAAGATAAAGTGAAAAAATAATTAAATACGTTGAACTGAACATGCCTGATAAAGATGAATTCTGATCAAAGAATTGGGTTAATTTTCTGCTTATGCTGTCAGTGTCTTTCAAAAGTGGCGCTGAGTCAAAGAAGGATTTAACTTGCTCAGACATTGTTTCATCTAAGTTGTTGATTGCATCCATAAAAATGGCTAGAAAAACACTACAATGGAGGAAAACATTCGGAGAATTAAAATATTGAAACAGGTCCTTATTTCTAATAAAATAAGCTCCGAAACATCACACATGATTCGCATAATTTAACTCCCTTCTGTACTAGGACCCATATCAACAACCTAGAATGTGAAAATTAACGAGGAAACGAAGAAAATGATTAATCACTTTTGATGGTGTCATGTGTTCGGTATTGCTGATTATTTACAGAAGTAATAGATTAAATAAAGGTATATGAGTAGTTTTTCTCTGTTCTGGACGATTAATTTTGTTGCAGCTAGTATCAAAGTGACTGACGCCTGCATAAACAGATAATTTTACCCAAATACTAGAAGCCGATTATCACTAAAACCACTTTCTGATTTTCAAAACACAAGTAGTACTGCTGACCACAAACAGGTCTTTAATCTCTTTCTTCAGTATCATTCTTTACAAATATATTCCAAATTTCACACCCAAATGTATTAATCTAAACCGAAAAATAACTAAATAAGAGAGCATGTAATAACATAATCACAAAATCCCTAATATCGCATAAAAAGTTTTAGGCGCTGCTTTTGGTTCACGGAATGTTTGCTGAAGGAATAGAATCTATCAAAGGAATGGAATCTGTCTGATTACAAAAGCTGTCATTTGTTTGGTTGGCAAGAAAGGAATGGATTTCAAATTCCATTCCTTGTTGTTTTCTGTTTGGTTTGTATATCCATCAAAGGAATTGAAAAATAATTCTGATACACAACCAAAAAACCATTATTATTAATTTTTATAGTAACTTTTTTCTTAAATTATAAAATATTTTGATGTCATTTAAAAAACACATTTACTAGATAACTTTTATTTCCTTCACAAGTAGCAAAAACAAAAACAAATAGCAATGGGTGAAATCAACACTGTGGGAGGAGTGTGTGAAATCACAGGGTTCTGTGTGTGTCAAACACAGGGGTTAGATACATAGATGGAGAGAAATCAAGAGTGTGTGTGTGTGTGTGTGTGTCAAATGCAGTGTGTGCCAAACGCAGTGGTGTGCTGGAAATCGATTGTGTCTTTGTGTGTGAAACCGATTGTGGGTGTGTGTGTGCAAGAAATCGAGAGAGGTGGGAGGGAGAATCGATACTCTGCAGGTGAAATCGAATGTGGGTGTATGTGTGTGATTTCAACTGTGTGTGTGAGTAAGACGAACGCAGTGTGTGTGAAATCGACTGCAAGTGAAATCGATTGAGGGAGAGACGAACGTAGCGTGTACGTGTGTGTGTGTGAAATCGAGAGAGGGGAAGGGAGGGAGAGAGATAAAGACGAACCTGCAACAATGGAGGACAACAATGGAGGAGATGCTTGGAATAGATGGAGGGAATCAGCCAATCAGGGTACCATTGCGCATCTTAGGCTATCAAATAGACCTCAAATCAATCCAAATCATGGAACCAATATGCAAACTACCAACCAAAAACACTTTCCAATAGCTAAAGCAAACACTTAACCAATCAATCTTAATTTGGAGTGTGTAAGTTCAGATACCCACAATCAACTTCGAGTACAATTTCACTTCATTACAGATGTACTAATACATGCATAATTCCAAAAAATTAACCTAAAAATAGCATGAAAGTGGACCATAAAAACACATCGTGAATACATATATGTGTGTAAAGAAAACAGAGATAGACAGTACCTTAGTTATGAAGTTGATTCAGCTTCAGCTCTATAATTGAAACTCAAAAGACATGAATACAGATCTATATACGAAAGAAAGAGACAGAAAGATCGAATTATTGATGACGGGAAACAATTTAATAGCCGTCAGTTCCCGCCATTGTTACGCCGATTTATCGATAATTGAGATGCTTCATTTCAATTTTTGGATGTATGATTAAAACCCTAATTTTAGGGGATACGAAATTGGGGAAACTTGAAAGTGGGTGGAATATGAAAATTATGAAAAAAGAAAATACAAATTGCTCCCATGTAATTATTCTACGAATTTGTTTAGTTACCGAAAATTTTCAAAATCTTTATCTCATTTTAAAAAAGTATGAAAACTTGTTTACTTAACAACAATTTCATAAATATTCATTTACTTTTTAAAATATCATTTTTCATATTTTCTCCTACTTTTCTATTACATACTCTATATTTATTATAATGTTATATTTCTCTTTCTTAATTACTTAGCTTATAACCTATACTATTTTTTTATTTTATAATCACTCATCTCATTTGTCTTAAAACTAAAATTTTATCATCTAAAAAAGTTTCTCTTTTAAAAAAACACTTGTTTTTTTCAAAAAACTATAACTTGAAAACTGAAATTGCAAAATGACTAGTTTTCGTTTACTAAACGCAACAGAATTTCATATAAAAAAGACTATTTTATCTTTCTTTTAGGAGATAAAGTGAAATAATGATATAAGTATTAATAAGGTTTAAGTAATCACTTTATATAAATTTTGTGTATGTCAAAACCTTTTAGGTATCAATCAATTCCTTTTTATACTAAAAGATAAGCCTAGTCTAAATATTTAATTATTTATAAAGTAGTTGTGAACTTATGATATGTGTATTTAAATCAATTAATAATGAGGCTTAAAAACATAATAATTAATCTATAAGTGTAGGGCAATTGATAATTATGATTATTTATTATCATTTGAAGTCTAAGTTAACCAAATTTAAAAAACATGAATATACTTAATTATATTTTACTAGTTATTATCCTGTGTATTATACAGATTATAATAATTCATTGTTTTCTTAAAACATGTATATAAACTTAAAGTTTTATTATAAATATAAAAATATCTTAAAATACTAATGATAAACTACTGTAAATAAGTTATTAATATACTATGAAATAATAAATTATATAATTCTCTGTCAAAAAATATTATAAATATTGATGTTTAAATAAATACATATAAAAGAATTAGTTTTAATATTGTCGGTTAATTATTATTTATTAAAATATAGTTATGATTTAAATAAACGATTTATAAACAAAAAATAACAAATTAAGAAAAAAATTAAAGGTTCTATTAAAATATAGTTTTGAGTTAAATATAAAAAGTTTTATTTATTGAAATGTAGTTGGTTGGTTGATATTTAAATTAAAAAAAATTAAAGTGAAATAAATTTGAATTGGTCAATTAATTACAATATTTAAGAAAGTAATTAAGGAAGTTTAGGAGGGAAAATGAAAAAAGTTAATGTAACATCCCACTTTTGGGATGTGGACGTGAAATTATGTGATTGGGTTGGTTATAATATTATAATTAAGTTGGGCCAATTATTAAGTTATACGTGGAAGTGTCATGTGATGAGATTTTTGGGTTAACCGGGCGACAGAGTTAAGTTTTAATAAGAGATTATAATATTGAAAATTATTAATTAAATTGGGACCGGGTGATGTAAAGTTTGTATTTTATGATAGCGGGTTCGGATATTGGGTGTCGGACCGAGTTTGATCGAAAAAGTATATATATGTTGAGTTGTGTGACTTCCTGCTTCATAATTCCTTTCCTAAATCAGAGCTATTGAGTGTGTATGTGTGGATTTCAAATTCCAGCAGTGACAAAGGCAGGATTGAAGCTGAAAGTCGTGATTGAATCTCCCAATTTGGTTATCATCTTCTCTTTTGAGCTAAGGTAAGATTTTGAAGCTCAAACTTATGAATTTATTGTTGACTCCTGTGAGTAAGTGAAGGAATTGGGTTTGTGTTTATTTCTGAGCAAATTCGAGGTTCATTAATCAAGTTATATTGAGCTGTAATGGGTTTGGGGATTAAATCCCCTGCTGTTAAGAAAACAGAGCTCACTGGAGCTGTTCGTCCGTGAGCGCGGCCCGCGATCTTTGAGATGATCGCTGGCGGTTTGGGTTCAGAGCGCGGATCACGATGTGAGCGCGACCGCGATAGGGGTGAGCGCGACCGCGATGTGGTCAGTGCGGGCGCGTTTGGCTGAGTGCGGGCGCGATGCGGCTAGGGTTAGGGTTAGGGTTTCGGGCTTTTGTGGGTCTCGGGTGTGGGTTCCGGGAGTTAGGGTTTCGGTTATGTGGGATGCGTCTTCGGGTATTTGGGATGGTGTGAGTTGATTGGGATCTTGTGTTTGAGTGTTCGGGTTGTGTGGGTTTAGTGGTTGGGTATCTGGGTCCGTGCGAGTTATCTGAGTATTGTGTATAGAGTTGTTGAGTTGTTAGGGAGTCGTGTATATAGGATTGTCGGGTTGTAATTGAGATATTGAGTTATGATTGTGATTGTGATATAGAGTCATTATGTTGTGATTCCAGGGTCTCGAGTTGATAGGGTCGGGGACGGGTAGGGAACCGAGACTGAGTGGTGAGACTTCAGGGCAGGTGAGTTTGCATGCTTTCTGAGATACTTGTACGATTATTTATTAATACTTGCATGATCTTTTACTGAGCTTTTTATGAGACATTACGAGTTTTCTTACGAGTTTTTCATCGAGATATTATCATGCTTGTATTACTGTGTTTTATTGAGAACTGTACTTTGTGATATGAACACTTGAGCTTTCGAGTTACTAAACCGGACGGCTGGGCAGGGGTCGGGTCGCTCCCGATTCCCTTTTGAGTCCTGACGACTGCTTTCTACGGTCCAGGGATTTGGGTACGTGGGTTCGCCCACACGAGTTGAGTGCCTATTAGAGTATCTTGTGGGATCTCATATTCTTGTTCAGTAGAGAACGCTGAACGTTTTATTATTGAGCATACGTGTTTTTACTGAGTTTACAATCGTACACTAACCCTTGCATTCTCACCAGTGTTAGCTGACCCCGTGTGTTGTTGTTGTGTGTGTCTCAGGTGATCAGAGATCTAGTAGGCTTGCTGTGCCCAAGTAGGGTTACTGTGACATCTTTGGAGGAGTTAGCTGCCTGTCTTAGAGGTAGTTATATTTTTGGGGAATGTTTATGTGTAATTCGGATATTGTGTAGTTTGATCAGAGACTTCCGTGACTTACTTCTGTCATTAAAGTTTTAAAATTATCGGGTTTCTGTATGTATGTATTGGGAATAGTGTAGGGATTATCATATTATATCGTTGCTGCTGTGGTAATTATGTGTCATTATGGATTAGTTCGAGGGTGTTACAGTTAAGGCTTCATATGATGACATGTGGCAAAAAGTGTTCTTTTTTATTATATATAAAAGATAAAAGATATTAAGTGAAAATTTTAGAGAATGAATCGTTAACATGTTTAGATGATGAAATGAAATGTGTTTTCGGGTTTCATTTTTAATGAAAACAATGGTTTTATAAAAATATGTACGTTTGCTTAATTTTTTTAAAAAAAATCAATTTCATAAATTTTTCATTTTTAAAATTTATAACTAAAATGTTGAAAACAACTTTAATTTATTTTCAACAATTTTCAAATTTAAATGAAAACATGGAATTTTCAAAAATTCCAAAATCATGTTTAAAGGACTTGTTTTTAGAATTTTCACTTGTTTTTTAGAGAAATAAAATCGGAAACGTTTTCTAGAAATTGAAATTGAAAACTAATGAAAATTTTTCATCAACTAAACATGGCTTAAAAAATGATACCAACAGAAAAATTATTGAATTTTCCTTTATATATATATATATATATATATATATATATATATATATATATATATATATATATATATATATATATATATATATATATATATATATATATATATATATATATATATATAACTGATATCGGTTTAAGTTGGTTATTTCATCATATAATTTTAATTTTAAGTTTTCAAGTTGTAAGTGGTAACAAAAACTTTTTGAAAACATATAATCCAAACACAAATGCAGATGTGTTATGATAACTTTTTGAAAACATAAAAAATACATTTACTCTAGGATGTTGGAAGCCTAAATGAGATTGTTTTTATACGAAAACGTAAGGAATATGATACTGGATCTTAATTTCTCATACTTAATTAAAACTTCGATTATAAGTATTTATAATTAAATCAAAACTGTTTTATATTCTTCACCTGTAACATAACTCATTACATATCTTTCATCTTCACATAATGTCCTAGGAGAATAAAGCATGGTTCACCTTTGAACCTTTTTTTCCTAAACAAAATTGATCAAGTGTCTCGTCTCCAAGTCACCTTGATCATACCATTGTGGCCAAGGCTCAACCATCGATTATTCCTTGATCCTTGACGGGTCTGCGTAGGTCATCTCAATTATCCTCGCCAAGTAGACACTATTACATAGAATACATAGGGTTTAGTATGTTGACTTAACTTGATTGTATGGACATGCTTGAGTCCATTAGGGTTCCATTGTATCACTTTGTACTCTATAGATATTTTGACTAATGCAATACAATATATCTAAGGGGTTTTCATTATTTCTTCATAGTATCAAAGCCTTAGGGGCCGTTTGGTTCACTGGAATCTGAGGGAATTGGAGGGGAAAGGAATCCAATTCCGGTCAATTCATGTGTTTGGTTCAACTATAAAAAGGAATTGGATTCCATCAAAATTGAAATTTTCCAATGAGTGAAGGAAAATAACATTCCTTCACACAATGGATGGAATTCAATTCCTTTTCAAAACAAAAGGTGGTTGACTACAAAAATACCCCTTACGTTTAACACACTACACTACACCATGTCTAGTCTTACCCCACCCACCCACCCAACCAATCTACCTATCGACCACCCACCCATACCCACCCACCCACCCTACCCTACCCTACCCTACCCCATCCCACCCACCTCTAGCCCACCTACCCCAATCCTACCTTTACTATCCAACCTACTCTTACTTACTACCCACCATACCTATCATTACCTACCTATCCACCCACCCTACCCCACCCTACCCTACCCTACCCCATCCTACCCTACCCCATCCCACCCACCTCTAACCCACCTACCCCAACCCTACCTATGTTATCCAACCTACTCTTACCTACTACCCAACATACCTACCCCTACCCATCCCTCATCCATCATACATTACCCACCCCACCCACCCTACCCGACCCACCTACCCTACCTACGCTATCCAACCTACCCATACCCACCCACCCATCCATCCCTCATCCACCCCACCCAACCCTACCCAACCCTATCCATATCATCTTATTATTACTTTATAGACTTATCCACCTCTACCCACCCTACCTTACCCCATCCCACCCACCTTTACCCACCTACCCCTACCTTACCTACGTTGTCCAACCTACTCTTACCTACTACCCACCATACTTACCCCTACCTACCCATCCCTCATCCATCATACGTTACCCACCCAACCCACCTACCCTTACCCTACCTACGCTATCCAACCTACTCTTACCTACTACCCACCATACCTACCCCTACCCACCTACCCATCCCTCATCCACCCTACCCACCCCATCTCACTCACCCACCCACCCTACCCCTATCCATCTCATCCTATTATTACCTTAGAGACTTGTCCACCTCTACCCAACCATCCCATCCTACCCTACCAATGAATTATGAAATTGGATTCCAATTTCATTTTTAGCAAACCAAACATGATTTGGATTCTAATTCCAATTCCTTGCAAATTCCAATTCCTTAACAGATTCCAATTCCTTTTAAAACATTCTGCGAACCAAACGCCACCTTAGTTTTCTTGCCTTTTTCTCCTTCTCATCCATTTGGTTCTGTCGTCTTTATTGATTTCATTCTTCTCCTTCTCGTCCCACCCCGAGGACGCTTATAAATAAATCTAGATTAGTTTTCGTTTGTTTTTTTTTGTCAAGTCATTGTCACAGTCTGCTCCTGCCATCAAAATTGTAGCTCATGTCATCATAGTCTTAAGCTCCTGACATCACAGTTATAGCTTCTGTCATCGTCGTCGAGCCACCACACCTCTTGCCAATGCTTGCTTGGAAAAGTTTCCACTTTAACCGATTATGATGGTTACAGATACATCGTCATTTTGCATCATAACCTTATTTTCGTTCTTTAGTTTATTATTTTATACATAGTCAGAACATTTTGCTTTTATTATGCCAACAATTTTTTTATTATTGTTTTTCAAATTAGTTCGAGCGCCTGGTTTTCTCTCATTCTAACTGTCGAAAGTATTAGATAGATAGGGTTTAGTATAGTTGACCTATCACTAGTGTCAAGTTCCATCCCAACACAATAATATTGATGGATATCAGATACGAAGTGTTGGTAAAGACACTACTTTTAAAGAAGGGAAAATTACCAATAAAGTTAATATAAAAAATAAAAATTGACAATAACGGTATTGCAAAATTTTTTAGTCCGAGAAAGGACATGAAATTCAAATTTTGGATCAAAAAAAGATAATTAAATAAAATTCTTTTACCAAAAATGAAGCATAAAATTAAAATTTAGCTACATTGGTAAAGAATTTTTCACCAATGTAGGTTTGCTCCTCCACCACCTCCAACCACTCTTCTCCCCATTTCATGGCTAAGCCAACTGAAGCCTCATGTTCTTGATATTGTCTCCTTATTTTTTTCTCTATGCATAAATGTAACATACAAATTAGAAAGTTTCATCAACCATTGATACGATTTGTCGCATTCATAGAGATCGAGAGTTAGTAATTTAAAAGAGAATGATGACATTTATAGAGGGCACTTTTAATTTCATGTACCAGACCCAAAAAAATGATTGGTTAATTGGTCCTGAGTTCATGTTCTTCGTTGGTTCATGATTTTCATTCCTTTAGTTCAGATATGCATATGTTTTCCAAGAGTACATTAAGCGTTTAAGTTTTTTATTTTAGGCATTTGACTAGTTTATGAACCCACGCATTATGTGGATAAATGTTAATAAATAATTTGTTATAATATATTTATGTAAAATTAAAATTAAACATATAAATATTAAATATTTGTAATAATACAATAATAGTAAGGTTATTTGTTATAGTCATTATTTAATAGTATTTACTATTTTAATAATTTTTGAACTATTTCGAAATTTATATGTATTTAATAGATATAATTTCAAATTTCAAATTTATATAAGAAATAATTTATATATTTTTTTATTAGAATAAACAAAATGTAATGAATTTATTAATATTGTATTATATTTACTTTTTGCTTATTTAATATTGTTTATATGATATTTATTTATGTTTAATAAATTTATAAACACATAATATTTTTTTATATAGACATATAGATAAGTATATGTATAATATGTAATTTGGATGTATTTGTAGTATGTTAATAATAATAACAGTAAATATTAGACGATGAGAAATCAAATGTTGGATAGAGTTAATGATATATTAATATTTATTTCCAAATAATAAATCGTATTTATTTTTTATTTTACATTTGTTTTTGTACTTTATTTTATATTTGTAATTATCTTTTATTTTATATTTGTATCTATATTTTATATATGTATTTATCTATTCATATTTATATTATTTTATATTGTATTTGTATTTATCTTTTATTTTATAATTGTATCTACACTTTTATATTTGTATGTATCTTTTAATATTTCGTCTTTATCTTTTATTTTATATTTGTAGTTATATTTTATTTTATTTTTGTATTTATCTTCTCAGGTGAAACGTGGAGGCGACACGTGGAATTTCTATGTATATAGATTATTCGAATATGCATTTGCGTTCGAATCCATGTTAGGATCTTTGTTTTCTTCATAGTTCATATGTACGACAAGCATTCAAGATTTCAAAGACGAAATCAATCTATAGAAATGTAGAGAAATAATAGAGAAGAAGAAATTAGTTTGTGTTTCATTGCAAAGAGTTTTTCACTTTTATGTTATATATAAAATCGAAATTTGTTTTCTGAAAAACACCTTGTAAAATACAAAAATGTGTTCAAATGAGTTTAAAAGGCTATTAAAATGTCATATTGCAAAAAAACCATTATAAAATACATTAAAAAAAAATATGGATTTGGATGTGTATTCACGCTACTCTTGTGATTGACGATAATGTTTTGAAAATAAAGCAGCTAAAAATACATTTTTTGCATAATAAAAATTCTACAGTGACGACTTAGGGTGTGTTTGATTAATAAGAGTTAAAAACTCTTATGTCTTATTAACATTTCTTATTAATAAGAGTTGTTTTTAAGTTTGATAAAAGACTTTAATAAGAGCATTTGTTTTGCAAATTAATTCATAAATGACTAATCTAAAAGTAATGAAAAAAGTTATTATCTGTAGGTCCCAAAGGATATCCCAAGTATATAGCCTTAAGCTGTAGAGGGGGGGGGGGTGTGAATACAGCTATTTAAAAACTACACACAATTTTCTCAATGTTTGTATGTATTATCAACAAATGTTAATTACAAACGAGCTTGAATGCGGAAAGGTTCAAGCTGAGATGACAGATACAACAATATGTTTAACTAGTCTAAGACTGACTTAAACTAATTACAATGAATACACTCACTAAGAATCACTCACTGTGTTTACAAGACTCTGAGGAACAGCTTGAACAAGAACAACTTAGACACTGAGCACTGTTTTATTCAAGCAGACTTGCATGCATGAAAGACACACTTTGAATGCACGTTCACTCTTGGTTTCAGCACTTAGCTTTTTGGCTTAATCTTTCAATCCTTGGAAGTTTCTTTTTATACTCACTCAGAGGATCTAAGTGAAGCTTCTTCATTGGACGGAATGAAAAAGGAAAAGTCTTGTTGAAAAGACAACATAAACTTTTTTGCACATTCTGAAAAGCAGACTTGTCTTCATGTGGGCAGAACTTTTGTCTTTTCACTTTGTCTATTGTTACATTGCCTTTAACTAAATAAGGAATGTCAACTTTGTGTTTTTCTTCCTTTGTAAAGGCCTATTTTGATATAAGAAAAAGGTCTGTCACCCTTTTTCAAATATCCTTTTGTCTTCATGTAACAGAACAGCTTGGGCAGGCTGAGCAGTTCTGATTTCCACTTTGTCTTCGACTTTGTAACTGATCTTGTAGCCAAAAACAATACATGAGAACTTGGAAACATATTCCATAAAGTGTTTAGCCTGTTCACAAAGAACAGGTTCTGTTCACAAAGAACAGAACACTTGTAAACTGCCCAAGCTGCTCACCAGTGTAGAGCAGCGTAGACAGTTTATGTCCAGCCTGTTCAGCAGACTGAACAGCTTGGGCAAAACTGCCTTTGTTGCAACACATGCAACACATAGAACAGCTTCAGGCTGATATTGCAAATCTTTTTCAGGTTTCAATAAGGCATATAACAGGCCTTAAATTCAAACTTCAAAAGCATTAACAGGTTTGATTAATAATCTCCCCCTCAGATGCAGAACATGTTTGACTGAGGCCTTTTTGTGCCTAACAATCTCCCCCTATTTGCAATAACCAGTCTAAGCTGGCCTTATCAAAATTCACTATATATTTTTACAGTACATTTGTTGAAATAAAATTACAACATCAACATAAAGTAAAAGATCAGTTTATATATACACTGATTTTTTATTACATTAGAACAACACATGTTCTTACAAAAGTACAACTGATGTACTGATGTATATTACAACTAATGTAAAAGAGAAAATTAGAACATATGTAAATAAAGTACAACAAATGTACATCAGATTTTGGACTGTTTTTGTTGGGAGCAGATAATGGTAAGCATGTCCAACTGATGGACAGCTTCCATTCTTCACCTACCCAGATGGTAGATGGACTTCATCACAATGGAGGGGGACCTTCAAACATCTTCTCAAGTTGTTCCCTTGTATCCTCAAGTTCTTGAATCTCACTTCTTATGAACATAAACTTGGGATCCTCAAGTTCACCTCTTTCATAACAGCCTCTGAGCTGATCCCAGATAGCTGCTCTCCACCTACTTGACTGCTTGAATGAAATTGCAAGTCTGAAGGATACAAGCTGTCTCAGATCCACCTTGTATAGATCTGATGCTCTCTGAAAGCATTTCTTCTGAGTTAAGGGATCTACAAAAAATGCCCCCAGCTCAGGCTCTTCAATGATCTTGCCATCTTCAAACTCAATTCCACTAGGCAGGCTGTGATCAACTCCTTTCATCTCAATAGCATAGTCACCTTGTTCTATCAGGATGAGGAGTTGTTCCATCTCAGTGTCCTTCCTTGTCCTCCTGGCCTTTGTTTTTGGTTGTGTCACATAGACACCTTCACTGACTTCTTTGGAGATCAGGCCAAGATTCTTCACTCTCTCCATCAGCTTCTTGACATATGCTCTGATAGTCTTAGCAGTTTCTGACTTAGACTCACTCAGAGCAACTGCCAGCTCAATCCATTCCCTGTACCCCATTTGTGCAACGTCAGTGTAGTCATATGTTTCTAGTTCTGGACCTGTTGCACCCATTCTGGTTATTTTCAACTTCCACTGACTGCCTTTTCTTGATATGGGCACAGCTTTGACAATTGCTTCCTTAGCAAGCCTTCTATCAGCAACATCTTGAAATTTTCATCTTGCCAGGTTGTCAAAGTGAAATTGAGCTCTTGCAGAAGGCACTGAAGTTTTGGTCACTGAGACCAGAGCACCTTTTTCTTTTTCTGCTTCCTTCTCTTCTGCTGATCCCTTAGCAGCTTCCAATATTTTCTTTTGCACAACCAGAGAGGACATTTTAACTTTCCTTGCCTCTTGAAGCGCAAAAGACTTAGCAGCTTTGGCAGATTCTTCTTCTTTCCTTAAAGCTTCCAGGGCTTGAAGTTGTTCTTCTCTAAACTCAAAATATTTGTGCATAGGAAGACCCATTTCTTTGGCCCTGGCTTTGTGAAACTTAAGCTCTGCAGTTTTCTGCTGTTGGGGATCAGTTGCTGCTTTTTCTTTTCCTTTAGCTGCTGTAGTGACAGCAGCTTCAGGACTTTCCTCCTCCTCCTCCTCCTCTTCTTCTAGAATTAGATGCCTCCTTCTGCTGCTTGGCCTGCCCTCAGGAATGAATTCCTCCCCCTTAGACTGAGCAGGGATTAGAGATTCAGCCTGAGTAGGCTGAGCAGCGTGGGAGGTACCCTCCAGTGTACTTGTTGAAGCTCCTGCTGGTTGACCAGTGAGTATTGCAGGCACTGATTTCTCCTTAGGAGAAGAAGTTTTCTCCCCCTTAGACTTAGTCTTCGAGGCAGATGACTTCTCCCCCTTTGAAGGAGATGTACCAGCACCTTCAACACCTGGTCTGCCTGAAGACACGAAGGCATCAGGCTTGCCAGCAGTTTTGGCAGCAGGCCTGGGGCCAACAAGGCTATTCACTAAGAATGCCAAGTTGTCCTTTACCTCTACAAGCTGGGTAAGACAGGTTTGAAGAGAAGAGGATTGGGTATCAGCAAGGGAGGTCAGCTTAACAATGTTTTCCCTATCAGAAGCCGTGAACAACAAACTTTGAAGCTGTGCAAGATGTAGTTCTAGAGAATCTTGCACATCAGCAAGGTTTGATGACACAGAATTTGATAGGGAGCCAATGAGCGTGTTCAAGCTGGCCAGAGTAGCAGGAAGTGTAGAATTGCAAGAAGTTAGGAGAGATGACAGCTGTTGAGAAATAGCTGTCATTGAGGACACAGAGTCCTGTTGTAGTGAAAGAATTGAGGAGAGGGAGGTGGACACATTTTGCAGCTGTGCAGTTAGTGCAAGCAGTTGTGGAGAATTATCAGTTTGTGGAGTGGCAGTGAAGGAATCCTTGAACAAATCAAAGAACCCCTTAAGCTGTTCAGACACAGAGTCTGAAATAAGAGAGGGTAAAGAGGTCATAGTAGTTTCTAAAGAACCAACTTTGTTGGTCAGCAGAGAAAGCTTATCCTTCAAAGGCAGGTCTTTAGGAGATGGAGGTGTATGTGTGGACTGTTTAGATTGGGTTGGTGGAGAAGATGATGATGAGGCTGGTGTATGAGGATGTGATGGAGAGGGAAGAGGAACATTTGAGAGAAACTTTATAGCCTGGGCAAAAGTAATGTGGCCCAGCTTGGAGGGGTCAAAAGGTCCCTCAGCAGCGGCTGTAGCTGCATCATCAGGAGAAGGGGTTGATGTTGGGGCCTTTCAGATGCTGCTTGTGTTGCAACACCTTCATGAAGGCCAGTGGGTGTTCCCTCTACAGTGCCTTGGTGTAAAAGCACCTCATCATGGGGAGATGGGATATGCATTTCACCATCAGCAGTGGTGAAACCTGCTGATGGAATTTGCATAGAAGGAGCAGCCGCACCAAAGGGATGGTATGTTCCCTGAGGTTCATCAGCTTGGGTTGTTGGTCCCTCAGCAGCTGTTTGGTGTAGAACAGCTGTATCATGGGGAGCAGAAGTTTGAGGCTGAGCTGCTGATAAGTCTATACCAGCAGTGTGGGCACCTCGTGCAGACTCAGGGTGTAAAGAAGTTTGAGTAGTTACCAACGCAAATCTCTAGCCAAAAGAAAACTAGCCCAAACAACCACCTCCTCTGTTCCCTCCCAACAGGGTTCAGTTGTAAGAGAAGTCACCCCTGCTGCCTCTCCTATTTTAGGAGAAGGTTCAGCACAATTGGAGCCTGCTTCACTCCAACCTGAGTCCACCCAGAGTCAGCCTAGACCATCTGGTTCCTCCCAACAGGAACCAGTTGTACAAAAGGAGATAACCAGCTCAACTATTCCAGCCTCCCAACAGGCTGAGAATATTGAAAGACAGGAGCCCTCTCCACTCCATACTGATGGATGAAGTGGGTGATTGTGGAGAGGCGATGAGAGGTTCAGACTGGACGAGTTTAGAGACTGGGTCAGATACAGGTGGGTTGGCCTGTTCCATAGTCTCAGGTGCCACAAAGGCACCAGCCACAGAGGCTTCAGGTTCAACGAATGAACCAGGGTGAGGAGCCTGCTCCCCCTCAGCCACAGAGGCTAAGGGTGCAGACTCAGACTGAGCTGTTTTGGCCTTTTTTTGCACAGGCCCAGCTTCAGTGGTTGCCATGGTCCTCTTAACAAGTTTGGTCCTGGCTTTGGATTTTCTCTTGGGAGCAGCTTCTGGATCCACCCTCACAGCAGAGGGTCCTTCCACCAATCCTAACAACCTCCTCATTGGTGTTGACAGAGGAGGCTCATTTGGAAGAATAGCAGTATAGGAGACTCTATTCCCTATCACAGGGAAGGCAGCAATATGAAGTAAGGGCTGAGAGTTGTACAAGTGCTCACCACAAATGTGTCTGAATATGAGGCTCAGAAATCTGGGGTATCGAACAGCAGCTGGTCTTGGTTCCTGCTGCACCAGATTCCTCAAGTTCAGGAAGATCCACTTAGCCATGTCCAATGTAGTCTCATCCACCAGCTGTAGGACTATTGGTATTTCATCACGGCTCAGTTGGCCAAATGAACCAACTTTGCTGCTAAAGCTCATCATCACTGAGGCAAACAGAAAGCTGTAGGTAGGAGACAGATCCTTCCTGTACAGCGTAGCTCCAATTTTGGGTTCTGCTACACCACAGAAGCGTAGCAAATTTCCCATTTGCTCATTTTCAGGCTGGGGCATGTCATATGAATCATCAATGGGCAGATGAAGAACCTCCCTGAGAAGATCAACAGTAATCTCAATGGTCTGAGTCCAATTGAGAATAGTCCCCTTGATGACTTTGGTATTGGGGTTGTAGGCACAAGTGTACCAAAACTCGTATACCATCTCCTGGTATAGGACACCAGGAGTAGCAGTCATAGCGTAGTTCAACGGATGAACTGTCAAAAACTCCACCATTTGGTCATAACCTTTCCCCACATAGTTTTTGGGGATTGTGAGATTGGCAATGTAGTTAGTGGGTTTGAGGGTTAGCATTGTGGTGACTGATGAATGTTTCTGCACATCATCACCAACAAATACCGGTAGGAAGGGGTTGTTTCTGTGAGCCATTTTGAGAGTAGTGAGAGTAGCAGAAGCACAAGACACTTAGTCGATTTGTTTAGGGTTCTTAGGAGGTTTATGGTAGCAGTGAGGAAGACGAAGATGAAACAGTATGAGGTATTTATAGGATTTGAATGTGAGTGGGATGAGAGAGAAATATTTGGGCGGTTGATTTGAAAAGGTCGTTAACGGAAAACGGAACGGTTGTCCATGTCAGACCGATTGTTAGACCACTTGAGCCCTTTTTAATCACTAACACACGTAACCCACATTATCCGCAGTAATTAAGTTAAATAAAAATAGAAATTAAATAACTTAATTGTGAAGAAAGGTAATTAAAAACTGATGGTCTAAGCTGTTGGTCAAACCTGTGATGAGCAGGGTCATCACAAGCTGTTCATTCTTCAAGCTGTTCCCTCAACCTGTTCAACCATGTAGGAACAGGTTGTGTCCAATAGCTAATCAGGTTACAAGACAATGTCTTGTAAATCAGTGTGAGGGAATGAGCAGAGTGAAGAATGGACCATCAGAGCAGGCTGGACGAGTAAACTGTTTTTGTTCAGCCTGTTGTATGTTCAAGCTGTTCAAGGATTTCAGAAAAACGGCTAAGTACAAAACATGCATAGCTTGTTCTGTCTAAGCTGTTTTGAGAAACTTGAGCAGTGTGAGACATACAAGGTCTTAGACCTTTGAGGACACTTAGTCACTTTTGTTTAACATGCCCAGCTTGCTGACAAGGTAATTAAACCTGGTTTCATCAAGAAGTTTGGTGAAAATGTCTGCAAGCTGTTCATTTGTGGAAATAAAACTTACCTCCACATTACCTTTCTGAATGTGATCCCTGATGAAGTGATATCTGACTTCAATATGTTTTGTTCTTGAATGAAATACTGGATTGTTGGAAATGGCTATGGCACTTGTGTTATCACACAGAATAGGAATTTTCCTATACACAAGCCCATAGTCTTCAAGCTGATGCTGCATCCACAGAATCTGCCCACAGCAGCTTCCAGCAGCAATGTACTCAGCTTCAGCAGTAGAAGTAGACACTGAGTTCTGCTTCTTGCTACACCAACTTATCAACTTACCACCAAGGAGTTGACACCCATCTGTTGTGCTTTTCCTATCTAGCCTGCAGCCTGCAAAATCAGAATCTGAATAACCTGTTAGTTCAAGGCTTGAGTCTTTGGGATACCAAATACCCAAACTTGGTGTACCCTTCAGGTATCTGAAGATTCTTTTAACAGCAGCTAGATGAGATTCCTTTGGATCAGCTTGGAACCTAGCACACAAACAGGTGACAAACATAATATCAGGTCTATTAGCAGTTAAGTATAGCAAGCTCCCAATCATACCTCTGTAAGCTGTTACTGAAACAGTTTTGTCACTGGCATCAGCATCCAATTTTACATTGGTTGCCATTGGGGTTTTAATAGGAGAACTTTGATCAAATTTAAACTTTTTCAATAGATCTAAAGTATACTTTCTTTGATTTATAAAAATTCCAGTTGAGGTTTGTTTAACCTGTAATCCTAAAAAGAAAGTAAGTTCTCCCATCATACTCATTTCATATTTGGATTTCATGAGTAATGAAAAATTCTTGCATAACTGCTCATTGGTAGAACCAAATATTATGTCATCCACATAGATTTGAACAAGCATAATATCAGACTTCACCTTCTTTATGAACAATGTGGTATCCACTTTACCTCTAGAATACCCATTGCTCATAAGAAATTCAGTAAGAGTGTCATACCAGGCTCTAGGGGCTTGTTTGAGACCATAGAGTGCTTTGTCCAACTTATAGACAAAACCTGAATATTTTTCATTTTCAAAACCTGGAGGCTGCTTGACATAAACTTCTTCTTGCAGCTTCCCATTCAAAAATGCACTCTTCACATCCATTTGAAATACCTTAATGCTCTTATGAGCAGCATAGGCTAGATACAAACGAATTGCTTCTAGCCTGGCCACAGGAGCAAATGTCTCATCATAATCAATTCCTTCCTCCTGTCTATAACCTTGAGCAACCAGTCTTGCCTTATTTCTTATGACATGACCTTGCTTATCCATTTTATTTCTGAAAACCCATTTAGTGCCAATTATAGTTTTACCTTTAGGAGCAGGGACCAGCTTCCATACCTTGTTTCTCTCAAACTGATTGAGTTCTTCTTGCATGGCAGTGATCCAATTGGCATCTTTTAGTGCTACATCCACTTTCTTTGGCTCCATTAGTGAAACAAAACTAGAGAACATACAGAAGTTCCCTAAGCTGTCCCACCTTGTTTGTACCCCTTTGTTGATGTCACCAATTATTTGATCATTGGGGTGACATCTGATCCACTTAGGATCATTCTTCCATGATGATTCTCCTGAGTTATCAGCAGCTTCAGCATGTCCTGTTGAACAGCTCTCAAGATTTTCAGACACACTGTTGTCTTGAGCCTGTTCACTTGTTGAACATGACTGACCACTGTTGAACATATCAGCAGAGGAACTAGGAAAATCAGCATTGATAGGTTCAGGACATGCAGTTGTGATTAAGTCAGTACACTTATTCACACAGGGTGTATTGACATAATCATCATCATGCCCATCATGATTAATAGGTTCCACGCTGGGTGTAGTGGAAGCTTTTGAGTCCTCTTCACTGTTTGAATGCATCAGATCATCAAAGATTAATTCTCTTGAAACTGATTCAGGAACAGCTTTGGTGGAAGCATTCTTGGACTCTTCAAAGGTGACATTGATAGATTCATCTATCACCTTTCTTTTGTTGTTGTATACTCTGTAGGCTTTGGAGATAGCAGAGTAGCCAACAAACACACCTTCATCAGCTTTTGGTTCAAACTTTGCCAGTTGGTCCCTTTGATTCAAAATGAAGCAGGGACAACCAAACACATGGAAGTAACTGACATTTGGCTTCCTCCCTTTGAGCAGCTCATAGGGGGTCTTGTTGAACCTTTTCACCACTAAGGATCTGTTTTGGGTGAAGCAGGCAGTGTTAACAGCTTCAACCCAGAATGATGAAGGTAAACCAGATGCACACAACATGGTTCTAGCAGCTTCAATGAGATATCTGTTTCTCCTTTCAGCAACTCCATTTTGTTGTGGAGTTCTCACAGGTGAAAAGTTTTGAGTGATTCCTTTCTCTTCACAGAAGTCTTCAAGAGTACTGTTTCTGAATTCAGTACCATGATCACTTCTAAGCTGCTTCACTTGGGCAGAGTTCAGCATTTCCATCTTTTTCACAAATCCAATAATTTCTCTAGCAGCCTCTCCTTTGCTCTTCAAGAAGATAACCCATGTGTACCTGGAGAACTCATCAACCATTACTAGAGTGTATCTTCTTCCTCCTAGACTTGGAACATTAACAGGTCCAAACAAGTCCATATGGATTAAGAAGAGAGGAGTATCAATAGAAAAGTTATGTTTGGATTTAAAAGATGATTTCCTCTGCTTGCCTTTCTCACAAGCTGTGCAGAGTTTATCTTTAACAAAGGTCATAGAAGGCAAACCTGTCACCAACTCTTTCTTACAGAGTTTGTTGATATTCTTGAAGTTCAGGTGTGACAGCCTTTTGTGCCATAACCAGTTTAAGTCTGCATTTGTTCTTGTGAGAAAACAGGTTTCAGTTGTGGGATCAGCAGATTGCATGTCCACAACATATACACCTTTCTTTCGTTGAGCACACAACACAACTTTGCCTTGGGGATCCAATATGTAACCCAGGTGCTCATCAAAGTTAACCTTATAGCCAGCATCACACAGTTGACTTATGCTAACAAGGTTATGTTTTAGTCCAACCACATAGGCTACTCTTTTAAACACTGCAGCACCAGCTTTAAGAGTTCCATATCCCTCAGTGGATCCCTGTACATTGTCACCAAATGTGACTTTTGGCCCCTTTTCAGGCCTGAGATCACTCAGCAGGTCCTTACAACCTGTCATGTGCCCTGAGCAGCCACTGTCCAAGTACCAAACCTGGAATGGTTGTTTTTCCTGCAGAGTGACAAGAAGAACATTAGTTATTTTTAGGGGAACTCATCACAGAGATGAGTTCTCCTGCTTCATCAACATTTGTTGATGGACTTGTGATGTCAACACTAATATTTCCTATTTGAATGGTATCAGTTTGGATACCACTCTCATTGACTAAGATGTTTCCAACACTGTTTATGTTAGCAGTGAGAAAACCATCAGAGTCAGCAGGCCTCATGTCCTCAGTTTCAGGACAGTCTTTGGCCAGATGTGTCTTCATTCCACATTTATAACATTTTCTCCTTTTAGCATTTTTGGAAGAAGACCTTTCAGAAACACATTCTGAGTTATTTCTGTTGATTCCATCAGCATGTTTAGCAAACTTATTACTTTTTGATGAATCAATAGCTTGAGTGGAAAGTTCAATAGCCACAGCTTTGCCTGTCTCTTCTTTCCTCTTTTTAGGAGGACAGATGTCAAAGATAGGGAGCTTAATTGGCTTTTGAACTTCCACAGGTTTAAGAAACTTATTCCCAGATCTCTCAGGCTGAGCAATGGCTTTGCCTTTGCCCATCCTGAGATGTGATTGATGTTTCCTATCAACATAATCATTATTTCTGGTTTTTAAATACTTATTCTCATTTAAAACCAGTTTACCACTATGATTAGAAAACTTATTTGAAATCACAACAGGTTTGCCTTCAACCTGAGACTTATTCTTGTTAAAGGCAGACTGCTTACCTTTTGAAAACTTATTTTCAAAATGTTCAGCATTAAAAGGATTAGTATGCCTTTTTACATCAGCTTTAGACCCAAAGCCTGTTTTGTCAACAGGTTTGGTGTCCACGGCTGCAGTTTGGGCATGCTTTCCTTTCTTTTGCTTGTGTGAATCAGCAGAACACTTAGCAAGCTTATTTGATGGAAAACTTATTTCATCAGTAGCTTTTGAGCTAGGTTCACACGAGCTGTCAGTGTTTTGAGGCCTGACAAACCTGTTTGTTGAGATTAATTTACCATTCACTTTTTGAATAAAAGTGTTTGGAAGCTCACCAAGAGTAGACAAGTCTTCTTTTAAATTATTAACCTCAACAATGGAAGCTGCTGTGTCAAGATCCCCTCCAAGATAGGCTTGGATTTGTGCAGGAATCTGCTGACTTATGCAGTGGCTGACTTTTTGTGCAGATTGGCACCAAGAGTCAACTATCTTTTGAAGCTTAGCATGTTTTATATCTGTTTCTCTCTTTTCTTCCAGTAAAATGGAATTGATGTGTTTTAATTCATCAAGCTCAGCTTCCAACTTATGGAAACTGTCCAGTTTACTAGATTTTGTTTCAATATCAGTTTTAAGATTAGAGATTTCAGATAATAAAACAGCATGCTTCTCAACAGCAGCTTTCAGATCAACAAGCATATATTCAAACATTTTAACTTTTTCTTCAGAACTGTAATCCATAAAATTTTGTACCTTATACATCATTGTAGCGTTCCAGTTCTCCAAGCTACTAAAAGCTTCAGCTTCAGCCAGATCCTGTTTGAAGTTGCTTGTTGATGGGACATCAGTGTTGGCCATCAGACAATTATTGTCTTCTTCATCAGATGATGAATCAGACTCCTCCCAGTCACAAGTCTCTGCCATAAGTCCCTTTTGCCGGTTGGAAGCCACTGAGTTTTCCAACTTTCTCAGCTTAGCCATAGCCATAAGGTACTTAACCCTATAGCCATCATCCCTGTTTGTCTTGTGTGGTTTGGATGACTGACCAACAGCTTTTGACACACAGTCAGCAGCTATGTGGCCAGCTTTGCCACATTTGAAGCACTCAGCTTTTGTCTTGTCAAATGGTTTCTTTTTGACAGCATTTGAACTTCCTTGTAGCATGTTTCTTCCAAACCTTTTCTTGTTGAACCTTTTGACAAGCATGACTATCATTTGCTCATCATCCAGTTCAGCAATATCTGCATTGTCTTCCTCATCAGACATTTCCTCCTTATCATCAGCCTGTTGATCAGGTTGAGTAAACACATCACTCACCTGATTTACAGGTTGTCTCACACTGGCTACAAAGGCTGCACCTTTCTTAGATATTTCCAAGGCATTTCTTTTCTGTTGCCTTGACTGCTCATCATTCAGTAAGGATCCATATAAGTTAACAAGATCCATACTTCTGATGGTACCTGAATTCCTTAAAATTGTAGAAAAATAATTCCATTCTTCAGGCAGTACATCTAAGAACTTGTTTACCAAAGTCAAGCTGTCCTTGGTGATCCCAACAGCTTTGAGATCATTTACAAGAGCAGTAAACCTGGTGTAGGTTTCAGTGAGAGTCTCCTTTGGTTTTGCAAAGAAGAGTTCATACTGTCTAACAAGATTATTAATCCTGTTGTCAAGTGTGATTGTGGGTCCATCATAGACGGTACACAAAGTATCCCACATCTCCTTTGCAGTCTTCATCTTCTCAACCTGTTTGAACACATCATCAGGTAGAGAGATGACCAGGTTGTTTCTAGCCTTTGCATCAAGAGCCACCAGTCTTTTGTCTTCATCAGACCATTGAGCTTTTGCTTACTCAAATGTTCTGATTTCAGGAGCAGCTCCTTCAACAGCAGGAGTTATAGTTGTAACAGAGGTTGGCACATAGGGACCCTCCATTACAATCTCTGGTAGTTGCACATCTAGATTCTCTAAGTAGAGCATCATTCTGCACTTCCAACCAGATAAGTTCAGATGATTGAACTTTAGAGGTTTGCCCATTGAACCATTGTCATAGTATGAGGAACTTGCAGCACTGTTGTCCATGGAAACTTTGGGAGAATGAGAGATCTAGAATGACACACACTCTAAACTGCTCTAATACTAGTTGTAGGTCCCAAAAGATATCCCAAGTATATAACCTTAAGCTGTAGAGGGGGGGGTGTGAATACAGCTATTTAAAAACTACACACAGTTTTCTCAATGTTTGTATGTATTATCAACAAATGTTAATTACAAACGAGCTTGAATGCGGAAAGGTTCAAGCTGAGATGACAGATACAACAGTATGTTTAACTAGTCTAAGACTGACTTAAACTAATTACAATGAATACACTCACTAAGAATCACTCACTGTGTTTACAAGACTCTGAGGAACAGCTTGAACAAGAACAACTTAGACACTGAGCACTGTTTTATTCAAGCAGACTTGCATGCATGAAAGACACACTTTGAATGCACGTTCACTCTTGGTTTCAGCACTTAGCTTTTTGGCTTAATCTTTCAATCCTTGGAAGTTTCTTTTTATACTCACTCAGAGGATCTAAGTGAAGCTTCTTCATTGGACGGAATGAAAAAGGAAAAGTCTTGTTGAAAAGACAACATAAACTTTTCTGCACATTCTGAAAAGCAGACTTGTCTTCATGTGGGGAGAACTTTTGTCTTTTCACTTTGTCTACTGTTGCATTGCCTTTAACTAAATAAGGAATGTCAACTTTGTGTTTTTCTTCCTTTGTAAAGGCCTATTTTGATATAAGAAAAAGGTCTGTCACCCTTTTTCAAATATCCTTTTGTCTTCAGTAACAGAACAGCTTGGGCAGGCTGAGCAGTTCTGATTTCCACTTTGTCTTCGACTTTGTAAATTGATCGTGTAGCCAAAAACAATACATGAGGACTTGTAAACATATTCCATAAAGTGTTTAGCCTGTTCACAAAGAACAGAACACTTGTAAACTGCCCAAGCTGCTCACCAGTGTAGAGCAGCGTAGACAGTTTATGTCCAGCAGACTGAACAGCTCGGGCAAAACTGCCTTTGTTGCAACACATGCAACACATAGAACATTTTCAGGCTGATATGCAAATCTTTTTCAGGTTTCAATAAGGCATATAACATGCCTTAAATTCAACCTTCAAAAGCATCAACAGGTTTGATTAATAATCTCCCCCTCAGATGCAGAACAGGTTTGACTGAGACCTTTTTGTGCCTAACATTATCCTTTAACACCCATCTAAAAAAATTGGCTATTACTTATTTATATCAACAGTTTTATACATTTAATCATAATTAGAAAAAAAAAATCATGTATTTACACAAGATATATAACGAAATATATCTATTATTATAAAGATAAATCATCTATTTAGAAGTCGAGTCTACCACTCTGTCGAAAGTTGATAACTAAACAATAAATAAGTTCCTAAACTATAAGAGTGTTTGTGTTGTAATTTGATAAGTGCGCAATATTGTACAATTTATAAATTTTAATAGTAAAATGATTATAAATCTATACATTTACATTCAATATTTATTATTTATTAATTAATATTTAATAATTTAAATAATTAATAATACATTTGTATTTGAAATCTAATTAATTAATGCACTCAGTATTTAATATTTTTATAATCTATATATTATTTATTATTATTATAATTAAAGAATTAAATAAAAATAAGTAAATTTAATAAATTTAAAAGTAAAAATCATGTATTTTAACTTTTCAAACCTTCACATCCATCGGCACACTTCCACCAAATCACTTTCTTTCCACCCTAGCTTCTTCTTTTTGTTTCCACCGCCGCTCTCCACCGCCAAACCCTCTTCCTCTTTCGATTGTTCGTTGGTCGACGATGAGGGTTGTTGTGGGAGAAGTTAAAGAAGATGAGGGTTGCTGCAGGTGGGCTCTTGGTTGGCGTTGGGTTCTTGGTCAGCGATTAGTCGATGATGAGGGTTGCTGCAGGTGGCGGGCTCTTGGTCGGCGATGGGCGCTGCTCGACAAGAAGGAGATGAGACCGACGAGAGTAGATGTGGGAGAAGTTAAAGAAGAACCTAAAACAGTCACGAGGAAGGGGCGAAGGACGACGGTGTGCTGGTCGGAGAGTTGATCGGACGTTGGCGGTGGTGGCTGCTCTGTGTCACCGTTGATGAAAGAAAAAGAAGAGTACGATCGGTTTTTCTCTTTTCATATTTTGTTGATAAGAGGAGAGTTGTTTTTCATCAGAGCCTTCCTAAATTCTTATCCAACAAGATAACGGTAAGAGAAAAATGGCTCTTATTATGATTTTTAATCAAACACTATTATTGTGAATAACTCTTACCGAAAAAGAGATCAGAAGCATTAAGAGGCATAACGAGAGATATCAAACACAACCATTGAGCCATAGGTTTCTTCAAAGAAGGTTCCAAGTTTGACTCATATAGTCTTCAATTTCTTAGTGTTACATGCCTTAAAAAAAGGGTTGATTACAAATTTCATCTTTGTGATTTACTATAAATTATGGACTATATCTTTTAAATTTAAAAATTGCACTGAAAGTCATTGTAGTTAAAGTTTTGTTAAAGATCTCGTCACGTGACCATTTAAAATGACAAATTTACCATTATTTCTTTAATAATTATTATTAAAGTTGTTTTTATTATTATTTCTAATAATAAAAAAATCTAAAAAATTAAAATACTAGTGAAATTGATTTTATTTAAAATACATAATATTAAATAATAAAATACTAATAAAGACAAATGAATTATTACTATTATTAATTAAAAACTAAAATAACGTCTTGAGTTTAGATTTTTTAAGTTTAAAATAAATAAATATAATCATTATCAAAAAGGATAATTTTTTTTTGACTTTTTAAAATTCTTTTATATAAACAACTTTTGAACACTTCAGTAAATGTTTAAAGAAACTTTTATTGTTTAAAAGTTGGAAAAAATGTTTAACCCTTAAAATATTTTGAAAACTTTAACTGTTATGAAAAGTTTAAAATTTATAAAAGTTTTTTTGAAAAAGTTTTAAGTAAATATTTAAACATTTTGAAAAAATTTTGAAAAGTATCAAAAATTTTGAAAAGTTTAAATTTATTTTATTGTATAATTTTTTAAAAAAATTAGAAAGAAAATGTAATGTCAAAAAATTATTCTATTTTTAATTTTTAATTACCAACATGATAAGAATAACAAATTTATATGTTTATATAGATGTTTTATTAAAGATAATTTAGTTTTAAATTAGTAATTAAAACATTTAATTTAGTCATGAAAAGGACGATAACCATAACTTGTGTATAAGCACAGGGATGAAAATTGTAATTTACCCTTAATTTTATTATCTCTATAATTTTTTTTATAATTATTTTATTATTTTATAATAATATAAATAATAATAGAGTAAAGGACATTTTTGGTCCTTGTGGTTTGATGATTTACCCGAATTCAATCCCTTAACCTTAATAAGGTCAAATTTCATCCCTATTTTGCTAATTTTGTGCACTTTTAGTCCATCGTCCGTTAACTTAACGACACAACCGTTAAATTTGTAAGAATGACATTTTTACTCTTTTCATTGAGACGCTTTTAGTCCCTAAGATTTTATTATTTGCCCATTTATAGTTCAACATTTATTTTATTTTATTTTATTTTATCTTTATAATTATATTATTTATATATATACTTAATTCATTATAAACACACTTATTTTATTTATAAATATACTTATGTTTTAATATTTTATTTACATTTATTATTGTTCGTATTTTATTTAAAATTTAACTTTTATTTTAATTGAAATTATATATTTTCTTTACTAATTTATTTAAAGTTCATCTTCTTTATTAATATTAATTTTAATAATATTATTGTTGACATCTATATATGTAATTTTGTTAGTTGTGTTTAAGTAAATATAATATCGTTGATATTCTTCCTCTCCAAAGTCACTATTTCTTCAAATATCTTCCAACCTAATCAATTATCGACACATAAATTATATAATATGTGGTGGTTATATATATATATATATATATATATATATATATATATATATATATATATATATATATATATATATATATATATGTATCCAATACATAAATTATATAATATACACATAAATTTATGTGTAATAAATTATATACACATAAACTATATATATATACATTGAGGTTCAATTGAGAACTTTTATGCACCGAGGCACCTCTAGGAGCTTTTGTGCACCAAAGAATCAAACAAGGGTGCACTAAGGGTATTCTTGGAATATTGAATGTGTAAAATTAAATATATGGAATTAATTATAATAAGTAAATTAGAAATAAATAAGGAATAAATATTCAAAAAAAAGTAACCGCCTCCACATATCTCTCTCTTTCTTTATTTCTCTCTATCTCTCTCTCTTTCTCTCTCCCCACCATATCCACCACACCACCACCACCACCACCACCACCATCACCTTTGTTGTAACCACCTCTCCACCGTGTATATATATATATATATATATATATATATATATATATATATATATATATATATATATATATATATATATATATATATATATATATATATATATATATATATATATATATCCACTGTATGCATCGAGGAACCCCGTCAACTACCGCCGCCGCCGCCATCGCGGTGATGATGAACATGATGAACAAGAGATGGAACTGATGATGAACAATACGATGAAACACGATGAACACGATGAACGAAGAAGATGATGATGAACACATTGATGCATCCATTGGAACAATGATGTTGATGATTAACAACGATGCACAATGATGAACGCTATGCATAGATGAACGATGATGATAAACGATGAATACAAAGATGATGCACGATGATGATAAACGATGAATATGAAGATGATGATTAACAATGATGCATCACGAATTGTATAGATTTTGTATAGATAAATCGATATGCATCACGAATTGAACGATTAATATGAAATACAACAATATCTCCATCATTCTTTTTGAATTTGTGTGACCTTTGTTAAATTTGGAAGTGATCAATTGAATTTATTTTAACATTTATTATTTAGTTATTTGTTAAAATGTTAAATTTAATGAGGTATGCACAATACCCAAAATGCCCTTCCATGTTTTTTTGTAATGCACAAGATGCATAAAATTGTCCAATTATTTACCCTTTTGCCATTTAATCTGATCCATACAATTCTTTGATCTAATGGATGATATAGGTACTTTCGTACCTCGATGCACAAAAGTTCTCAATTGAACCTCCCTATATATATATATATATATATATATATATATATATCACATATTATATGTTAGGCACAAAAAGGCCTCAGTCAAACCTGTTCTGCATCTAAGGGGGAGATTCTTAATCAAACCTGTTGATGCACTTGAAAGGTATAATTTAAGGCATGTTTATGCCTTAATGAAACCTGTAAAGTGATTTGCAATATCAGTTAAAGCTGTTCTATGTGTTGCATGTGTTGCAACAAAGGCAGTTTGTCCAAGCTGTTCTGACTGCTGAACAGGTTGGACATAAACTGTCTACGCTGCTCTACACTGGTGAGCAGCTTGGGCAGTTTACAAGTGTTCTGTTCTTTGTGAACAGGCTAAAACACTTTATGTAATATGTTTCCAAGTCCTCATGTATTGTTTTTGGCTACAAGATCAGTTTACAAATTCGAAGACAAAGTGGAAAACAGAACTGCTCAGCCTGCCCAAGCTGTTCTGTCACATGAAGACAAAAGGATATTTGAAAAAGGGTGACAGACCTTTTCTTATATCAAAATAGGTCTTAACAAAGGAAGAAAGACGCAAAGATTGGTGGCTCTGGATGCAAAGGCCAGGAATAACCTGGTTATCTCTCTGCCTGATGATGTGTTCAAACAGGTTGAGAAGATGAAGACTGAAAAGGAGATGTGGGATACTTTGTGTACCGTCTATGATGGACCCACAATCACACTGGATAACAGGATTAACAATCTTGTTAGACAGTATGAACTCTTCTTTGCAAAACCAAAGGAGACTCTCACAGAAACCTACACCAGGTTTACTGCTCTCATTAATGATCTCAAAGCTGTTGGGATCACCAAGGACAGCCTGACTCTGGTGAACAAATTCTTAGACATCCTGCCTGAAGAATGGAATTATTTTTCTACAATCTTAAGGAATTCAGGTACCATCAGAAGTATGGATCTTGTCACCCTGTATGGATCCTTACTGAATGATGAGTAGTCAAGGCAACCGAAGAGAAATGCCTTGGAAATGTCTAAGAGAGGTGCAGCCTTTGTGGCAAGTGCGAGACAACCTGTAAGTCAGGTGGGTGATGTGTTCACTCAACCTGATCAACAGACTGATGATAAGGAGGAAGTGTCTGATGAGGAAGACAATGCAAATCTTGCTGAACTGGACGATGAGCAAATGATAGCCATGCTTGTCAAAAGGTTCAACAAGAAAAGGTTTGGAAGAAACATGCTGCAGGGAAGTTCAAGTGCTGTCAAAAAGAAGACATTTGATAAGTCCAAAGCTGAGTGCTTCAAATGTGGCAAACCTGACCATATAGCTGCTGACTGTGTGTCAAAAGTTGTTGGTCAGTCATCCAAACCACACAAGACAAACAGGGATGATGACTATAGGGTTAAGTACCTTATGGCCATGGCTAAGCTGAGAAAGTTGGAAAACTCAGTGGTTTCCAACACTGATGTCCCATCAACAAGCAACTTCAAACAAGACTTGGCTGAAGCTGAAGCTTTCAGCAGCTTGGAGAACTGGAATCCTACAATGATGTATAAGGTACAAAATTTTATGGCTTACAGTTCTGAAGAAAAAGTTAAAATGTTTGAATACATGCTTGTTGATCTGAAAGCTGCTGTTGAGAAGCATACTGTTTTATTATCTGAAATCTCTATGCTTAAAGCTAATCTTGAAACAAAATCCAGTAAACTTGACAGTTTCCATAAGTTGGAAACTGAGATTGATGAATTAAAACACATTAACTCTATTTTACTGGAAGAAAAGAGAGAAACAGATATAAAACATGCCAAGCTTCAGAAGATAGTTGACCCTTGGTGCCAATCTACACAAAAAGTCAGCCATTGTATAAGTCAGCAGATCCCTGCACAAATCCAAGCCTATCTTGGAGGGGATCTTGACACAGCAGCTTCCATTGTTGAGGTTAATAATCTGAAAAAGGACTTATCCACTCTTGGTGAGCTTCCAAACACTTTCATTCAAAAAGTGAATGGTAAACTAATCTCAACAAACAGGTTTGTCAGGCCTCAAAATACTGACAGCTCGTGTGAACCTAGCTCAAAAACTGATGATGGAGTGTGTTCTCCATCAAATCAGCCTGTTAAGTGCTCTGCTGATTCACACAAGCAAAAGAAAGGAAAACATGTCCAAACTGCAGCTGTGGACACCAAGCCTGTTGACAAAACAAGCTCTGGGTCCAAAGCTGATGGTAAAAGACATGTTAATCCTTTTGATGCTGAACATTTTGAAAATAAGTTTTCAAAAGGTAAGCAGTCTGCTTTCAACAGGGGTAAGTCTCATGTTGAAAGCACACCTGCTGTGATTTCAAATAAGTTTTTAAATCATAGTGGTAAACTGGTCTTAAATGAAAATAAGTCTTTAAAACCAAAAATAATGATTATGCTGATAGGCAGCATAAATCACACCTCAGTAAGGGCAAAGGCAAAGCCATTGCTCAGCCTGAGAAATTTGGGAATAAGTTTCCCAAACCTGTGGAAGTTCAAAAGCAAATTAAGCTTCCTATCTTTGACATCTGTCCTCCTAAAAAGAGGAAAGAAGAGACAGGCAAAGCTGTTGCTATTGAACCCTCCACTCAAGCTGTTGATTCATCAAATAGTAATAAGTTTGCTAAACCTGCTGATAGAATCAACAGAAATAATTTAGAATGTGTTTCTGAAAGGTCTTCTTCCAAAAATTCTAAGAGGAGAAAATGCTATAAATGTGGAATGAAGACACATCTGGCCAAAGACTATCCTGAAACTGAGGACATGAGGCCTGTTGACTCTGATGGTTCCCTCATTCCTAACACAAGCAATGTTGGAAATATCTCAGTCGATGAGAGTGGTATCCAAACTGATACCATTCAAATAAGAAATATTAGTGTTGATATCACAAGCCCATCAACAAATGTTGATGAAGTAGGAGAACTCATCTCTGTGATGAGTTCCCCTAAAAATGACTAATATTCTTCTTGTCACTCTGCAGGAAAAACAACCATCCCAGGTTTGGTACTTGGACAGTGGCTGCTCAGGGCACATGACAGGTTGTAAGGACATGCTGAGTGATCTCAGGTCTGAAAAAGGGCCAAAAGTCACCTTTGGTGACAATGTACAGGGATCCACTGAGGGATATGGAACTCTTAAAGCTGGTGTTGCAGTGTTCAAAAGAGTAGCCTATGTGGTTGGACTAAAACATAACCTTGTTAGCATAAGCCAACTGTGTGATGCTGGCTACAAGGTTAACTTTGATGAGCACCTGGTTACATATTGGATTCCCAAGGCAAAGTTGTGCTGTGTGCTCAACGAAAGAAAGGTGTATATGTTGTGGACATGCAATCTGCTGATCCCACAACTGAAACCTGTTTCCTCACAAGAACAAATGCAGATCTAAACTGGCTATGGCACAGAAGGCTGTCACATCTGAACTTCAAGAACATCAACAAACTCTGTAAGAAAGAGTTGGTGACAAGTTTGCCTTCTATGACTTTTGTTAAGGATAGACTATGCACAGCTTGTGAGAAAGGCAAGCAGAGGAAATTATCTTTTAAATCCAAGCGTAATTTTTCTATAGATACTCCTCTCTTCTTGATCCACATGGACTTGTTTGGACCTGTTAGTGTTCCAAGTCTAGGAGGAAGAAGATACACTCTTGTAATGGTTGATGAGTTCTCCAGGTACACATGGGTAATGTTCTTGAAGAGCAAAGGAGAGGCTGCTAGAGAAATCATTGGATTTGTGAAAAAGATGGAAATGCTAAACTCTGCCCAAGTAAAGCAGCTTAGAAGTGATCATGGTACTGAATTCAGAAACAGTACTCTTGAAGACTTCTGTGAAGAAAAAGGGATCACTCAAAACTTTTCAGCTGTAAGAACTCCACAACAAAATGGAGTTGCTGAAAGGAGAAATCGAACCCTCATTGAAGCTGCTAGAACCATGCTATATGCATCTGGTTTACCTTCATCATTCTGGGCTGAAGCTGTTAACACTGCCTGTTTCACCCAAAACAGATCCTTAGTGGTGAAAAGGTTCAACAAGACTCCCTATGAGTTGCTCAAAGGGAGGAAGCCAAATGTTAGTTACTTCCATGTATTTGGGTGTCCCTGCTTTATTCTGAATCAAAGGGACCAACTGGAAAAGTTTGAACCTATAGCTAATGAAGGTGTGTTTGTTGGATACTCTGCTATCTCTAAAGCCTACAGAGTATACAACAACAAAAGAAAGGTGATAGATGAATCTATCAATGTCACCTTTGAAGAGTCCAGGAGTGTCTCTACCAAAGCTGTTCCTGAATCAGTTTCAGAAGAATTGAACTTTGATGATCTTGTGCATTCCAACTGTGAAGAAAAGGACTCAAAAGCTTCCACTACAACCAGTGTGGAACCTGCTGATCATAATGGACATGATGAGGATTATGTCAATACACCCTGTGTGAATAAGTGTACTGACTTAACCACAACTACATGTCCTGAACCAATCAATGCTGATTTTCCTGGATCATCTGGTGATATGTTCAACAGTGGACAGACATGTTCAACAAGTGAACAAGCTCAAGACAACAGTGTGTCTGAAAATCTTGAGAGCTGCTCAACAGGACCTGCTGAAGATGTCAACAACTCAGGAGAATCATCATTGAAAAATGATCCTAAGTGGATCAGATGTCACCCCAATGATCAAATAATTGGTGACATCAACAAAGGGGTACAAACAAGGTGGGACAGCTTAGGAAACTTCTGGTATGACACTCTTACTGAATTCCTTATGAGCAATGGGTATTCCAGAGGTAAAGTGGATACCACACTGTTCATAAAAAAGGTGAAGTCTGATATTATGCTTGTTCAAATTTATGTGGATGACATAATATTTGGTTCTACCAATGAGCAGTTATGCAAGAATTTTTCATTACTCATGAAATCCAAATATGAAATGAGTATGATGGGAGAACTTACTTTCTTTTTAGGATTACAGGTTAAACAAACCTCAACTGGAATTTTTATAAATCAAAGAAAGTATACTTTAGATCTCTTGAAAAAGTTTAAATTTGATCAAATTTCTCCTATTAAAACCCCAATGGCAACCAATGTAAAATTGGATGCTGATGCCAGTGGCAAAGCTGTTTCAGTTCAGCTTACAGAGGTATGATTGGGAGCTTGCTATATTTAACTGCTAGTAGACCTGATATTATGTTTGCCACCTGTTTGTGTGCTAGGTTCCAAGCTGATCCAAAGGAATCTCATCTAGCTGTTGTTAAAAGAATCTTCAGATAGCTGAAGGGCACACCATGTTTGGGTCTTTGGTATCCCAAAGACTCAAGCCTTGAACTGACAGGATATTCAGATTCTGATTTTGCAGGTTGCAGGCTAGACAGGAAAAGCACAACAGGTGGATGTCAACTCCTTGGTGGTAAGTTGATAAGTTGGTGTAGCAAGAAGCAGAACTCAGTGTCTACTTCTACTGCTGAAGCTGAATACATTGCTGCTGGAAGCTGCTGTGGGCAGATTCTGTGGATGCAGCATCAACTTGAAGACTATGGACTTGTAAATAGAAAAACTCCTATTCTGTGTGATAATACAAGTGCCATAGCTATATCCAACAATCCAGTGTTTCACTCAAGAACAAAGCATATAGAAGTCAGACATCACTTTATCAGAGATCACATTCAGAAAGGTAATGTGGAGGTAAGTTTTATTTCCACTAATGAACAGCTTGCAGACATTTTCACCAAACCTCTTGATGAAAACAGGTTTAATTACCTTGTCAGTAAGCTGAGCATGTTAAACAAAAGTGACTAAGTGTCCTTAATGTTCTAAGACGTTATATGTCTCACACTGCTCAAGTTCTTTCAGAACAACTTAGACAGAACAGGCTATGCACGTTCTATACTTAGCCGTTTTCTGCAAAACTTGAACAGCTTGAGCGTATACCAGGTTTGACAAGTAACAGCTTATATGTCAAGCCTGACCTAATGATCAAACCTCCACCCTGCTCACTCTTTCAATCTGTCATACAAGACATTGTCTTGTAACCTGATCAGCTATTGAACACAACCTATTCTTACATAGCTGAACAGGTTGAAGGAACAACTTGAAGAGTGAATAGCTTGTGATGACCCTGCTCATCACAGGTTTGACCATCAGCTTAGACCATTAGTTTAATTACCTTTCTTCACAATTAAGTTACTTAATTTTTGTTTTTATTTAACTTAATTACTGCGGATAATGTGGTTTACGTGTGTTAGTGATTAAAAAGGGCTCAAGTGGTCTTACAAACGGTCTGACATGGACAACCGTTCCGTTTTCCGTTAATGACCTTTTCAAATCAACCGCCCAAATGTTTCTCTCTCATACCCACTCACATTCAAATCCTATAAATACCCCCTACTGTTTGATCTTCGTCTTCCTCACTATTTCCAGAAATCCTCAAGAACCCTAAATCAACTAAGTGTCTTCTGCTTCTCAAAATCCCAATCCTTCACAAATGGCTCAAAGAAACAACCCCTTTCTTCCAGTATTCGTTGGTGATGATGTTGTGAAACACTCATCAGTTACCACGATGCTGACCATCAAGCCCATCAACTACATTGCCAACCTAACCATTCCCAAAAACTATGTGGGGAAGGGTTATGAACAGATGGTGGAATTTCTAAGAGTTCATCCGCTGAACTACGCAATGACTGCCACTCCTGGTGTCCTGTACCAGGAGATGGTGTATGAGTTTTGGTACACCTGTGCCTACAACCCCAACACCAAAGTCATTAAGGGCACTATTCTCAATGGGACTCAGACCATTGAGATAACAACTGGTCTTCTCAGGGAGGTTCTTCATCTGCCAACTGCTGAACCATATGACAAGCCTCAACCTGAAAATGACCAAATGGAAAATTTGCTCCGTTTCTGTGGTGTAGCAGAACCCAAAATCGGAGCAACACTGTTCAGGAAGGACTTATCCCCAACCTACAGTTTCTTATTTGCCTCAGTGGTAATGTGCTTCGGAAGTACGGTTGGCTCATTTGACCAACTAAGCCATGATGAAGTTCCCATCGTTCTACAACTGGTGGATGGGACTACAATAGACATGGCATAGTGGATTTTTCTGAATTTGAGGAACCTGGTACAACAAGAAAATCGTCCAGCTGCTGTTCGGTATCCAAGGTTTCTGAGCCTCATCTTCAAGCATCATTGTGGTGAGCATTTATATAACTCTCAGCCTTTACTTAAGAATGCTACATTCCCTGTAATAGGGAATAGAGTTTTCTATACACCTGTTCTATCCAATGAGCCTCCTCTGTCAACACCCATGAGGAGGCTGTTAGGATTGGTGGAAGGACCCTCTAATGTGAGGGTGGATCCTGAAACTGCTCCCAAGAGAAAATCTAAAGCCAAGGCCAAGCTTGTTTAAAGGACCCTGACAACCACTGAAGCTGGGCCTATCCACAAGAAGGCCAAAACAGCTCAGCCTGAGTCTGCTACCTTAGCCTCTGTGGCTGAGGGGGAGCAGACTCCTCACCCTGGTTCATTCGTTGAACCTGAAGCCTCTGT
Organism: Centrapalus pauciflorus; assembly: GCA_020465985.1. NCBI lineage: Eukaryota > Viridiplantae > Streptophyta > Magnoliopsida > Asterales > Asteraceae > Centrapalus > Centrapalus pauciflorus. The sequence continues at coordinate 61,551 of JAANYP010009535.1, read as the reverse complement.
GGCTGGTGCCTCTGTGGCACCTGAGACCATGGAACAGGCCAACCCCACTGTTCCTGACCCTGTCTCACAACCTGTCCAATCTGAACCTCTTTCCCCTCCAACCTCACCCACATCATATCATATACTATGTCATCACAAATCCATCGCCAAAAAGAAACCAGCTACAACAACAACCCAAACTAGCCCCTCTGTTCCCTCTCAACAGGGTTCAGTTGAAAAAGAAGCAACCCCTGCTGCCTCTCCTATTTTGGGAAAAGGTTCAGCACACTTGGAGCCTGCTTCACTCCATTATGAGTCTACCCAGAGTCAGCCTAGACCCTCTGGTTCCTCCCAACAGGAACCAGTTGTACAAACGGAAATAGCCACCTCAACTATTCCAGCCTCCCAACAGGCTGAGAATATTGAAAGACAGGAGTCCTCTCCACTCCATACTGAGTCCACACTGTCCCCACCTCAAACTTCTTTACACCCTGAGTCTGCACGAGGTGTCCACACTGCTGGCTTAGACCAACCAGCAGATCAGCCTCAATCTTTTGCTCCCTATGATACAGCTGTTCAACACCAAACAGCTGCTGAGGGACCAACAACCCAAGCTGATGAACCTCAGGGAACATACCATTCCTTGGGTGAGGCTACCCCTTCTATGCAAACTCCATCAGCAGGTTTCACCACTGCTGATGTTGAAATGCAAATTCCATCTCCCCATGATGAGGTACTTTTAAACCAAGGTACTGCAGAGGGAACAACCACTGACCTTAATGAAGGTGCTGCAAACCAAGCAGTGTCTGAAAGGCTACCATCCTCTACCCCCTCTCCTGATGATGCAGCTACTGCCACTGCTGAAGGACCCATTGATCCCTCCAGACTGGGAAACCTCACTTTTGCCCATGCTATGGAGCTTCTTTCCACCATACCCTCTCCTTCTCCTTCACATCCCCATACACCAGCCTCATACTCTTCCTCACCATCTACTCACTCCAAACAATCCACTCATACACCTCCATCCCCTAAAGACCTGCCTTTGAAGGATCAACTTTCCTTGCTGACCAACAAAGTTGGTTCTTTAGAAACCTCTATGTCCTCTCTACCCTCTCTTATTTCAGACTCTGTGTCTGAACAGCTTAAGGGATTCTTTGATTTGTTCAAGAATTCCATCCCAGCCACTCCATCAACTGAAAACACCTCACAGCTGCTTGCACTCACTGCACAGCTGCAAACTGTCTCCACCTCCCTATCCTCAATTCTTTCACTCCAACAGGACTCTGTGTCCTCACTGACAGCTATTTCTCAACAGCTATCATCTCTCCTAACTTCTTGCAATTCTGCACTTCCTGCCACTCTGGCCAGCTTGAATACACTTATTGGTTCTCTATCCAATTCTGTGTCATCAAACCTTGCTGATGTGCAAGATTCTCTTGAACTACATCTTGCACAGCTTCAAGAGTTGTTCACAGCTTCTGATAGAGAAAACATTATCAAGCTGACTTCCCTTGCTGATACCCAAACCTCTTCTCTTCAAACCTGTCTTTCCCAACTTGCAGAGGTGAGGGAAAACCTGGCTTTCTTAGTGACTAGCCTGGTTGGCCCCAAGCCTGTTGCCAAAACTGCTGGCAAGCCTGCTGACTATGTGTCTTCAGGCAGACCAGGTGTTGAAGGTGCTGGTACATCTCCTTCAAAGGGGGAGAAGTCATCTGCCTCGAAGACTAAGTCTAAGGGGGAGAAAACTTCTTCTCCTAAGGAGAAATCAGTACCTACAATACCCACTGGTCAACCAGCAGGGACATCAACTACAGGTACAATGGAAGGTGCTTCCCAAGCTGCTCAGCCTACTCAGGCTGAATCTCCAAACCCTGCTCAGTCTAAGGGGGAGGGATTCATTCCTAAGGACAGGCCAAGCAGCAGCAGGAGGCATCTAATTTTACAAGAAGAAGAAGAAGAGGAAGAGGAATTTCCTGAAGCTGCTATTACTACAGCAGCTAAAGGAAAAGAAAAAGCAGCAGTTGATCTTCAACAGCAGAAAGCAGCAGACCTCAAATTTCACAAAGCCAGGGCCAAGGAAATGGGTCTTCCCTTGGACAAGTATTTTGAGTTTAGGGATGAACAACTTCAAGCCCTGGAAGCTCTAAGAAAAGAAGAGGCCTCTGCCAAAGCTGCCAGAACTTTTGCAATTCAAGAGGCAAGTAAAATCAAAATGCCCTCTCTGGATGTGCAAAAGAAACTGATGGAAGCTGCTAAGGAATCAGCAGGTGAAAAGGAAAGTGAACAGGTTAAGGGTGTTCTGGTCTCTGTGACCAAACCAAAACAAGCATCCTCTGCAAGGGCCCAATTCCATTTTGACAACTTGGCAAGGAAAAAGTTTCAGGATGTAGCTGACAGAAGGCTTGCCAAGGAAGCAATTGTCAAAGCTGTTCCCATATCAAGAAAAGGCAGTCAGTGGAAATTGAAAATAACCAGGATGGGTGCAACAGGCCCAGAACTGGACAATTATGACTACACTGATGTTGCACAGATGGGGTACAGGGAATGGGTTGAGTTGGCAGTTGCTCTGAGCGAGTCAAAGTCAGAAACGGCTAAGACTGTCAGGGCATATGTCAAGAAGCTGATGGAGAGAGTGAAGGATCTTGGCCTGATCTCAGAAGAAGTTAGTGAGGGTGTCTATGTGACACAACCCAAAATAAAGGCCAGGAGGACAAGGAAGGATACTGAGCTGGAGGAACTCCTCATTATGATTGAACAGGGTGATATCGCTGTAGAAATCAAAGGAGTAAACCACAGTCTGCCTAAGGAAGTAGAATTTGAAGATGGAAAACTGATTGAAGAGCCTGAGCTGGGGGTATTTTTTGTGGATCCCCTGACACAGAAGAAATGCTTTCAAAGAGCATCTGATCTTCACAAAGTAGGTCTCAAACAGCTTGTGGCATTCAGACTGTCAAACTCTTTTAAGCAATCCTTCAAGTGGAGAGCAGCTATTTGGGATCAGCTTAGAGGATTCCATGAAAGAGGAGAGCTCAATCATCCTAACTTTATGTTCCTTAGAGTTGAAATTGAAGAATTGGATGAAACCAGAGAGCACCTGGAGAAAATGTTTGAAGAAGGAATGCCACCACCACTATCTTTGTTGGGAAATATTCTAAGTAGTTCAAACTGTTAGTTAGACTTCTCAGACTGTTAGTAGAATTTCTATGTAAGTACAAAGTTCATGCTGTTAGTTGAAGAATCTCGAGCTGCTAGTGTAAAAGTTCATGCTGCCAGAGTAATTTCACTCAAGCTGCCCTGCTCAAACTGCTAAGAGATTCAAGTTGCTCAACGGTTGCATAAACAGAAAGTGCTGATATTCAGGAAAAGATATCTACACGAAGATTTCAGCATATCTACTATCAGAGAAGTCAGAGTCCTTCAAGGAAACAAATCAGAAAGCGTTATAAATACATAGAATAGTTTTCTATTGTATAAGAAGTTTCTGCATATTCAAGTTTGTAATTGCTTTTTGTTTAAGTTTTCATAAGTCTCTAAGGTTGTAAAACCCTAAGAACAATTTGTGTTCTTCGTCTAATCAAACAGATTAGAGGTGATTGTAATCATTCTGATTCAGCAATACAAGCAGTTTTGATTATTACTTGTGTTTATTTGTTATTGATTCTGAAAGCTTTTATCAAAATAATTAAGTGTTATTTCGCAAACTTCTTAATTAGACTTTGATTTAATACAAGATTATTGGTTTACACTCTGATCAATTCAAATCAGTTAATCTTAGGTAGTTAAGTTCAGATCCTGACAAGTGGTATCAGAGCCACAGGTCGTTCTTTGTTTTTTCAAAGTCGAAAGCTTTCTTTTAAACTTTTAATCTTTTGCAATGGAATTTGATAATAGCAGCAGTGGATCTGGGCAAGGACTCAAAGTGCCTATGCTCAAGCCCACTGAGTTTGAGATGTGGAAACTCAGGATTCAACAGCATATTCAATTCATTGATTATGCTATATGGGATGTTGAATTAACTCCTGTAGTTGATCCAGAACTTGATGATGAGGGAAAACCAGTCAAAACCCCTCCAAAAACTGAACTTGAAAGAAAGGCTAGAATGAATGAAGTGAAAGCTCTTACACTTTTACAAATAGTCATTCCTAATGCTTATCAACATCAGTTCAAAAAGTTTTATACTGCTCATTCTCTTTGGAATGCTTTAGAGAAAAGATTTGCTGGTAATGCCAGTACCAAGAGAAATCAAAAGGATATTTTGAAACAGCAGTATGAGAACTTTTCTGGTGGCAAGAATGAAAACCTTACTCAAATCTTTGACAGGTTCAACAAACTGATAAGTGAACTGGAAAGTGCAAAAGTCAGCCTGGATCAAGATGAGGTCAACAGAAAGTTTCTCAGATCTCTTGGAGAAGAATGGACAGTTTATGCTACTCAATGGAGAACAAAAGACACTCTTGATGAAATAGAACTGGATGATCTGTACCAGTCTGAGAATGTTTGAGACTGAGATTAACACTAATAGGAAATCTCTTTCTTATAATCACAATACTGCTCTTCTGTCATCTAAAAAATCTAATGGCAGTGATTCCTTTTTAGGTGGTGATGGCAACTCTACTGAAGCTCACTATGAGGCTTTTGTTGCTAATGATGGACTGTTTGCTCTAAATGCTGAAGATCTAGAACAAATTCATCCAGATGATCTTGAAGAGATGGATCTGAAGTGGCAACATGCAATGCTGACCATGAGGGCCAAAAGGTTTCTTAAAAGAACTGGCAGGACCAACTTTCAAGCCAGAGCAGAAGGCAAACCAGCTTTTGATAAGTCAAAAGTTGAGTGTTATAAATGTCACAAACTTGGTCACTTTGCTAGAGAATGCAAATCTCAAGGTCAACAGTCATCAAGGCCTCAGCAGACTAATCAGGCTTCATCATCACAAGCACTTGTCTCTCAAGAAGACAATGTGTTTGACTGGAGTGATCAGACAGAGGAAGAGTTTCAAAATCAAGCTCTAATGGCAGAAACATCAAATGTCTCCTCCACTGAACTACCATCTGAGGTAAATTCTAAACTCTGCTCTCAAACATGCAAAAATATGGTTAAAAAGTACAGAGATCATAATGAAAGCATGTGTAAAACTCTAGCTAAGATGGAAGAGAGGAGATATGAATACATGCAAGCCATAGAAGATCTTGAAAAACAGGTCAATGACTATAAGGATAATGAGATTCAAATGGGACATGATAGAACATATCATGAGTGGGAGAAAAAGGAGCTAAATAAGAAAATAGAATCCCTAAATAAAAAAGTAGAAGAGACTGAACAAAAGGTGTTAGAGGCTAATAAGAAACTAGAATCTGTCAATATAGATCTAGGTAACTTCAAATTGGCTAATCAAAAGCTGGAACACCTAATGGAAGTCCAATTTAAAGATAGGGTAAAATCTCAGGTTAATCCCAAAGAAGGTATAGGCTACAGAGCTACTCCACCTCCATACAACAACAAATACATTCATCCAATGAGTGAGGTTCCTGATAGGCTTGTCAATGAACCATTAGATGAGTCTATGACTACTGTAGATCCTATCCTTGATAACAGTCCTGAATCTAAAGAAGATCAGATTCAAAATAGAGACTGTGAGTGCACAGCAGTTGAGAAAGAACACAAAACAATGAGTGCACCTATAGAAATCCAAGCCCCCAGTAAGAAAGGAAAGGAGAAGATGAGTGTGTGCAATGCTGCTCCACAGGTTTCTGTACCTTCTAACTGTAACACTGCATCTTCTTCAAAGAATAATAGAAAGGGTAAAAATGTTCCAGTCTGCACATGCCAAAAGCATGGTGTCCAAAAGTTTCCCAAACAACAGCAGGTAAGGGGAAATCAGAGGAACAAGAACCAGAAATTGTCAAATAAAACTGCTTCTCCAATTCAAACAGTCAAAAAATGTTTTCATTGTGGCAGAAAGAATCACTTGGCCAGAGATTGTTTTTATTAACCATCTGTTGCAAAACAGACTGTGAAACATCCAAAGAAAAACTCTCAAAATTCAAAAAATCCAAAGGCCAAACCTCCCACTACATCAGTTCCAAAGAAAACAGTAGATCACAGGTTCACAAAAGTTAATAAGAAACAGTTCACACACCAAAAACAAGTTTTAGCTAAACCAAAGGTAAATTTTAAACAAATATGGTGTGTCAAAGGTACAAACTCAGGTAAACCTGTTGATACATATGTTGCAACAGCCAAGTCTAAAGTTGAGACTGTTAGTGCAAATTCTCAAGCTGTTAGCACTACAGACTCAATTCAGACTTGAAGGCTCAAAATTGGGACTGCTAATGGATCATCTGAGACTGTTACTGAAAAGGATGGACAAAATACCTGGATACCTCATGTGCTAACTAAGTACTCTCCACAAAATCCATCAGTGGATCTTACAAAGTATAAGAAATCCAAGACAGTATTTAGTTATGTTAATACACAAGGACAACCCAAAACCGACTTGGTTTGGGTTTACTCCACTACTAACTAAGCTTTTATTCGTGCAGGGCAACCACAGGTCACCACATAAAACAAGATCGCATTTGGACAGTGGATGCTCTAGGCACATAACAGGCAATTCTGAGTGCTTGTCAAATTTCAAAGGCTTTGATGGAGGATTTGTTGCATTTGGAGGCAACTCCAAAGGAGGTAAGGTTACAGGTAAAGGTACTGTTAATGCAGACAACATGATTTTCAATGATGTTTTGTACATTGAACAGCTTAAGTATAATTTATTGAGTGTCTCTCAAATCTGTGACAAACAAAATATTGTTTTGTTTACAGATTCTGATTGCATTGTCCTTTCAAAAGATTTTAAAATTCCTGAAAATCTTGTTTTACTAAGAACACCAAGAAAGGACAATGTATACTGTTTGGACACAGAACTTTTATCCAAATCAAGTACCTTAAGCTGTTTGATATCCAAAGCATCATCCAATGAGTCTGCTCTTTGGCATAGAAGGATGTGTCACATGAACTTCAAGTCCATGAATGTTTTAGTCAAAAAGAATCTGGTAAGAGGTTTACCACAAAAGGAGTTCATATGTGATGATCATTGTGTAGCATGTCTTAAAGGCAAGCAACACAAAACTTCTCATAAGGCCAAATAAGTAAATTCAATCTCATCTGCTCTTCAGCTGATTCATATGGATCTATTTGGTCCAACATTTGTTTTGAGTTTGAATAAAAGGGCCCACTGTTTAGTTATTGTTGATGATTTCACCAGATTTACTTGGGTTTACTTTCTTAGGTCTATAGATGAAACTGCTGAGCTAGTTAAGTCATTTATTCTTAAGATAGAAAACCAATCCAACTCAAAAGTCAAGGTGATAAGATCAGACAATGGAACTGAGTTTAAAATCCATACTCTAAACAGTTTTTGTGAGTCCAAAGGTATTGCTAGGCAATATAGTGCACCAAGAACACCACATTAAAGTGGTGTAGCTTAAAGAAAGAACAGAACATTAATTGAGGCTGCTAGAACCATGTTAGCTGATTCAAAACTGCCAATGACCTTTTGGGCAGAAGCAGTCAACACAGCCTGTTATGTTCTAAATAGGGTTCAGATTGTTCAATCACAAGGGAAAACTCCATATGAGTTATTCCATAATAGAATACCCTTAATAGCCTTTTTCAAGTCATTTGGTTGTCCATGCACCATTCTTCACACTAAGACTCACTTAGGGAAGTTTGAAAGTAAGGCTGAAGAAGGTTTCTTTGTAGGATACTCATATCAAAGCAAAGCCTATAGAGTATATAACAGTGTGTCTAAAACCATTGAAGAAAGTGCCAATGTTGAATTTAATGAAAATACTACAAATGTCAAAGGCACTGGTCCTGATTGGTTGTTTGATTTAGATTCACTAACAAATTCTCTGAGCTTTGTTGAGTATACTGCAGAAGCTGATGCAAACAGAATTGAAGCTGCCAACACAAATTCTCATGCTGTCAATACAAATTCTCAAGTTGTTGGCACAAAGTTTCAAACTGCTGCAGATTCAAACAATTGGGATGAGTATACAACTATACCACTTCTGTCATGTGACCCTCCAGGGGTTCTGAATGCTCAACATGATACAAATCCAGACACTGAAGTGCCACTCCCAAGTCCTCAGAGAACAGCTCCAACACAAAGGGAAACAGTCCCAGATTCAAGTCAAGCTGTTCCAGAAGCTGAACCATCCACTGGTCCTGATGGAGATGATACAAACCTTGGATCTTCTTTTCAGACAGAAAGAGAGCCTACACTCAGAGTTCACAAGTATCATCCTCTCAATCAAATAATGGGTGATCCACGTACACCTGTGCAAACAAGGAAAATGATTCAAAATGAGACTGCTGCTGCTGAACAAGCAGTTCCTGAATTCAGTCTAGCTGCTTTTGAACATGCCTGTTTCATGTCTCAGCTAGAACCTAAAACGGCATCAGAAGCATTGAAAGATTCATCCTGGATTGAGGCAATGCAGGAAGAGCTGCTACAATTCAAGATTCAGAATGTATGGACACTTGTTGATCTTCCTAAAGGAAAGAGAGCCATTGGTACAAGATGGGTGTTCAGAAACAAAAAGGATGAGAGAGGGATAGTCATCAAGAACAAAGCAAGACTAGTAGCACAAGGGTACACTCAAGAGGAAGGCATAGATTATGATGATGTATTTGCCCTAGTAGCAAGAATTGAAGCCATCAGACTGTTTTTAGCTTATGCAAGCTTCAAAGGTTTTAAAGTGTATCAAATGGATGTGAAGTCTGCTTTTCTATATGGCACAATTGAAGAGGAGGTCTATGTGTGTCAGCCTCCTGGTTTTGAGGACTACAAGTATCCAGACAGAGTCTACAAGCTAGACAAGGCTCTCTATGGACTCCATCAAGCCCCCAGAGCATGGTATGACACTCTGTCATCATACCTTCTACAGAATGGGTTCAAGAGAGGCACTCTGGACAAAACACTTTTCACAAAGTCCATCAAAGCTGAGATTCTGCTTGTACAAATCTATGTTGATGACATCATCTTTGGCTCAACAAATGATTGTCTGTGCAAAGAGTTTGAGGCATTAATGCACAAAAAGTTTCAAATGAGTTCAATGGGAGAACTCACTTTCTTTCTAGGATTGCAAGTCAAGCAGAAGCTCACTGGTCTCTTCATAAGTCAATCAAAGTATGTTCAAGACATACTGGAAAAGTTTGGGTATCAAGACACCAAAGTTGCAAGTACTCCAATGGATCCTCACAAGCAGCTCCATACAGACAAAGATGGCATAGATGTGGACATTCATTTATACAGATCTCTTATAGGATCTCTTATGTATCTAACATCTTCTAGACCTGATATTATGTTTGCTGTTTGTGTGTGTGCTAGGTTTCAATGCTCTCCAAAGGATTCCCATTTGGTTGTTGTTAAGAGAATCTTTAGATATCTCAAAGGCCAACCACATTTAGGCCTCTGGTATCCTAAAGACTCTCCTCTTGAACTAACAGCCTATTCTGACAGTGATTATGGAGGATGCAATATTGACAGAAAATCCACAACTGGTGGATGTCAATATTTGGGAACAAGATTGGTCTCTTGGCAGTGCAAAAAGCAAACAACTGTCTCTACATCATCTACTGAAGCAGAATATGTAGCAGCTGCAAGTTGCTGCTCCCAAGTAATGTGGATTCAAAATCAACTGAGAGACTATGATATGAATTTCCTATCCACTCCCATTTATATTGACAATTCAAGTGCAATTAGCATTGTACAAAATCCAGTGAAATTTCCCAAAACCAAGCATATAGAATTTAGATTTCATTTTATAAGGGATTGCAATGAGAAGAAATTAATCCAACTTACCAAAATTCACACTGATGATCAGTTAGCTGATCTATTTACAAAACCATTTGATGTAGGAAGATTCACTTTCCTAGTATCAAATATTGGTATGGTTAACATGGATTAATTTGCTTTTCTGTGTACATATGCTTGATTAAGGGGGAGTCACTGTTTCATTAACAGTCGCCTAATTTTCAACTAACAGCTTGAGTATTTTCTCAAGCTGCTAGTTCATTTTCTCGGACTGTTAGTTGTTTCACTTGATCTGTCAAAGTGTGCAGGGTAATATGGTCATTTCCATAAGTGTTTGCGTGGGTTTAGATATTTTCAAAACCTTTAGAGGTTCCAGTTTCGTTCTATTGTAACTACCAGTTGCAAAATATCTTCTTGAACCCTTCTTGATTCTCTGAAACAATTCCCACCACATCACTGAAACCCTAAAATCTCCGATTGATCTTCAATGGAGTTCGTCAAAGAACATAACTGTTTACCCTACTCTCTCAAACACACTGATCTTGAACCGTTCCATGACATGATGGAATTCCTTCGAAGTTCCCATATCAATCATGCCCTCAATATCAATCCCACCATATACATCTCACATATTGAGCAGTTCTGGAACCGTGCTTCTGTAAAAACCATCAATGGAGTCTCTTCTCTGACATCCAAAATCGATGGTACTCCCATCACAGTGACTGAGGAATCCATTCGACAACATCTGCATCTTCAAGATGCCTCAGGTATAACAGACCTATCCCTTAATGAGTTACATACTGGTCTTTATAATATTGGATATAGGGGTCCTGCTAATTCTTTTACTTTCTTTAAAGCACACTTTTCTCCTAAATGGAAATATCTTGTGCACATTATTCAACAGTGTATTAGCCCTTAAAGAACTGGTTGGTCCGAATTTTCATCCAACATTGCCACTGCCTTGGTGTGCTTTTCAACAGGCCAACAGTTCAATTTTTCAAATATGATTTTCCGGGAGATGTTAAGGCATCATTCCCTAAAGAATGGGAATTTTTTGATGTATCCTAGATTTTTAGCAGAAATAATTGCAAAAACTTGCACAAATTTTAATATACATAAGAGGATACATGTTTCCCATAGGCACTCACTATCTTCTATTAAAAGGCTTTTAAAGCCAAGTGCCAATTTTTTGAGTGTAGATGTCCCATTGCCTTCTGAAATGATGGGCATCATTCCAAGAAACAGAGGAGAGGGTCCTGAGCAGGCTCAGCCTAACATCACTGCTTCACCCCCAGGACCCCAACCCACTCCTCATGATACACAAATGCCTTCCATTCCTCTTGTTAAGCCCTCATCCCCACTCCTACTATATAAAAGAAAAAGAGGTCCAGGAGCTCCTTCCTCCTCAGCCCTCATACAAGAGCCAAATAACCCTGTGTAGGAGGACACTTCTGCACATAATATCCAAAGGGCACCCATTGAGGACACTCCCAACCTCAATCAGGAGGTGGACATCTCACCAGAGATAGTCCATATGGGTTCTGTGGCTGACACTACTGTTGCTTCTGCACAAGAGGCACATGACAGTGCCAACATCTCTAAGACCACACCCATGGCAACAGCAGGTGTGCAAGCACCAGCTGGAAGTCCCCAGTACCAAGAGCAGAGGGCCCCAGAGGTTTCTACTTCTGGTATTCATGCCAGTGATAGATCACAAGCACCACATTCGTTTGCTGATCTTGAGGCTAGTCTGCAACTCATGCTATTAACGGATCCCAAGCTGCAACCTGTTGTAGCAATGTTGGAATATCATCAATCCATCATTGCTGCACAGGGGGCACAAATAATTGCACTCAGGCAGGCAGAAGCGGCTCAAAATCAAAGAATGGATTATCTCCATAAAGGGTTTACCGTCTGTGGGAATAAGATCATTCAATTAGAGCGTATGATTCAAACCCAAGTGGCAAAGGTTGTAGGTCCTCCTGACCAAACCAATGCTTCCAAAAAGGGGGAGAATCAGGAGATCCCTAAAGCAGTCCAAGCAGCTCCAACAGAATCAGTCCAAGCAGCTCCAACAGAATCAGTCCAAGCAGCTCCAACAGTTCAAGAATCTATGCTAACAGTCCCAACAGCTTCTCAAGCTGTTAGCCTAGAAACTCAAGTTGCTTCTACAAAAGCAACTGGAGTTGTTATAAGAGAAGGAATTCAAGCTCCCATCAGTTCAGTCCAAGCTACAACTTCTGCTACAAAAGATAAGGGCAAGGGCATTCTTATAGAGTCTCCAAAGCACAAATTTTCTACCAAAGAAGCCCAGATTGCCTTTGATGCTGAGATTGCCAGAAAGTTAGTAGAAGAACAAGATAAAGCTTTAGACCAGCAAACCCATGCCCCAATGCAAGATGATGAAACCTTAGGAGACTACCTAAGAGGGTTTGTGGTCAAGCAAGGTGAAAGAAAAAGGAAGATGCCAACAAGGCACTCAAAGGCTGAGCATAGAAGATTCCTGATAAATTTTGCCTTTGCTGCTGGTATCCCAAAGAAGATGGCTCAGTCCATGAGCACAGAAAGGCTGCAAGATATCCATGACAAGGAAATGGAAAAATGTAAGGTAGCCAAAGTCTCCCAAGAAGTCCAAAGTTCAAAGGATTCAGTGCAAGCTGCTGCCAGTGATCCTGCTCCTATTGTTCAAGTTGTTGCTCCTATTCCTCAACCAGAGTCAATCTCACAAGCAAAGTTTGATCAGGTCAAAAGGGTGCTGTTTGAGCATCAGCTGCAACAAGTCATGGAGATAGAAAAGTCCCTTGACCAGCATGATTTCTCAAAACCTCTTATTACTTACTGGTATGCTAAGCCAATGGATAACATTGACTTAAGATATCATTTTGTAGTAAGAAGAGAAACTGGTCCTGAGGAAGAGTATAAAAGCATAATGCATATGGCTCAAGGGATGACAAGAGATGAGCTTACAAGGATGTATCATGTTGGGACTGCCACTCAAGTAAGATCTTCCCTCCCACAAGTAAAGCAAGCTCTTAAAGATCTACAGAGCATTTTTGATCCAGAGTCAATAAGGAAGGATATAGAAGATGCCAAGGAGATGAAAGTTGTACAAGTTGATCTGTTTGTCAAATCAAAGACTTACAGAATCAGGTTTGCAAAATGGATCCTGCTTTTTCTTCAATTTTGAATTCTTTGATCTTTCAAAGGCTATGCTACTTCAAATGAGGTCAGTAAGAATATACTGTGATAGAGAAGATTTGAAGAGAGAATTTTTGAAGGTTGTCAATCTGAAACTTGCACAGTTGTAAGTTTTTGAAAGCCTTGGTTTGGAAATAATAGTTTACTTATTTTATTTCCTTGTTTGTATAGAACTTAAAGTCTTGTGTAAAGAATTTAAGTTAGGGGGAGATTGTTGGGAAATATTCTAAGTAGTTCAAACTGTTAGTTAGACTTCTCAGACTGTTAGTAGAATTTCTATGTAAGTACAAAGTTCATGCTGTTAGTTGAAGAATCTCGAGCTGCTAGTGTAAAAGTTCATGCTGCCAGAGTAATTTCACTCAAGCTGCCCTGCTCAAACTGCTAAGAGATTCAAGCTGCTCAACGGTTGCATAAACAGAAAGTGCTGATATTCAGGAAAATATATCTACACGAAGATTTCAGCATATCTACTATCGGAGAAGTCAGAGTCCTTTAAGGAAATAAATCAGAAAGCGTTATAAATACATAGAATAGGTTTTTCTATTGTATAAGAAGTTTCTGCATATTCAAGTTTGTAATTGCTTTTTGTTTAAGTTTTCATAAGCCTCTAAGGTTGTAAAACCCTAAGAACAATTTGTGTTCTTCGTCTAATCAAACAGATTAGAGGTGATTGTAATCATTCTGATTCAGCAATACAAGCAGTTTTGATTATTACTTGTGTTTATTTGTTATTGATTCTGAAAGCTTTTATCAAAATAATTAAGTGTTATTCCTCAAACTTCTTAATTAGACTTTGATTTAATACAAGATTATTGGTTTACACTCTGATCAATTCAAATCAGTTAATCTTTGGTAGTTAAGTTCAGATCCTGTCAATCTTGAAGTCCATCTACCATCAGGGTAGGTGAATAATGGAAGTTGTCCATCTGTTGGACAGACTTGCCATTATCTGCTCCCAACACCGACAGTCCAAAACCTGCTGTACATTAGTTGTACTTCAATTACATAAGTTGTAATTTTTTATTTACATTAGTTGTAATATACATTAGTACATTAGTTGTACTTTTGTAAAAACATGTGTTGTTTTATGAAGTCAAGAATCAGTGTATATATAAACTAACCTTTTACTTTACTTTGATGTTGTAATTTTATTTCAGCAAATGTACTGTAAAAATATATAGTGATTTTTGATAAGGCCAGCTTAGACTGGTTATTGCAAATAGGAGGAGATTGTTAGGCACAAAAAGGCCTCAGTCAAACCTGTTCTGCATCTAAGGGGGAGATTCTTAATCAAACCTGTTGATGCACTTGAAAGGTATAATTTAAGGCCTGTTTATGCCTTAATGAAACCTGTAAAGTGATTTGCAATATCAGTTAAAGCTGTTCTATGTGTTGCATGTGTTGCAACAAAGGCAGTTTGTCCAAGCTGTTCTGACTGCTGAACAGGCTGGACATAAACTGTCTACGCTCCTCTACACTGGTGAGCAGCTTGGGCAGTTTACAAGTGTTCTGTTCTTTGTGAACAGAACCTGTTCTTTCTGAACAGAACCTGTTCTTTCTGAACAGGCTAAAACACTTTATGGAATATGTTTCCAAGTCCTCATGTATTGTTTTTGGCTACAAGATCAGTTTACAAAGTCGAAGACAAAGTGAAAAACAGAACTGCTCAGCCTGCCCAAGCTGTTCTGTCACATGAAGACAAAAGGATATTTGAAAAAGGGTGACAGACCTTTTCTTATATCAAAATAGGTCTTAACAAAGGAAGAAAGACACAAAGTTGACATTCATTATTTAGTTAAAGCTTATGCAACAGTAGACAAAGAGAAAAGACAAAAGTTCTGCCCACATGAAGATAAGTCTGCTTTTCAGAATGTGCAGAAAAGTTTATGTTGTCTTTTCAACAAGACTTCCCACTTTTTCTTTTCGTCCAATGAAGAAGCTTCACTTAGATCCTCTGAGTGAGTATAAAAGGAAACTTCCAAGGATTGAAAGATATAGCAGAAAGCTAAGTGCTGAGCCAAGAGTGTGAAATCAGAACGTGCATTAGAGTGTGTCTTTTCATGCATGCAAGTCTGCTTGAATAAAACAGTGCTTTGTGCTTAAGCTGTTCTTATTCAAGCTATCCTTCTGAGTCTTGTAAACACAGTGAGTGATTCTTAGTGAGTGTATTCATTGTAACTAGTTTAAGTCTGTCTTAGACTAGTTAACATACTGTTGTATCTGTCATCTCAGCTTGAACCTTTTCGTAGTCAAGCTTGTTTGTAATTAACATTTGTTGATAAGACATACAAACATTGAGAAAATAGTGCGTAGTTTTTAAATTGCTGTATTCACCCCCTCCTCTACAGCTTAAGGCTATATACTTGGGAAACCTCTCGGGACCTACATTATATAATTTATGTGTCGATAGTTGATTAGGTTGGAAGATAGTGACTTTGGAGAGGAAAATTATCGACGATATTATATTTACTTAAACACAACTAACAAAATTACATATATAAATGTCAACAATAATATTATAAAAATTAAAATTAATAAAGAAGATGAACTTTAAATAAATTAGTAAAGAAAATATATAATTTTTAATTAAGATAAAAGTTAAATTTTAAATATAATACGAACAATAGTAAATGTAAATAAAATATTAAAACATAAATATATTTATAAATAAAATAAGTATGTTTGTAATAAATTAAGTATATCAATAAATAATATAATTATAAAGATAAAGTAAAATAAAATAAATGTTGGACTATAAATGGGTAAATAATAAAACCATAGGGACTAAAAGCGTCTCAATGAAAAGGGTAAAAATGTCATTCTTACAAATTTAACGGTTGTGTCGTTAAGTTTAACGGACAAGGGACTAAAACTCTAAAAGTGCACAAAATTAGCAAAATAGGGATGAAATTTGATCTTATTAAGGTTAAGGGTCTGAATCCGGGTAAACCATCAAACCACAATGACCAAAAATGTCATTTACTCATAATAATAAAAACAATATTAAAAATAAGAGTAAATGACATTTTTCGTACTTGTGGTTTGATTGTTTACCCGGATTCAGTCATTCAACCTTAATAAAGCCAAATTTCATCCATCTTTTGCTAATTTTGTCCATTTTTAGTCCCTCGTCCGTTAAACTTAACAACACAACCGTTAAATTTGAAAAAATGACATTTTTACCCTTTTCACTGTGACGCTTTAAGTCCCTATGGTTTTATTATTTACCATTTATAGTCCAACTTTAATTTAATTTAATTTTATCTTTATAATTATATTATTTATAGATATAATTAATTCATTATAAACACGCTTATTTTATTTATAAATATACTTATGTTTTAATATTTTATTTACATTTACTAATGTTCAAATTTTATTTAAAATTTAACTTTTATTTTAATTAAATTTTAAAATTTCTCTACTAATTTATTAAATTTCATCTTCTTTATTAATTTTAATTTTTATAATATTATTGTTGACATTTATATATGTATTTTTTTTAGTTGTGTTTACGTAAATATAATA
The DNA here is from genome assembly GCA_020465985.1 of Centrapalus pauciflorus. Taxonomy (NCBI): domain Eukaryota; kingdom Viridiplantae; phylum Streptophyta; class Magnoliopsida; order Asterales; family Asteraceae; genus Centrapalus; species Centrapalus pauciflorus. Next base: position 45,028 of record JAANYP010009535.1, on the reverse strand, counting down.
TCGTCGATATTTTTCTCTCCAATGTCACTATTTCTTCAAATATCTTCCAACCTAATTAATCATCGACACATAAATTATATATATATGTGAATATGTCTTGGAGATATATATATATATATATATATATATATATATATATATATATATATATATATATATATATATATATATATAATTATTATTATATAATAATAAATAAAAAATCATTTTAGCATGTGAAAAAAATCAAACCAAAACAAAAAAAAAATCAAAATCAAAAAACCAAAACAGAAAAATTCTATTTGGTTTTATAATTTAAAAAAATCAAAAAACTAAACAGAAACAGTATATTCAGATTTAAATTTCAGACTATACTCACTTTTAGAATTCACACACACACATAGATATATATCCAAAACATTTTCACATATGTATATACTTTATGTGTCCATTATTAATTAGGTTGGATGATACTTGAAGAAATAGTGACATTGGAGAGTAAAAATATCGACGATATTATATTTACATAAACACAACTAACTAAAATTACATATATAATGTCAACAATAATATTATAAAAATTAAAATTAATAAAGAAGATGAACTTTAAATAAATTAGTAAAGAAAATATAAAATTTATAAATTAAAAGTTAAATTTTAAATAAAATATGAACAATAATAAATGTAAATAAAATATTAAAACATAAGTATATTTATAAATAAAAAAAGTGTGTTTATAATGAATTAAGTATATCTATAAATAATATAATGAGTAAATTACAAAAATGGTCCTTGTGGTTTGTCTAAAATTATGAAAACGGTCCCTCAACTTTAAAAGTTGCATAAATGGTCCCTAACTTAACGTTTTACTTTCAATTTTGGTCCCTCGTCCGTTAAGCAACCGTTATACTTTTTAAAATGAATATTTTTACCCTTTTGAGTTTGGTCCCTGATGTTTGCAATTAATTACGCATATGGTCCTTGATGGTAATTTATTAACTTTTATTTTATTATTAATTTTTCTTTATTATTTCATTACATTTTTAATAACATTATTAACTTTTCTTTTCTGGTCCTTGATGATAAGGCTCCTTTCTTTGTCTTTCTTTTCTGGTCTGCTGCAAGCTTACCTTTCAAACCACTTAAAACTTTAATCAAAGTACGTGATTGTTCAATTGACATTCACGTCACACATACGTGGATGCAAAAAAATAAAACAAAATGATAAATTAAAACGATCATTTTTTTTGTTTAAAGTTTAGTCTGAATGAACTAGTTAAATATATTTAAAAATTATGGTCTAGACAAACATAGGATCGAAATAATCATCATTTATGTTTTTATATCAAACCAACTTATGTTATCCGGAATACCGGACTTTTAAAAAAATTATTATTTTCAAACAACCATCGTCCTTTTGAAAAAATATTATTTTCGAAACTTATTTTGGTCTAGACAAACATGGCATGCTCTGTCATTGAAATAAACATCGTCGTTTTTAAAAGTTTAAAAAAAATTCGTTTTATTTTATTGAAAAGTTGATAGGTTTAAGTAGTTCGGGGACTTATCAGAAAAAAAAATGAAATGAGGACTTAATCGAAAAAAATTTATACTTTCATGGTTTTTGCAAAATAGGTTTAAGCATGTTAACCTGTTATAACAGGTTAACGGACCAATTTAAAAGGTTTAAGCAGTTTGGGGACTTATCAGAAATAAAAAATGAATTGGGGACTGAATCGAAAAAAATATTGTATTTTGATAGTTTTTTGCATAATTTTCCCTTTTTTAAACAAAAGAACCGTTCAGTTTTTTCATGTATGGTTTTCAGATTTGGATTATCAGTTTAATTTTGATTTTTTACATGCTCGCTCTTTGGTCTTAATTTTGGGCTTAAATCCTAGGGTTGCATTTAGTTAACGAAAATTAGTCTTTTTTCAATTTCAGTTTTCAAGTTATATATTTAGAAAAAAGACAAGTATTTCTATAAAAAGTGAAAACTTATTTAGATAATAAAGCTTTAGTTTTAAGAATAATAAGATGAGTGACGGGTAATCACTTTTCAAACCCGTCCCCATCTCCAACGGGTAATTACTTTGGATCCCCATCCTCGTCCCCGACGGGTAATGGGGATTCCCGCCGGGTTTTCATGGATTTTTACCCGCTTATATTTAAGTTATATATTTTATAATTAATGTTTATGAAATAGAAAAATTGGACATAAAATATTATATTTATGTATTTAATTAATATGACATTAGATTAATAACTCGACACAAAAAAATATTAATTGATTGATCACCTAATAAAATTTGTTATAACGGTTCTTTTGTTTCAAAAACCAAAAAATTCAGTTTGATCTTAATTAATATAGAATGACGTGTCATTACGTACTCCAAAGAAAACACATAAATCTTAACATCAAGGGCCCAAAATATAACAAGATCAAACCAATACACAAATCATTTGGATAATAATCAAAATACTTTCAAAATATAGAAAAAAAACTCATATTTTCTTACGAAAATACCCAAAACCATTAAAATCAATATCCAAGTACAAATCTTACAAAATTTTAATACGAAACACGTTGATATTTTACATTTAACATTAATTTGTGATGAAATCGAATTTCAAACAACAACAAAAACAACATAAATAATTATTATTATTAGAATAACAAATCATTCTTTGCAATTAAAAATTACTCGTAATATATAAAATACACATATGAATATAAATATTTGTATACTTATATTTAATAAAAATTGATTGATATATACTAAAAACCAAACAATTTATGTACTTAATACTAATAAAATTTTATTACTATAATAAGTTAAAAAGTTAATAATGTTATTAAAAATGTAATGAAATAATAAAGAAAATTAATAATAAAATAAAAGTTAATAAATTACCATCAAGGACCATATGCGTAATTAATTGCAAACATCAGGGACCAAACTCAAAAGGGTAAAAATGTCATTTTAAAAAGTTTAACGGTTGCTTAACGGACGAGGGACCAAAATTGAAAGTAAACCGTTAAGTTAGGGACCATTTATGTAACTTTGAAAGTTGAGGGACCGTTTTCATAATTTTGGACAAACCACGGGGACCATTTTGTAATTTACTCTAATATAATTATAAAGATAAAATAAAATAAAATAAATGTTGGACTATAAATGGGTAAATAATAAAACCATAGGGACTAAAAGCGTCACAATGAAAAGGGTAAAAATGTCATTCTTACAATTTTAACGGTTGTGTCGTTAAGTTTAACGGACGAGAGACTAAAAGTGGACAAAATTAACAAAATAGGGATGAACTTATTAAGGTTGAGGGACTGAATCCGGATAAACCATCAAACCACAAGGATGAAAAATGTCCTTTACTCTAATTATAATTATGAATCAAGTGAAGGTAAAATGATAATTTTTAAATGGTCATTGGAAGAAATTCGTAATAAAACTTCGGCCACAAGGACTGATAGTGTAATTTTTAAAGTTAAAAAGCATAATCCATAATTTCTACTAAATCAAAATGACGAAATTTGTAATTTACCCCAAAAAAAAATCCAAAGAACATTTTTAATCATGTGATTAGGTAAATCTTCAATTGAATTGGGCCTGTTTATAGCTTTTATAGGGCCTTGCATTAGTTAAGACTTGAGAGGCTGTTGGTTTCTTAACACATTGTAGGCCCATATCAGAATGTGTTTAGTTTCTTCGATTGTTTTTTTTTTTTTTTTTTTTTTTTTTTTTTTTTTTTTTTTTTTTTTTTTTTTTTTTTTTTTTTTTTTTTGGTTATGCATCTTTTCAATTTTAGGAGGTTTACGATTTTTCTTAAAAAGATGCATATTAATTTATTGAAGGTATTTAGCATATAAGTTGTTGTTCAAGTTGCCTTAAAAGTCAAAGATTCAATCAGTTGGAAAAAAGAGTATTAAAAACTGAAAATAAGAGGATATCAATGTAAAAACTGAAAGGTAAATAAGAGGAGAACTAAAGCATCATTCTAACATAAGGGGAAAAGAACCGGCTAGGACATTATAGTTTCAAGTATCTTCTATTTCTTATCTTCTGCCAGTGGAAATTTATCTGATTAAAAAATCTGTTAATTTGATTTGAGTAACCATTAGTATCTGGAAAGAGAGATTGATTTGGTCATCAGAGTGATTACATAGGGTCAACCCCTTGCATGATCAAGCTAACGATCATGTTGTAGTGAATGCATGTGAAAATTATTGTTTGTAAATGAAGTCGTCCTTCATCCCGTCGCTAGTTTGATTATAAGAGAGCGTTTGATTTGCATATTTTTTTATGAGATTTGCATTATGCAACATTTGCATTTGTCAAGATTTTGTCAAAGAATCAGCATTACTTTTGAGGAAAAATTTGCTAATCTGAAAAATGTAAGGTAATCAGGATTTAAAATCCGAATGGGGAGGCTGAGTTTTTAAGTAACAAAGAAGGAATAGATTTAAGAAATCCTGAGATGTTAAATCCTTACTGAAATCTACGAACAAAACCCGAGATTTTAAATACAAATCCTAGTGAATCTCAGGAAATGCATGAATCAAACGCCCCTAAGACTCCAATAGTCAAGTGGCTAAATGTATTTTGAAATTTGAACATTAATTAGCATAATTACATTTTGATTAGTTTGAAATTTTACGATCCAAACACAAAACAACAAAGGGTTATATCCCAAAAATGGCAACAACTTTGTATAGTTTTACCGTTTATACCCACATTATTTATTTTTTATCATTAATATATTTTACCGATTATACCAACTTTTGGCCTGGAAACCTGCTATAGCAGGTTACCATCCAGGCATCCATTAATACCAACAACTTTTATCTTTTTACCAATAAAAGCAACAACGTTTTATATTTTTACTAATAATAGCAACGATTTTTAACTTTTTACCAATAATAAAAACATATCAAATTAAATTTTCCTTTATCTTTAACTAATCATTACTTTAAAGAAAACTAAATTTATGCAAATTGAAAGACAATCAAATAAGATCATAATCCATTTTTTTGTTTAAATTTTGTTAGAAGTAACAAATGCAATGTGTGCCTATAAAAAAGGATAAATAAAAAATATGTTTTATATAGACATTAAAATATGAAGATTATTTTGATTAGAGGTGAGTATGGATCGGTTTTTGGAAAAAACCAAAAACCAAACCGAAACATCGGTTTCTATATTCAAGAAACCGTTCGGTTTGGATTTTAAACGATTTGATTTTTTTGTTTTTATTTCGGTTTCGTTTTTTCTTTGTCATGGTTTTCTATTTCAATTCTTTCTTTCTAAAACCAAAACACACACACACACACACACACATATATATATATATATATATAGTGTGTGTATATATATATATATATATATATATATATATATATATATATATATATATATATATATATATATATATATATATATAGTGTGTGTGTGTGTATATATATATATATATAGGAATAAACATATATATATGGATACAAAAAATCAAAATATATAACACTTAATGCATTCTTTCACAAACAAGATTTAGACATTAAATCATTTTATCATTCAAAACCATGACAACATACAAATGCAATAATAATAAAACAATAATAATTATCATAATATTCAAAGTGAGTTTTAGTCTCATATGAAATTTAGACATTGAAAAGTTAAAACTTTCAATAAAAAACTTATATGAAGAAATGTAACGAAAGAAGAGTATTTATAAATTTTAAAATTATAAAACTTCAGTTTGGTTTGGTTTTTTCCGGTTTATTTTGACCTCCAATCCGAAACCAAACTAAAATTTTTGGTTTTTTAAAATTCAAAATCCAAACGGTTTGGTTTTTTGGTTCCTTTTTTGGTTTTTTCGGTTTCAGATTGGTTATTGATTTTTTTTTTCACACTCCTAATTTTGATATGTCATATTTTCATGCATAGCTTTATAGGGGCATGATAGGAGCAACCATTTAAGTGTAACATGACAACGTGAAACTCAATTAATTTTCTATAATATGTCACAGAAATATAATGAAGACATTATGCTATATTTGTATTATTTTTTGGATACTTATTACAACAATATTTGCATTATTTATTTATGTGATAAATAAATGAACAACAATAAATAATTATGGATAATTAGTCTTTTATTTATTTGATAAATAAAATGGTAATATTTAAAAGATACATCCCTTTATTTTATGGATGATTATATATTATTTAAATTTATGAAAATCAGATGACGTTCAATAAGTTTATAATTTATATTTGTATCCAAATTTTGTTAGAGATAGAATAATTGGATTATTAAATCATATATGATTATTCATAAAATAAACGGATGCAACTTTTTAATATTACCATTTTTATCAAATAAATAAAGAACTAATTATCCATGATTAGATCAGAACTATTTATAATATTATTCATTTATTTATCAAATAAATAAATAATGCAAATATTGTTGAACTAAGTATCCAAAAAAGAATACAAATGTAGCATAATGTGTTCATTATATTTCTATGACATCTTATACAAAATGATTTGAGTTTCACGTTGTCATGTTACACTTGAATGGTCGACCATATCATACCTATAAAACCCGGCTATTCATGAAAATATGACACATCAAAATAATCTTCATATTTTTAATGTCTATAGAAAACATATTTTTTTTTATCTTTTTTAGGCACACATTGCATTTGATTTATTTCTAACAAAATTTAAACAAAAAAATGGATTATGAACTTATTTGATTGTCTTTCAATTTTTATAAATTTAGTTTCTTTAAAGTAATGATTAGTTAAAGATAAAGAAAAAATTTAATTTGATATGTTTTTATTATTGGTAAAAAGTTATAAGTCGTTGCTATTATTGGTAATAATATAAAACGTTGTTGCTATTATTGGTAAAAAGATAAAAGTTATTGTAAGGTCAAAAGTTGGTATAATCTGTAAAAATACAAAAATTGTTGCTATTAATGATAAAAAAATTATGTGGGTATAAACGGTAAAACTACAAAAAGTTGTTGTTATTTTTCGCATATAACCCAACAACAAATGATGAAATTACGTTTTTATAAAAGAATGGAACTTTAACAATTCCACAATAAACATTTATGTTTTTAAAATAATTTCAATGTTAAATTCAGACCATGATTCAACAATGAAAAATGTAAATAACGAGTTATTGAACACCCGCGCGTTGCTGCGGGGTTTACAAAATTAATTACAAAAATAAATATAAAAACAAATGAATAAAAATACTTTTCAAACAATTCAAATAACGAAACACAACAGAATCAAGATCGAAAAGTGAAATTGGAAAGCTGATATAGATTCAAGAAGCAAGACAAATTATACTATTAGTTGATTTATATAATTGGTTTTCTAGATTTTGGAATGCTAAAATTACAAACAATGTATTATTAAATCGGATCGGAACCAGAATTAATTAATTAATTATTCATAACCATATGAAAATTTGACATTGATTAGGTTTAATCGTCAATTTAATTTGTTGGTTTTACGATCAACTCAAATAAATTTATAACGGTAATGTCTCTAATATATCGATTAGGGCTTGTCAACGTTATAATAGTAATTTTCAATGTTATACATGATATCATACTTAATAAAAAAATCTAAATATTAAATAGTTACATTTTAATTATAAAACAATTTCATTAGAATTTGTAGTGCATTTGAATAATAAAGTCTTTTTCATACAATTAAACATAACATAATATTTTTAAAAGACAACTCCAAAATCATAATTTTAAGTGTGTAGGAAAATGTTGTAATAATAAATGTTATAAAAGGACTAAACAATAATTTATTAAAATAAAAGGGCTAAATAATAGATAATACTAAGATAAGGGTGTGTTATGAAAAATTAAAGAAAAAAAAAGAAAAAACCATCTTGAAACATGGCAGAATGTCATTGGCCATTTTAACTTGATATATATATATATATATATATATATATAATACCTGCTAAACAAAATTTATAATTCTAATATATAATTTGGATGTAAATTTAAATTTTATCTACAATATATTTATGTTAAAAATATTTTTTAATTATTTATATAAATAAATATTGATAATATAATATTTAAAATTTAAATATATATAAATTTTATTTAGATTAAAAGGATAACAAATTATGAAAAAAAAGTATATGATATATCAAAATAGAGTCATTTGACAATTTTTATTCTTCTTTATTTGTATATAAAAATTCAAACATTTTATAATTATATTTTTAATTGACATATTTAATACATAAAGCTTATATATTTATTACGGTAAACAAAAAATAATATGATATATATATTCTATATTGTATTTTTTCTTTTAAAATATAATCTTATTTATTTTAATATTATGATATATGTTCTTTATTAATATTAATATAATTTAAAAGCTTTTACTTTATAATTAATATTTGAAGTTAATAGATAGATTATAGAATTTAAAATTTTTCTTTTTAAGATTATATGTAAATTAGCTAAAAGCTAACAAATGTTAAATAAATATTGATGATAAAAAAAGGCTACTGGATAATATTAAATAGTGATAAAATTAATTGTTTACTAAATTCTAGCACGAATAAGCTAATTAAATTAGAGTTACAAAATCGTACGCTAACTTAACGATAACAACAAAAATAACCCAATTGACAAAGGTTACAATGATTGATGATCCTACTCACAAAACTCAATATTCAATAAAATTTCCCAAAATCTTCTAACTAGAAAACTATGTTACCATTCCTCAACTAGCCAATCACGTATGAAATAAAGTTAAAACGTTAGTTAGATGGAACATGATAATATCTGTCTCTACAAGTACATCGATAGATAACAGGACATGACTCTGTCATAGAACATATAAAACTTATCATCACTCTTCTACATGGAAAAACATGGCCCACATGCGTGTGAGCAATCTGGGATACTTGATCCTGTTGGGTATAACTCCATCCCGAGCTCAACATTTATGGCTTCCTACAAAATAATTCACAGATATTATATGATGTTTGTCAAATCGAGAACATATAACAATGTTGCTTGATCATACTGGAGTTTGAGTCTCATAGTAAACGAATATGTAGATTTAGGAGTAAGATTTAAAATGTGTTTAGTGTGTGTATATAATCATTATAATTTTTTGATTCGGGCTGTTTATAGCTTTTATTGGGCCTTGCATTAGTTGAGGCTGTTGGTTTCTTCAAACCTTTTAGGCCATATCAAAATGTGTTTAATTGCTTCAATTCTATGTGTTTTTTTGGTGTTATGCATCTTTTCAATTTTAGGTGTATGATTATTTTAAAGATGCATATTGATGTATGGAAGGTATTCAACAAAATACTGTTGTTCAAGTTGCCTTAAAAGTCAAAGATTCAAACAGAATAACCGATTTTCAATTGGAAAAAAGAGTATAAAAACTAAGAAAAACTGAAGAAAAGAAAAGGAGAACAAAGCATCATTCTCACATAAGGGGAAAGAACCAACTAGGACATTATAGTTCAAGTATCTTCTGTTACTTGTATTCTGTCAATGGAAATATATTTGATTCAAGAATCTGTCAAATTGATTTGAGTAACGGTTAATATCTAGGATAAATGACTGGTTTGATAGTCAGAGTGATTACATAGGGACAACCCTCTACATGATCAAGCTAATGAACGTGTTGTAGACTTGTAGTGAATGCACGTGAAAATCATTTTTGTTTCAAATTCTGTAGCTCGTTTGATTCTATGACTCAAATAGTCAAGTAGTTAAATGTTTGAGTAAATTACAGAAGCTGATCTTGTGGTTTGTTTAAAATTACCGAATTTGTTTCTTAACTTCTAAAGTTTCATTAACAATCATTCAAAAGTCAAACCACTATTTGCTTTTAGAAACGGTTTATTTTCAGTTAGTTAAGTGTTAACTTTTTAAAAATAACGATTTTATCATCTTCATTACTACAGATTTGATCATTGTGATTCGCAAAGCATTTCAATAGCAGTCCCTACAACTTTTTTTGAATTTTTTTATTTTTTATATACATTCACTAACTTATATGTTTTAACTTTTTATTTAATGTGTTTAAAAAATCTAAATTTTTATTATCAATTTTGGTTTTAAAATTTTTCTTTGTTATATACATACTAATTTATAACAAAAATTTGAATTGTTATAATAACATATTAATTATTATTATACATCAACTAAAATCAAAACAAAGCCGTAACATATCTCAACAACCTCGGCTGCAAACACTATAAATTATAATTCAGAATGACATTTTTTCATTCGGAAATTTGATAATACGATTAGTTGTTGTTTATTAATAATAAAAGAATTGAAGATCCGATTGGTTTGTCATTTTATCCATTTGAAATATTTATAGTTTTATTATTCGTCATTTGACGTTCAAAGGAATTGAAAATCCACATAATTCGTCCTTTTTTTTTCTTCGAGTAAATTGGAAATCACAATACTTATAGTCTTTTTCCATTTGAAAAATTAAATATCCTATTGGTTTATCTTTCTTTCCGTGTGGTAAAAAAAGAGAACGCTAAGGATGAGAACCAATCAGATTTTTAATATTTTTGAACGGGAAAAATGACTACACCATACCAATTAAAGGAAAGAAAATGAAGAACCAATCGGATTTTCAATAGTTCTTGACGAAAAAATAGACGAACCAACGGATTTTCATTTTTCCGAACGAAAAAAACGACGAAACAATCGGATTTTAAATTTCCCGAACGTAAAGAATGACGTATCATTACAAACTCCATCGAAAATCCACCAATCTTGACATCAAAAGTCCAAGATATAACAATATGAAAACCGTTCACAAATCATTTAGAAATCAATCACAAATCTAGTAAAAGCGATATTCATTCATAAATATAACAAAATTTAGAAAACTCATTTTTTTTTAATAAAAGAGTAAATTAATTACATAAATGGTCCCTTTGGTTTGCATAAAACTTTAGATACGGTCCCTGTAATTTCAATTTTGCATAAATGGTCCTTATGTACACTGTTTACTTGCAAAAATGGTCCCTCTGCCGTTAACTTTAACAATCAAATTGTTAAATATTTTATAATGACCATTTTACCCTTTTCTTTGATAACATTTTGGTCCCTCAAGTTTGTAGTTCATTTTAGTTTTGGTCCCTCAAATTAAATTTTTTATTTAACTTTATTATTATTATTATTATTGTTCTTATTAATATTTAATAATAATTTAACTTTTTACGTATTAATTTTTTTGTTTATTAAGTTTTATATATTTTAATATATTTTTTAATTTAAATTACAAACTTAATAATTTTTTTATTATAAACAATTGTATCAAATTAGAATCGATTTTCTTTTTTAGTTTTTTCGAGTGAAAAAATACAAACATTTTATATTATAGTTTTCCAAACCAAAAAATGTTGAACATTAAGCTTTTATTTATTTTTTTCAAACGAAAAGAAGTTACCAACCGATTTTTTGTTTTGGAAAACGAAAATAAATACAAACAATTTCTGTTATTAGTTTTTGCAAACGAAAAAACTACGAATAATTCTGATTTTCAGATTTTCAAAACAAAAAAAAAATCATTTTTCTAGTTTTACGAACCAAACCATTACCTTATATTTTTTTTTCTCCGAACGAAGAACTACGAACCATTACGTTTTAAAGTTTTTTCAAAAAAATGAAATAGTGTATAGCCTTTTTGTTCGAAAAAACTAAAAAAAAAAAGGAATGATTTGTAGTTTTTTACGATTGGAAAAAAGTTAAAAACGTAATGATTAGAATAACATAAAAATCTAACAAAAAAATAGACCCTTTTTGATTTTTTAGCTTTTTCCAAACGTACAAAATACGTTTTTTTCTAAAAATGAAATAGTCTATTTTTGTTCGATATTTATATTATACTAATTATTACGTTTTTAACTTTTTCCAATCGTAAAAAACTACAAATTATTCCATCTTTTTTAGTTTTTTCGAACAAAAAAGCACACACTATTTCATTTTTTGAAAAAAAAAAACTTTAAAACGTAATGTTTCGTAGTTTTTCGTTCGGAGAAAAAAAAAATAAGGTAATGGTTTGTTCGAAAAACTAGAAAAATAAAATGATTTTTTTGGTTTGGAAATATTGAAAATCAGAATTATTCGTAGTTTTTTCGTTTGCAAAAACTAATAACAGAATTGTTTGTATTTATTTCATTTTCCAAAACAAAAAACCGGAATGTGTTGAATCTTTTGGTGCAGAAAAAAATAAAAAACAGATTCATTTTCGTAGCTTTTTACGTTTAGAAAATGAAAAATTCTAAACATGAATGGTTAGTAACTTTTTTCCGTTTGTAAAAACAAATAAAAGCTTAAGGTTCAAATTTCTTTAGTTTGGAAAACTACAAAATAAAATTTTTGTATTTTTTTTCATTCGAAAAAGCTAAAAAAACGAAATGAGTTCTAATTTGTTACTATTGTTTATAATAAAATAAATAAATAAGTTTGTAATTTAAATTAAAAAATATACTAAAATATAAAAAACTTAGGGTTAAAGTCGTACAATAGCAGTGTACTTTTTAAGGTGTATCGATATAGTACATGTACTTTTTATATTGTTAATATGATACATTTACTTTTTATGACTGGTTATTTCGTCTAGCTTTGCGCAGTTGTGGGAGAATCGTCGGTACAAACTTGTTCACCGTTGGATCTGCGTGAAATTTGAGGAGAAGCTTCGCAACACATAGTTCTTCAATCTGGACGGTGAAGATCGTCATTGGGGATTTCTATTGAGGTCTGTAGGTGTCTGAAGTTGGCTGTGCTGTGTGATTTCTCCTACCAGGTTATCACAATGACGAGAAAGTGTATTTGATGCTTCAACTATGGAAATCTGAACATTAATAAAAAGAGAAATTCCACTCTTAACAGGTATAACCAGTAACCGGTTACCAAGAGTATCATATTGGTATGAAAAAATGTAGTACACGTATCAAATTTGAACGATTCAGAAAGTACACGTGTAATATGAATAATTAAAATAGTACACGTATCATATCGATACATTTTAAAAAGTACACAACTATTCTATGACTTTAACCCAAAAACTTAATAGCAAAAAGTTAAATTAATAATAAATAATAATAACAATAATAATGGTTATAATTATAATTATGATGATGATGATGATGATAATAATAATAATAATAATAATAAATGAGTTAAATAAAAAAATTTACTTGAGGGACCATAACTAAAATAAACTATAAACTTGAGGAACCAAAATGTTATCATAGAAAAGGGTAAAATGGTCATTATAAAAGATTTAACTATTTGATTGTTAAAGTTAACGGCAGAGGGACCATTTTTGCAAGTAAACAGTGAACATAAGGATCGTTTATGCAAAATTGAAACCACAAGGACCGTATCCAAAGTTTTATGCAAACCACAGGGACCATTTATGTAATTTACTCTAAATAAAAAATACACAGAATCGATGAAATCGACATGCAATTACAAATCTTAAAAGATTTAAATGAAACATTCATTAATATTGATTGATAATTGTTGCATATGACATTAATCTATGATAAAATGAAATTTCAAACAACAACAACCACTTTTAATAATAATAACTATTGTTATTATCATTAGAATAACAAATCAATATTTACAATAAAAAATTGTTCCCAATATATAAAATATACATATAAATATGAATGAGTATTAATATAATAAGTTAAAATTTAATAATGTTATTAAAAATAGAGTAAATTACATAAATGGTTTCTATAGCAAATTACAGGCTTCATCACTAACTTTGAAAATTACACTGGTCGTACATAATCCATATTTTGAAATATTGTCACGCTTTCAGTCTCTAAGCAACTCAATTTTTTTTTTTAAATTTCAAATTTACCTTTACAAATTAATTTCACTTATGGTCCTTAATGAATTAATTTAGTTATTTCTTTATATTTTATTATTTATATATTTATAAATGTTTAATTAATAAGTAATATTTTAATTATTATCATAAGAATTTATTTATATTTATTTATGTCTTTTACCTATATATTAATAAGTTTTATAACTATTAATTTTAAATATATATATTTAGTTATATCTACAATCATTCATTTGACGAAAATATTTATTTTTTTATTAATTTTTCTTTTATAAATTATTTTCCAATCTATCTATATATTTAATTAATTAATATTTCTTATCTTCACATATAAATTTTTAAATGCTATTAATGTTGTTTTTGAAATTCTAAACATGTAAATATGTGCGTTCATTTATAAATTTAAAAATTATTTATTCTTATTATTGTATATCTGCATATGAAATAGTGTTAGTAAAATTGCATTATATCTAATAAACTTGTAACATTTTTAGCATTTTTAAAATTTATATGGGCGTAATATATCATTTTTTTCTAATGTTTGAAGAGTATGAAATAGTAGTTCAATATTTTAAATATGGATCCTTCTTTTAATTTTTTCTCTCTTTTTTCTATTTTTATTTCACAAACAAAATATTGTAATAAACTTTTAAATTATTTTCAAAAGGCCATTGTTATTTTAAACAAGATTAAAAAAACACTGTTTTATGACACTATTTTAAGAGTAAAAAATAAAACACTATTTTAATATTATAAAATAAAACATTATTTTTATGACATTAAATAAATATTAAAATCTTAATTAAAATTATCAAAGGTTTTTTAGACACAAAACATTATTCTATGACATCAACTAAATATTAAAAACTATTCAAACATTAGAAAAAATGTTATGATATGCTCATAAAAAATTTAGAATGCTAAAAAAATTACAGGTTTGTTCAAGATTATTGAAAATAAAATAATTTTACTAACATCGTTTCTTATGTAAAATGTATAATAGTTTACTAATAGAAATTTATGAAATAAGAACGGAAGATTTTAAAATTTTATAAACGAATCTACATATTTTACATGTTTAAATTTCAAAAACACTATGAATAGCATTTAAAAATTAGTATGTGAAAATAAGGACAAATTGATTTCAGTGATAAGGTTTTTTTGAGGGAAGTAGGGCTCTTATTGACCAAATATGGGTTCGTCGCTAGTTCGCTTTCCTTTAGAATGAAAGTTGCTATGAAGCCCCTACTACTTCGTTTGATACCAATGAGGTTTAACCCATTTAGTAATGATGGTGTGTTATGTAAGTGTGAGATACAAAGAATAAAAGTAAACCGTCAAGTCAGGAACCAATCATGCAGCTTTCAAAATTGAAGCACCGTTTTCATAATTTTAGCTAAACCACAGAGGCTATGTCTGTAATTTACTATAAATGTATTTTGAAATTTGAACATTATTTAACATAATTACATTTTGATTCGTTTGAAATTTTCCGAGCCAAACACAAAACAACAAAGGATAAAATTCCATTTCAATAAAAGAATGGAACTTTAACAATTCCACAATAAACATTTCTGTCTGATAATAATTTCAATGTTAAATTCAGACCGCAATTCAACAATGAAAAATGTAAGTAACATTTGCTTGACAAAATTTATAATTAGAATTACTAAATTCGAGCACAAATAAACTAATTAAATTGGAGTTACAAAATGATACACTAACTTAACGATAAAGTTACAATGATTGATGATCCTATCCACAAAACTCAGTTAATTCAATAAAAATTCCCAAAATCTTCTAACTAGAAAACTATGTTACCATTCGTTCAATCCCAAAATCTTCTAACTAGAAAACTATGTTACCATTCGTTCAACTAGCCAATCCACGTATCAAAAGAAGTTAAGACGTCAGTTAGATGGAACATGATAATATCTGCCTCTACAAGTACATCTATAGATGACAGGACATGACTCTGTCATAGAACATGTAAAACTTATCATCACTCTTCTACATGGAAAACACGGCCCACATGCGTGTGAGCAATCTGGTATGCTTGATCCTGTTGGGTATAAGTCCATCCCGAGCTCAACATTTCTGGCTTCCTACAAAATATTCATAAATATTATATGATGTTTGTCAAATCAAGAACATATAACAATGTTGCTTGATCATAGTGGAGTTTGAGTCTCATAGTAAACGAATATGTAGATTTAGGAGTAAGATTTAAAAGGTGTGTAGAGTGTGTGTCTATATATATATATATATATATATATATATATATATATATATATATATATATATATATATATATATATATATATATATATATATATATATATATGATCATTATAATTTTTTAAGTTGCAGAAAAAATGTAAAATAATGTAGGGGGACCAAATGGAAACAAACCTTTAGATGCTTACGACTTTGGGCTTCACCATGACCACCTTTTCCATTGTAAGTAACTATAATACAAAGTAGTAACCAATTAAGAGTTATGTAATTCATATAAAATAGGGAAGAAATTTATAAATAATACTATTAATAATAGTAATAAAATAAACTTTTTTACGGTGTAATATTTTTTTAACTTTTATCAACTGTTTAAGAGTATATAATATTGTTTCATTATACAAATGTAACATGGTAGTATGCGTAAAAAATATAGTTACGGTACGTGACATATGCAGGTGAATTAACTACAAAAACTGAAGTATTAACCTTTCGTTTTCAAAATTTACAAGCAAGTTGAAATGAAAGAAAATGAAATACGTTATGTTTACTCTCTAATGTCGTGCTTAACAATAATTACGGTTGAAAGTAAAATGACAAAATGACGATTTTATACTTACAATGATGTGGATGGAGACTTTCACCATGGTTAAGTACCAAGAAGACAATAGTGAGAAGAAGCAATATGTGAGCATATATGTTCTTCATTTCTAAAGTCTTTGGCTTTCTTAAGGGTTTTACAAACCAAACTCTTAGAGAGAGAGAGAGAGAGAGAGAGAGAGAGAGAGAGAGAGAGAGAGAGAGAGAGAGAGAGAGAGAGAGAGAGAGAGAGAGAGAGAGAGAGAGAGAGATTTGAAGGGTAAATTGGGAATATAAAAATGGTCAAAAAGGCAGTCAAAATTTGAAGGGGTTTGGAGGAGCAAAGAGTATTTATATGGAAGCAAGAAGTGAAAATAGAGTGCTTATAATTAATGTAAAGATGACATTTGATGCATTTCACATGATTCTTGGCGACACCATTTTGAGTTTGAAGCTTTCAAAAGTTGCAATTTTTTTTAACCCAAACTCATCTTGCCCAATATTTTTTAATTCAGAAATCATGCATGTCCAAATGACAATGTGATCCTTACAAGTTGGACCCCACAAAGTTGGATTATATGGTATATATGCTTAGACATATGGATTTTCTTTCAACAATAGTTGATATACAAGTATTAAAAAAACTAGCAATCAATAACTATATATATTTACAATTTAATAGAAATTAAATAGAATCTCTATATCAAAATAACATGGTTGGCCTATTTCAAGCCATACACAGATTATCTATACATTTAATAAAAAGAACATTAAACGTCACATGACGCTCTCTCCTTAATCCAAAATCTTACTTTTCCTACTATTTTTCCTAAAATAACTCTATTAAATTTGTAAACTACTAAATGTTTAAATAAAAAATAAAAAAGATTAGTTTTTCAAATAAAGTTCTATAATTATATTAAGAAAAGACAATATCATGAATAACTTAAAATATTTTTAAAGTGTATTGAATAAACATAATATCATAGTGTATTGAATAAATATTATTAAAATATTCTCTATATCATTTTAACACGAGTACTTTACCTTTTTATTGTGTTTTAATAATAATTTAATTTTTTTTAACATACTCATGTATAACATGAGTCAATAAACTAGTTTCTCTTTAAATAAAGTTTCTACAATAAAAGATAAGTGACATTAACTTTTTAGATAGATAAATTACAAAAATAGTCATTTCTTACATGTTTATTCACTTTTTAGCCATTTTATATACATTTTACCAAAATAGCCACAATTTACGTGACCACATTACGTGATAGCCACAATTTACGTGATTTGTACTTTTTTTCATTTTTTAAATGCATTACGTTACAAAAGGTGTTTGGTCACGTAAATTGTTGTACTTTACGTGACCATTTTTGCTCCTTCCCCATGAATGTTTGGTGGGATGTCTTGTCATAATTTTAAAAATGGTCACGTAAAGTACAACAATTTACGTGACCAAACACCTTTTGTAACGTAATGCATTAAAAAAATGAAAAAAGGTACAAATCACGTAAATTGTGGCTATCACGTAAATGTGGTCACGTAAGTTGTGGCTATTTTGGTAAAATGTATATAAAATGGCTAAAAAGTGAATAAAGGTGTGAGATTTGGCTATTTTAGTAATTATCCCTATTCTAAATGTTCGTCTCCTTTTTGCTAATCACATATTACCCTCTTGATGTATGAGAGGATTAAGTTTAATTAATGAGCTTCATGTTATTAACAAAATAATAATTTTTGTAATATCAACATACTTTATAAGTGTGTCAATATAGTACATATATTTTTTCTCTTACACATATGGTACATGTACTTTAGTTTCTTATATATACAACACATGTATTTTAGTTTTTGGCCAAATGACCAAAAATAGTAACAAATTTTGACATTTTTATCATTAATAGTAACACTATTTATTTTTTATCATTTATAGTAACAACTTTTAATTTTTCTATTAATAATAGTAATTGGTGACTTGGAAACCTGTTTAGCAGGTCACCAACTTTTCAGTTATCAAAAATAGTAACATGTTTTCAGAATTTTATCAATAATAGTAACATATCAAATTAAAACATAACTTTTTTTTATTTTATTAAGTTTTTAATATTTCATAATCACCAAAATAAACCAAATTTATATTCCGAATATTTACGGATAGATAATATTCGATTATTTATTCAAAATTATATATAATATAAATGAAAAAAAAATGTTATGAATAATTTCAATTTTCGCTTTTCCAACTAAAAAACTACGAACCATCTTTTTCTTAGTTTTTTCCGAACAAAATAATACAAATCGTTCCATTTTTTAGTTTTTTCAAATCTAAATGGGATAGTTTTTTTATTTAAAAATCAAAAAATCAAAATAAGTCTCAATATTTTTCATTCATAAAACTATGAACCACGATGAGTAATGGTTTTTCCGTTCATTGAAAAACTCAAAAATGAATGGGTCGCAATATTTTTCATTCGGTATAAAAAATTACAAATTGTTTTGACTTTTTAATAAATTCCAAACGAAATTGATTATAAATCATTCAACTTTTAGCTTCCCGGATGAAAAACTATGAACCAATCATGTTTTAGATTTTTTTTTTACAAAAAACTATAAATCATTTTGATTTTTCGAACAAAATAATTGCAACTCAATTAATTTTGTGTTTTTAACAACGAATAAATTAAATCGTCATACCATTGCCCCAACACAATATTAATAATTTAATCAACCAATAAATTAAATCCACGTAATATTTCTCAAAGACGGGGTGTTACAATTTTTAACAACTCAAAAAATTATTAATAATTGTGGTTTATAGTTTTATAGCTTGAAAAATATTGCAACCAATTTTATTTTTAGTTTTTTATATAAAAAAACTACAACCTATTTAGATCGAAAAAACTACAAAATCAAAATAGTTCATATTTTTTTGTTGGGAAAAACAAAAAAGAGAATGATTCATAGTTTTTTCGTTTGGAAAAATTGAAATTGGTGTTTATGAAATCTTAGAAAAACTTAAAAATAAAAAAAGATTGGTTTAATTTGATATGCTATTGTTATTGATAAAAATATGAAAAGTTGTTATTATTTTTTATAACTGAAAATTTGTTGGTGACCTGCTACACAAGTTTGCAGGTCATACATTACTATTATTGATAGAAAAATAAAAAATTATTACTATATATGATAAAAATAGATAATATTACTATTAAGATAAAAAATGTTAAAACTTGTTACTATTTTTGGTCATTTGCCCTTAGTTTTTCATTCCAATATATTACATTTTTACATAAAGCCCGGTTGAAAAATTGGTTATATATAAAAATCTACCATATTGAAAGTTTGAAACAAAATTTACTCATATGTGTAAGAAAAAAAATTATGTACTATTTCGGTACACTTTAAAACATGGGCGGATCCAGTATTAACACCGATAAATTTTGTTGACGGCATGTAATATATTAGATAACTTACGTAAACTTTACATAATATACGTAACTGACACCTATTACTTTTCATATTTTGACAAAATGACACCCATGATTAAATTTTCTACATCCGTCACTGTTTTAAAAAGTACGTTGGTATTGTACTAACTTAATATTTATTTATTATATTATAAGATTATAAAATGGGATAATTAAAAAATAGCCATAAAACTCACCCTATTATCTTAGCCATTAAATATTCATTTTACGAAATTAGCCACACTTTACGTTACCACATTTACGTGATAGCCACCATTTACGTGATCTGTACCTTTTATTAATATTTTAATGCATTACGTTATAAAAGGTGTTTGGTAACGTAAAGTAGTGGTACTTTACGTTACCAAATTAAAAAGTTGGTAACGTAAAGTACCACTACTTTACGTTACCAAACACCTTTTGTAACGTAATACATTAAAATATTGACAAAAAGTACATATCACGTAAATGGTGGCTATCACGTAAATGTGGTAACGTAAAGTGTGACTATTTTGGTAAAATGAATATTTAATGGCTAAAACTTGATAAATGAATGTGATATGTGGCTATTTTTGTAATTATCCCTTACAAAATCCAATCCAAGCTGTCTACCCATGATGCATGCATTTTGATTTTGTCTTTTAAGGCAATGTACTATATATTATTTATATTGATTATTAAAGCTTAAAGATCCAGTCTTCCAAAACTTGTACGACTCATCATACAAAATTTAACTTAAGAACCAAACAGAAGATTCCATGAATACTTTACAATTTTTGGATAACAAATGTACAACACTCATTGCACATGGTACAAGTATTATTGCAATTATTAATGTAGGATGTTTCACGAGGAAAGACATACGATAAAAAAATCTATGAGTAGGAGGATTAAATGGTAAATTTAAGGATGTCTGCCATAAACGTGAATATTGTCAGAATTTATTAAAAGATTAAATTATTAATTCTTTTTTTTCTACTTTTCACTTTTTCACTAAAGGGTAAAATCTTTTCCATATAAATAAATTTTAAAAGTTAAAAATATGTATTGTCAAATGTCGAATTTAAAATTTGGTTGTTATTGTAGAATGTATTTGTAGGGTGTATAAATTTTGATAAAAAAATTGTAGATGGACAGCAGTTGAAAAATTCTAACTAATATTTTGTTTTTTAAAAATAATTGTAAACAATTAAAAATAATAATATATTCGTAAGTACTTTTGTAAAATATATAAGTTTAGTTATTTCAGTTTAGAAAAATGACACCAAATAGTTATGTATTGTTGAGTTTGTATATATTTATGTTAAGTATTTTTTGTACACATTTAATATTGAATATCAATGTTTACATGAACATTCTTATTGGAAAAATAGCACCACATAGCTATGGTCATTTGAGTTTGTACATATTTATGTTATGTATTTTTTTGTACACATTTAATAATCAAACTTTTAAAAGCGTTTTAATTAAATAGTTGGATTATGTGAAAATCGATACCAACATGTTATTACACTTATGCTTATCTTATTCTATAAAAATACTCCTATACACAATAGGTATCAAATTAAAAAAGACACATATTCTTTTTCTACCAATTGGAGCCCTAATTTCCTTCTCCTAAATACAATAAGCATCAAATTGAAAGGATACATTGCCAATTTGATGCATATTGTGTCTAGAAGCTTTTATAGAAGAAAAATATTTGTCACATCAATTTTTTTATAAATTTAGTCTTATAAAAAAATTTCACATAAACATAGTAGCCGGTCGATATTGTTTAGGTAACTCAACTATCTAATTAAAACATTTTTAAAAGTTTAATTACAATATGGACAAACTCAAAAGTACATAACAATTTGGTGTCACTTAAAAAAATCCATGTAAGCATTGCTAACTGGCTAGTTTCGGTTCCTAGATAACTCAACTACATAAATGAAACACTTTTAAAAGTTTGACTATCAAATTTGTATAAAAATATACACAACATAAATATGTACAAACTCAAGAGTACGTGGCTATTCGGTACCATTTTTCTTTTAGTTTTGAGTTGTATTATGTTATCACTTGTCATATTCCATTAATAACATATGTATTTTACTTGCCTATTTTTAAATATAATTTAATTAAATTTAATAATTAAATAAAACTAACTAACAAGATTTCATCGGCCTAAATCTTCTCCATCCTTTAATTTGAAGTAATGATTTCTATTATCCTATTGTGTTAGGTATATTTTGAAATATAGAGCAAGATTTCACATGAAAATATATTATAGAACTAATACTTTCAATAATAATAATTTAGTTGCACAATAACTTGTATAATATAATCTTTTTTATGTAAATTTAAATTTAAAATGCCATTGTTATTTATTTATTTTACTATAATTTGATTTAATTTATTTTTCCTTCCAATAACTTTTAATAGGTAGGTAGTAATCTTGAGTAATAATTTCTATTTATCTATTGTATTTTAACGTTTTGAAACTTAAAGTATTATAATTTTGTTTAATAATCTATATATCTTACAATATAACTTAAACTATGCTATTCTTTGACCAACCATAAAATTTTATACCTTTAACATTTACTACAACTTTTACTTTATCCTTGAACAGGGGCAAAGAAAAGCTTCCGTAAAACTCAAGGAGAAATAAGAAGCTGGAGGATTTTTGTGGTGGTTAGACCTCCCAATACGTGTAATCGTGTCGTTTGTCGTGTCAGACACGAATTTATAATACACGAACACGACACGAATTATAAAATGTGTATTGATGTGAAACACGAACACGACACGTTAAAATTTCGTGTGACACGTGACACGACACGCATAAAACACGTGTCACACGAAAACATGAATTTAATCCAAAACATATATAATTATAAATCTAAAACATGATAATCCAAGTATCTGACAACATATCAAAAGTATTTAAAGCCACTATTAATGGTCATAATTTTGGGCTGAAGTTTGACCAAACCAGACTTATTCTTGATATTCAAGTCGACAATTTCATTTATCACATCATCAATGTGAGAGACAAACCCAAACTTTTTAAAATTTTTCAAATTAAGTGGGACTCAAATTTTTTTAGAAATTTTGAAACCCTACTTTATATGTGTCTTATACATGTCTTATGTGTGTCATCATGTAACATGATATTTATATGTGTCTTACATGTGTTTATACAGGTAAATTCGTGTTTTACCTGTATAAGACATAAAATACGAATTTTTAAATTCTTTAAAAGAAGAGTAAAAGACATATTTTGTCCTTGTGGTTTGATAATTTACCCGAATACAGTCCTCTAACCTTAATAATCCTAAATTTAATCCCTATTTTGCTAATTTTGTCGAGTTTTAGTCACTGGGCCGTTAAACTTAACGGTTAAATCGTTAACTTTGTAATAATGACATTTTCCTTTTTCAACCATGACACTTCTAGTCCTCATGGTTTTATTATTTTCCATTTATGGTCCAAATTTTATCTTTTTATTTAGGGTAAATTACATATTTCGTCCCTGTGGTTTACTATAAATTATGAATTGAGTCCTTTAACTTTAGACATTACACTGACAGTCCCTGTAGTTAAAGTTTTGTTATGAATTTCATCCTTTGGCCATTTCAAATGATCATTTTACCCTTAGTGTTCAATAATTATTACTAAGGGTAAATTACAATTTTCGTCCCTGTGGTTATATGCAAATTATGGTTATCGTCCTTTTCGCATCAAAATTACAATTTTAGTACCTATGGTTGTCATTTTGTTGTGCTTTTGGTCTTTTGACATGTCATAATTCAAAAAATGACCATTTTGCCCTTTTTATTTTTTGTTTCAGTTTTAGTCTCTAACAATTTATTTTATTTTTTTATATCATTTCTAATTACTTTTTATTGTATCATTATTTATTTAATATTTATTTATTTTTTTGTTATTATTACAATTTGACTAAAGTAATAATTTTTATGTTATTACTATTACTACTATTATTATTATTTAAGGTATTTAAATCAAAAAGTATATAATAATAATTTAGTTACTTTGTTCTTTTTTATCGATTATTACAAAATTTTAATTAAAAACAACTTTTATATATATAATTATTATTATTATTATATTTAATTTGAAACACATATTAAACTATTTATACATTTATTTATAAAATTATTTTTACTTTTTATAATTTTTAGAAAATCGTGTGTGTATATACATATAACTTTTCACTTTATTATAATTACTTCATGTAGATACTTATATATCTAACTAGATTTTTTTTTGTCAAATTTATGTATTAACTTCTACCTTTTAATTTTATTATTCTGTTAAGCCAAAACATATTGATTCGTTCAAAAAACTATATGAATGTGATTTTTTCACGAGATATATAATTTTTTTGTTAAACAAAAAAATTTATACATGTATATAAACTCTATATATTAAAATGTAGATAAAACTTAACAAAATATAAGAAACTTAACATATTACATGTTCTAATGAAATTATTACTTTAAGTATAGTTATATTCCATTTGTAGTTCTAGCTTAACTTAACGAGTTTATACATTGAATATCTATAGTTTTTATAAATATTAATTTTCAAAATAGTTAAATCAGAACTTATTATATGTTAAATTTATATATTTAATTAATGATATCGTCATATTCATACATTTTTATAAAACAAATTAATATGTATCGACTTAAGAAAATAATTAAATTAAAAAGTACAAGTTAATACACATAAGTATAAAATTGGCAAAAAAATTTTGGTTAAATATATAAGTATTTATATGAACTAATATATAATAAAGAGAAAAAGTTAAATAAAGTATAAATAATGTTTGAAATTAAATATAATAATAATAATATGATTAAAATTATTCACACACATATGTATATGTATGTATATACATATGTTTATTTGCTATTAAATTTTTATAATTAATAAAAATTAAAGAAAATAAAAAAATTATTGTTATATATTATTTCATTTAAATACGTGAATTAATAATAAATAATCAATAATAAAAAACAATATATTAAAAAAAATTATTACTTTAGTCAAATGGTAATAATAACACAAAAAAATACATATTAAATAAATAATGATATAATAAAAAGTAATTAGAAATAATATAAAAAAGAAAACAAATTGTTAGGGACTAAAACTGAAACAATAATAAAAGGACAAAATGGTCATTTTTAAATGATGACATGTCATAAGACCAAAAACATAACAAAACGACAACCATAGGTACTAAAATTGTAATTTTGATGCGAAAAGGACCATAACCATAATTTGTATATAACCACAGGGACGAAAATTGTAATTTACCCTTTTAAAGTTGTTTGTATTATTATTTCTGTTATTATTAAATAATTTTAAAATCTAAAAAATAAAAATATTAGTAAAATTAATTTAATATAAAAATAAAATAGAATAATAAAATATTAATAAAGGATAATGAATTATTATTATTGTTAATTAAAAAGTAAAAAGTGACGTGTTGAGTTTAGATTTTGTAAGTTAAAAAAAGTAAACTTTTCTCTTTAAATCAAAAAATAAATACAATAATTGTCAAAAGGCATTAACGTTTTTAAATTTTTTTTATATATATAATTTTTTAACACTTTCAGTAAAACGTTTAAAATTTTTTATAGTTTAAACGTTTTGAAACTTTTTTTAATTACTTAAAATTTTAAAACGTTTACTCTTTTTTGAAAAGTTTAAAATTAATATACTTTTTTAAAAATATTTAAATGATTTTGAAAAATTTTAGTAATTTTTTAAAAAAGAATTCTAGAAAAATAGCAAAAAATTTTAAAAAGTTCAAATATATTTTATTGTTCACGAGAACGTCTAATGTTTTCTAGAAATTTCAAATAGAAAACATAAATTTAATAACTATTTTATTTTTAACTTTTAATTACCAAAATGATGATAATAACAATTATATATTTTTATGGATGTTTTAACCCTCATTATGAATCTTTTCATTTAAAAGAGTACTTAATAGATTTAATTTATTTTATTAATTAAAAAACTTTTACAAAAATTTCAAAAAATCGAAAATTAAAACGTTATTTTTTATATTAGTAATAAAAATAATTTATATGTTTTTATAAATATTTATTATTATTTTTATGTGTTTTATATTAAATTAAATTTATAAATTTATAATTTATTTCAATTAGTTTATTATTTTATAATAATATAAATAATAATAAAAACAATATTAATACTAATTATGAAACATGTAAGGGTAAAATGGTCATTTTTATATGGACAAAGGACGAAATCCATAACAAAACGTCAACCACAATGACTGATAGTGTAATTTTTAAAGTCAAAGGACATTACCCTTTTATTTATTATTATATTATTTTTTTATATATATGTTAGGGACAATATTTGTAGAGCTGAAATGAATATTATTTTAATAATTGTGTTCATCTCTAAGGGGGAGAATGTTGGGAATAAATAATAGAGATGAAACAATTATATTGCATATGTTTGTAAATTCTAAATAGTTTAGGGGTTATATGTGTAAATACACAATACTTGTGTATTGTGTATAAATAGAATTGTATGCTACGCATGCTAGGAGGAATCGAAGATTACATACACACATACGGTTAGAACAGTAGAGAGAGAAGAAGATTGTTGTCCAAGATAGCCAAGAACTCAATGTAATATTTCTCTCTTTAATCATTCAATATAATGTGTTTGATTGATAATTGTTCATATGAATTGTTTAATGTTGAATGAATTGCATGAAATATGAATTCACAATTGGTATCAGAGACTAATATGACTGAATTTGAGTGATTTTTGAATCTGAAATCGTTTTTTTAGAACACTGTTATATTCATTTTTTTGAAAATCTGAAAATCAATTGAGGATTTTGATTCTGTGGATGAAATGATCTGAATTTTGGATCGAAGGTGTGAAATTTAAAGGCGAATCCGATGACATAAACATCAAATATTATCTCAAAACACACAGAATTTAATTGAGAAATTTCAGATTTTTTGAAAAAGTGTGTGTTCTTGAGGTTTTTGGTCAATTTTTTGGTTTTTAATCGAGAATTAGCCAAAGTGATTTCACAAAAGTTGTTTCTGCTATTAAAACGAACCCTCGAAATCAATTTGAGGTCAAATCATGGATTTTTGTTGAAAAAGTTCGAATCTGATCTTGTTTTTGTTGAAAAATGATAAAACTCGGACATAACTATATTCATAGTGTCATTCGAGTTTTATAAAGAAGGCATTCGAGTTTTATTAAGAAGGCATTCGAGTTTTATAAAGAAGGCATTCGAGTTTTATAAAGAAGGCATTCGAGTTTTATGAAAGCTTTATTCGAGTTTGCTGAATGCTTCATTCGAGTTTGATATATGCTTATTTCGAGTTTGATAATACATTCATCGAGATTCATGCCTTATGATTCGAGTTTTAAGCCTTAATCATTCGAGTTTCATGTTTAATTGATCGAGTTTCAAGCTTAATTGATCGAGTTTCATTCAATTTCATTCGAGTTTAACATAAATTCATTCGAGTTACATATCATATCATTCGAGTTTGATAATTCATCATTCGAGTTTGATCATTTATAGTTCGAGTTTCATCTTTCTTTGATCGAGTTTCAACCTTAATAATTCGAGTTTCATCTCATATCATTCGAGTTTCATTCTTTTATCATTCGAGTTTGACTATATGACCTATTCTGCTTAAATTGGTCATAACTTTTGACTGGAACATAGTTAGAAGGCCTACCATACGTCAAATCGAAGCTTGAAAAGAGATCTACATTTCTAGAACTGGCATAGCCAGTTCAGTAAATTTTCGAGGTCCAATTCCACTCCAGAAAAAAGCTACGGGCAATTTTATACAGAAAAGCTGAAATTTTAACGTCAAAAAGTCATTTCAGAGCTGATTTTTCATAAGTAATCTTTAACTGAAATAGTTTTTCAAAGTTTTATCAGAATTCACTCCATTTTTCCATAAAAGATCTTGGAAGATTCAATTTCTAGCAATTCATAATGATGTTTGAACAATTTTCAAAGTCTGAACTGATTGTCAAACTTACTGAATCTGAAAAGATTCGTAAGAACAATTACGACATTCTCGTTCAGTTAAATACTGATAAACATTTGGCGTTACGTGACGTACAAATACTGAATGAAGAAATTCAAAACTTAAAAGAAAAACAAAACTCTGAGATATCTGAATTAAATACTGATAAACATTTGTGCTCATCAATTGAAAATATCTGAATTACTTAAAGAACTTGATGAGCTGAAACAAGAAAATTTTCAGAATGCAACTCAACTGAAATATCTTTTGCCTGAAAGATCTGATCTTTACAAGAAAGTTCAGGATCTTGAAGATACACTTTGTAAGACAAAACCAAATGATCAGAATTGTATTTTAAACAAAAATGAAGAAATTTTTGCTCTTCAACAAGAGTTGTCTTTAACTAAAGATTTGATTGAGAAGGAAAGACATGAGTTCTTACTTAAAGAACAAGATTTTTAAATCAAAATCTGAATTGTTTGAAGATGAAAGACAAATGTTCTTAATCAAAGAACAATCTTTTAAATCTGATTACCAATCATTTGATCATGACAGAAATTCAAATTTAGTCATTATCAAAAGTTTGGAAGATCAGATACTTCATCTTACAAAACAATTACATGTGTTTACTTCGTCAACTGAGTCAAAGGTTAAGAACCCTTCTTCAGTATGTTTAAAATCCAATGTTGATCACTCTGGTTTGTCTTCTGAAAGTGAAGTGAATCTAACTAACTCTGCTAAGTTTGATTCTTCTTCAGATCTTAAACTTAAGTATCTGTTAAAGATACACAGCGGCAAAGATAAAATTGTTGAACATATTCCGGTCAAGATTTACACCGGTGAATCTTCGAAGTCAAATTTTCTTAAAGTTTCTGAAAATACTGGTCATTCTAATCAGAAAACAAATTCACAGAAAAATACCAAGTATTATCAGAAACAGGCAAGAACCGGACAGTTATTCAAAAAGAAGAGTTCGCAAAAGTCTGATCATTCAAATTCAAGTTTCTTTAGAAATTCAGATGTTCAATTTTATCATACTCAAAGAAATTTATTTTCTGCGTTTGAAAGAGAAGCTGATAGTTATAACATGCAATGGGTACCTAAACCCAAGTACAAGTGGGTACCAAAACCTGTTTTGAAATGGGTACCCAAGAGCGCTAACAAGTTTGGATCCAAATCTGTTTGGATACCAAAGACATCTTAAATTTTGCAGGTTATAGGTTTCTTATCATTCCAGATAAGGACCCGTTCTTCATTTCAATAGGCTCTTGATTACTTCAGGTCATGACCCGTGCTTCAACTCAAAATTGGTTTCTAGTTAAATTCAGACTAGAACTATAACACCTTGCTTTTTATTTGCATTTTTATTTTTAGTAATTTTGAGCAATTTGCGTAAAAGGATGTAATTTCGAGATTTAATATAAATAGAGGCTGAGAGCTCATTTTCTCATTTTTGCAAGCCAAATTCCTTTTCAGAGCTCCTCTCTCTAGAACCCGAACTTCTCTCTAGCTTTTCTCCCAAACCTACCGACCAAATCTCGTGTTCTATACGTTAACGGAAAGATCTCGAAGAGTACTACGTGAATCTCCTATTGCATGTACGATTTCATACGGATTTGAGGTAAGAATCGATCTTTTCGTTTTCTGCACTTTCGGTTTTGAAGCTACAAATTCGAGTTTATCATTTTAGGCGATTTAAAGCTGATTTCGTATGATTTTTAGCTAGAATATGATAGATTAAGTATAGTATACTCGAACCGAGGCTTATTATTTAACTTATTTGTGATTTGTAGACCTGAAATGCATGTTTAAAGCTGTAACTTATGAACAAACTCGAGTATGCATAGAACAGACTCGAAATACCAAGAACAGACTCGAGTAGAGCTAGATTCGAGATATGGGTTTCGAATCTATCCTCAGATTCGAATGAGATTCGAATCTAACCCCTCCCCTGTTCGAGTCTGGCTTCGAATCTAACCCAGTTCGAGTCTGGCTTCGAGTTTGATACTCAGATTCGAATCTGGCTTCGAGTCTGATGCTTAGATTCGAATCTAGCCCCTAAATTTCGAATTTAATTGATAAAATTTACGAACAACGCATAAATTAGCAAAATATTTAGCTAGAAGTTATGGCTTAGAGATGTTGGAATATTGAGCTAGCAATATTAATTTAGCACATGTTCTGTAATATTGAACTTCAGATATTATACATAAGCCGTTTAGCCCAGTTGCGAGTCAAAGCCAGTGCCAGAATATATTAAAGCCTAGATAAGCAAGTGCAAGCATTATAAAGCAATTTAAAGCGTAAATAAGCCCGAGCAAGTATTTCAGAGCGTTTCAAAGCATTTTCAGTACTGTGAGTAACAGTTATTCTTGTTTACATGTTTTATATGAAATTGAGACATAAATTGCTTCTATATGATTTCTTTGGAATTCAATAGACTTTTGTGAGTGAAGGCGAACACTGTGGTACAGGTGATGCCTAGCTTAGCCGGATCTTACAGTTGATCTATTAATATGCATATTTATCTGCTATCTGTTTATTGTTCTGCATACTATACAGCAAGCCTTGTTTTAGCGTTTCTTTGTGCATCTCATAAGCATTATATTAGCGAGCAAGCAATTCTGATGTTCACCACTATCCCTTGAGCATTATGCGGGTAGCTAGCCCCGCATCACAGATTGATCATCTGTCAGCGGTAAACCCCTAGTGGTGGCATCTCCGTTCTGTGTGAAATGTCTCAATTGTGCAGTGTTCTTTCTGGGTATTAAGCAAATGAGCAAGCAAGCAAGCAAGCACAACAGCCTTTATAGGCATTTTCGCCTCATATTTTACATGCATTCTTGAATATCTGTTTACTCACTAAGCATTAGCTTACCGTTGCTACTTACAAATTTTTACAGGAAAAGGTAAAGAACAAGCTGGACCTTCTGCTTAGGTCTATTATCTGATCAACCCAGAGGACTTAGCTCACTTTCAGCTTGTGGTATAGCTTTATGATGCTTTGGGTTCTGGGTAGCTGCTTTTAATTATGTTATGATGTTTTAGCGACTTAGTACTGTAACCTTGTAGCACGTGTAGTGCAAGACTTATTGTAATGTTTTATTAGCTTTATGCATTTATTATTATTCCTGGGATAAGCAAGCGTGATTTAAAGCAAGGATGTGACAGGATGGTATCAGAGAGAATTAGTTTGAGGGATTCAAGTGTTAGCAATAACACTTGGACTCAAACTTTTAAGCAAAGATATTAGCTTCGAATGTCTAGGCTTTAACTTGACCTGAGATAGGCTTTGACTTTGCTTTAGGAATTGGGAAATGGGGTAGAATAGGAGTTATGCCTATTCTTATGCAAGTATTATGTATATAATTTCAGAACATGTCTGGATCTGGTGAAGGAGCTGGAGGTGGACTCACTCCTGAACAGATCATGCAAATTATGCAAACTATGCTTAACGAGAACAACGAGCGTCAAGCTAAGTTCTTACAAGACCAGTTTCGTGCTCGTGATGAAGCCGAAACTAGGCGAAGGGAAGAACGCCAGAAGAAGCAGCATGAAGACACTGGACGCCGAAACGACGACACCGACGAGGAGGAAGCCCCTGTAGTCCCTCCTAAGGGCTGCAACTTCCGTTATTTCAAGGCTTGCGGAGCTCAACCTTTTAAGGGTGCTGCAAATTCGATCGAAGCGCTCGAGTGGATCACTGGCATAGAGCGAATATTTCTCATCAGCGACTGTGCTGAAGCATCCAAGGTCAGCTTTGCTACTACACTGTTCGAGGGTAGCGCTGTTATGTGGTGGAGATCTCAGGGAAACATGCACGGAGCCAACTGGATTAAGTCCCTATCTTGGGATGAATTTAAAGTTATTTTCTTTCGTCAGTACTGCCCGGCTGATGAAAAGAAACGTCTGGAAGAGAGACTGATGTCTCTTACTCAGGGAACCAAATCGGTGACTGAGTATGAGATAGAATTTACCCGATTAAGCTTGCTGTCTGACTATCAAGTCGCTACTGAAGAGCGAAAGATCGACCGTTTCCTGATGGGTCTGCATCCTGAATATCAGAAGTTTTTGAAGCATCAGAGGTACACCAACTACGCTGATTGTGTTGAAGCTGCTCGAATTCTCGAGCAGGATTTTATTCGAGCTGGAGGAGTTCCTGCTTCATCTGTTAACCCGACATGTCCATCACCGCCCAAGAAATCGCGCACTGGAAGCTATTCTGGATCTTCATCCAGATATTCTCAGCCACAGCAGTCTCAGTACCGACAGTTCAGCTCGCCTCCGGCGCAGCAATCTCGATCTTTTGCGGTACATTCTGAGCCGAGGCAGTGTCGCCGCTGCCAGAAGTCACACATTGGACGTTGTAACCCCAATGATGTGAGGTGCTACGTGTGTAATGAAATAGGACATAGCAGTGAAGAATGTCCTAACAAAGTTAAAGTTTGCAACAACTGTTTACGTCCTGGACATAATGAGCATGCATGTACGCATCCATTCAGCATGATTTATCCGAGTGCAGAGCATCATCCGCGATTGCAGCAACAGCAATACCGACCTCAGCAACAACATCAACATCAACAGCAAAGACAAAATCAACCGGCCCGGCATAGCACATCGCGAGGAGGTTCTAGTCGCCGTAACGAGCCAGCTCGGAGTCAGAATCGCGCATTCCAAATCACGGCTGAGCAAGCAAAGGAAATACCAGATGTGGTATCTGGTATGTTTCTCGTTAATTCCGTACCTGCTAGAGTTATTTTTGATTCAGGAGCCAACCGTTCCTTCATATCAAATTCATTTGCATCTAAACTTGGAATTACTCCAACAACTCTGCCTGTTATATTTGATATCGAAACGACCAGTAACGTGTGCGTGTCCACCGATAAAATTTACCGCGACTGCATAATTCTGTTAGATAATTGCACGTTCCAACTTGACCTCATTCCTATGGACTTTCACGAATTCGACGTCATCGTCGGTATGGATTGGCTTGATCATCATGACGCCAACATTGTCTGCAAGAAGAAGTTGATAAAGCTCACTACACCGGATGGCCGCAGTATCTGCATCTATGGTGACAGGAAGAAAGGTGACTTATGTTTAATTTCTGTAGTCAAAGCTAGGAAACATATATCAAAGGGTTGCGTGTCATACTTAGCATATGCGATAGATGCTAAGTCTGAAAAGAAAACTTTAGCCGAGGTACCGATAGCCTCTGAATTTCCAGATGTCTTTCCCGAGGACATCTCTGGACTCCCACCAGACCGTCAGGTGGAGTTCAGAATTGATTTAGTGCCCGGCGCGGCACCAATTGCTCGAGCCCCGTATAGACTTGCACCTGCTGAGATGCAAGAAATGATGAAGCAATTGCAAGAATTGCTTGACAAGGGATTCATACGACCAAGTTCGTCTCCCTGGGGAGCTCCTGTTCTTTTTGTTAAGAAGAAAGATGGGACTCTCCGGATGTGCATTGATTATAGGGAGTTGAACAAGGTAACAATAAAGAACAAATATCCATTGCCCAGAATAGACGATCTTTTCGACCAGCTTCAGGGAGCCAGTTACTTCTCAAAGATCGATCTTAGATCTGGGTATCATCAGCTCAAAGTTCATGAAGAAGACGTCCCTAAAACGGCTTTCCGTACTAGATATGGGCATTACGAGTTTCTTGTTATGCCCTTTGGTCTTACCAACGCTCCTGCGGCATTCATGGATCTGATGAACCGTGTCTGTAGACCAATGCTCGATAAGTCTGTTATCGTCTTTATAGACGATATTCTCATCTACTCGAAAACTGAAGCTGAGCATGCTGTGCATCTTAGAGAGCTGCTAGAGTTGCTGCGCAAAGAGCGACTTTACGCCAAGTTCTCTAAATGCGAATTTTGGCTGCGACAGATACAATTCCTTGGTCATGTGATATCTGGTGAAGGAATCTCTGTGGATCCTTCTAAGATAGAAGCAATTCAAAATTGGGAAGCTCCCAAATCAGCTACTAAGATCCGAAGTTTCTTGGGATTGGCGGGTTACTACCGTCGATTCATTAAGGACTTCTCAAAACTAGCCATGCCTCTTACATCTCTTACTCGCAAGAATGTTCCCTTTATTTGGGAAGAAGCTCAAGAGACCGCCTTCCAAACTTTAAAGCAGAAACTCACCGAAGCGCCTATTCTGGCCTTACCCGAAGGTAATGAAGACTTTGTAGTCTTCAGCGATGCTTCATATCAAGGGCTTGGGTGTGTTTTGATGCAAAGAGGCAGAGTCATAGCATATGCTTCTCGCCAGCTTAAGGATCATGAAAAGAGTCATCCGACTCATGACCTTGAACTTGCTGCTGTGACTTTTGCGTTGAAAACATGGCGGCATTATCTCTACGGCACCAAATGTCAGCTGTATACGGATCACAAGAGCCTTAAGTATATATTCAGCCAGAAGGAGCTCAACATGCGCCAGCGACGCTCCATGGAACTCATCAAAGACTATGACTGTGATATTCTTTATCACCCTGGCAAAGCGAATGTGGTGGCCGACGCATTGAGTCGTAAATCCTACTCTGCTAAATGTCTCTATACCTTGACTCATACTTCATTTTCATCTACTCTGATTGATGAAATTCTCGTTTCTCAAGCCGAAGCCCTAAAAGAAGAAAACCTCAACTCTGAGGACATGAAAGGGCAACTTCAATTCTTAATCGATAGCCCTCGTGGCTTAAAGCTCTTCAAGAATCGTATTTGGGTTCCGAAATTTGGAGGTGTACGACAGAAGATACTCTCAGAGGCGCATTGCTCAAATTTTTCTGTACATCCCGGCAGCACCAAGATGTATAACGATCTAAAAGCCGAGTATTGGTGGCCCGGTATGAAAAGAGACGTAGGCCAATATGTTGATAATTGTGTTACATGCCGGTTAGTCAAAGCGGAGCATCAGCAGCCTTACGGCAGTCTTCAGCCCTTACCGATTCCCGAGTGGAAGTTCGATCACATAACGATGGACTTTGTGACGAAGTTGCCGATTACACGAAGACAGCACGACGCAATATGGGTTATCGTGGATCGCCTAACCAAAGTCGCACATTTCATTCCGATTTGCGAAAACTATTCACTTGAGAAACTAGCCAAGTTGTACATAGACGAGATCGTTACACGACACGGTGTGCCTTTGTCAATTGTTTCCGACCGAGACAGCCGATTCACTTCGAGGTTCTGGAGTGCATTACAAGATGGATTAGGCACTAAGATCAGAATGAGCACAGCGTATCATCCACAGCCTGATGGCCAGAGTGAGAGTACGATCCTTACACTAGAAGACATGCTGCGAGCATGTGTTCTTGAGTTTAGCGGTAGTTGGGATGACCACTTGCCGTTAGCAGAATTTTCTTATAACAATAGTTACCACTCATCCATCAAAGCTGCACCTTTCGAAGCCTTATACGGACGCAAGTGCCGAACTCCTACGTGTTGGCATGAAGCCGGTGAAGCACCAATCGCCGGTCCCGAGCTACTTCAGCAGACAAATGAAAAGATCCGAATCATACGTCAACGATTGGAAACTGCTCAATCTCGACAGAAATCGTATCACGACCGACGCCATAAACCTTTAGAATTCCAGAAGGACGACTATGTCGTATTGAAAGTCTCGCCGATGAAAGGTGTGTTCAGGTTCGGTAAGCGTGGCAAGTTAGCACCACGATTCGTTGGTCCTTTCAAGATCACCGAGCGTGTTGGAACTCAATCTTACCTGTTGGACTTGCCGAGCGAACTGTCCAACATACACCCCGTGTTTCACGTTTCGCAACTAAGGAAGTGCAAAGAAGATGACAGAGAAAAGTGGGCCGATCATCTGACTTATAAGATTAATGAGAAGCTGCAATGTGACGAGCCTGAAGTCATTCTAGAGACAAAGATGAAGAAGTTGAGAAATCGAGAGGTAGCAATGGTGTTGGTGCAATGGAGAACTTCTCACGGAACTTCTCAGACCTGGGAATCTGAGCAGGACATGAGAGTTCGATATCCGCATCTGTTTGAGCCTTAGGTACTTCGAGGACGAAGTGCAAGCGTGGTGGGCTCATACTATAACACCTTGCTTTTTATTTGCATTTTTATTTTTAGTAATTTTGAGCAATTTGCGTAAAAGGATGTAATTTCGAGATTTAATATAAATAGAGGCTGAGAGCTCATTTTCTCATTTTTGCAAGCCAAATTTCTTTTCAGAGCTCCTCTCTCTAGAACCCGAACTTCTCTCTAGCTTTTCTCCCAAACCTACCGACCAAATCTCGTGTTCTATACGTTAACGGAAAGATCTCGAAGAGTACTACGTGAATCTCCTATTGCATGTACGATTTCATACGGATTTGAGGTAAGAATCGATCTTTTCGTTTTCTGCACTTTCGGTTTTGAAGCTACAAATTCGAGTTTATCATTTTAGGCGATTTAAAGCTGATTTCGTATGATTTTTAGCTAGAATATGATAGATTAAGTATAGTATACTCGAACCGAGGCTTATTATTTAACTTATTTGTGATTTGTAGACCTGAAATGCATGTTTAAAGCTGTAACTTATGAACAAACTCGAGTATGCATAGAACAGACTCGAAATACCAAGAACAGACTCGAGTAGAGCTAGATTCGAGATATGGGTTTCGAATCTATCCCCAGATTCGAATGAGATTCGAATCTAACCCCTCCCCTGTTCGAGTCTGGCTTCGAATCTAACCCAGTTCGAGTCTGGCTTCGAGTTTGATACTCAGATTCGAATCTGGCTTCGAGTCTGATGCTTAGATTCGAATCTAGCCCCTAAATTTCGAATTTAATTGATAAAATTTACGAACAACGCATAAATTAGCAAAATATTTAGCTAGAAGTTATGGCTTAGAGATGTTGGAATATTGAGCTAGCAATATTAATTTAGCACATGTTCTGTAATATTGAACTTCAGATATTATACATAAGCCGTTTAGCCCAGTTGCGAGTCAAAGCCAGTGCCAGAATATATTAAAGCCTAGATAAGCAAGTGCAAGCATTATAAAGCAATTTAAAGCGTAAATAAGCCCGAGCAAGTATTTCAGAGCGTTTCAAAGCATTTTCAGTACTGTGAGTAACAGTTATTCTTGTTTACATGTTTTATATGAAATTGAGACATAAATTGCTTCTATGTGACTTCTTTGGAATTCAATAGACTTTTGTGAGTGAAGGCGAACACTGTGGTACAGGTGATGCCCAGCTTAGCCGGATCTTACATTTGATCTATTAATATGCATATTTATCTGCTATCTGTTTATTGTTCTGCATACTATACAGCAAACTTTGTGTTAGCGTTTCTTTGTGCATCTCATAAGCATTATATTTAGCGAGCAAGCAATTCTGATGTTCACCACTATCCCTTGAGCATTATGCGGGTAGCTAGCCCCGCATCACAGATTGATCATCTGTCAGCGGTAAACCCCTAGTGGTGGCATCTCCGTTCTGCGTGAAATGTCTCAATTGTGCAGTGTTCTTTCTGGGTATTAAGCAAATGAGCAAGCAAGCAAGCAAGCACAACAGCCTTTATAGGCATTTTCGCCTCATATTTTACATGCATTATTGAATATCTGTTTACTCACTAAGCATTAGCTTACCGTTGCTACTTACAAATTTTTACAGGAAAAGGTAAAGAACAAGCTGGACCTCCTGCTTAGGTCTATTATCTGATCAACCCAGAGGACTTAGCTCACTTTCAGCTTGTGGTATAGCTTTATGATGCTTTGGGTTCTGGGTAGCTGCTTTTAATTATGTTATGATGTTTTAGCGACTTAGTACTGTAACCTTGTAGCACGTGTAGTGCAAGACTTATTGTAATGTTTTATTAGCTTTATGCATTTATTATTATTCCTGGGATAAGCAAGCGTGATTTAAAGCAAGGATGTGACAAGAACCCGGACTTCAATGAACCAGAGACAATGGTTTTCAGTTACTTCAGACTGAAACCCAAGCTTATGCGACAAATGGCTTCTAATCACTTCAGATTAGAACCCGATTCTGAAAGACGAATCTTTCTGGAATTCCTGCCCTGCATTCAACTCTGATGCTGAATTGACAAATAGGGAGTTTTATTTTTATAATTTTTTGCTCTTTGTTTCATTTCTATGAGTTGACTACCTGTGTCTGCTTATTTCCAGGGGGAGTTTCAGATGCGCTTTGACGATGACATTTTTCAAAAACTATGTGTGATTTTTCACGAAAATATTTGACACACACATAAAAAGAGTTTTTGAGCTGAAAGAAATTTTTTTATGAATCTCTGAATCTATCATTGAGATTAATTGATCTAATCTCTTTGATTTTTATAATCTCATTTCTTCTGAGATTCTTTTTGTTAGAACTCTTCCAATTTATACTGGATTCTCCTGTTATCTCCCATGTGCTAATTCTTTCAAGAAAATCTTATTCTTTTCATATCATATATCAGATTTTCCATTTCATTCTGATATCTCCCAAAATTATCTGCATATCATCTCCAATACCATATAAGTTGGATTTCATCATATCTCATGATCTTTCAAAGCTGAAAATTTTTCTGCTGACTTCGATTATGCACCAATCTGAGTGATAGGCATAAATTTCGCTTCTATGGTCTAACCAGATCCGGAAGACCTACCCAAGGAGCAAACCATCTATAGTTTGTGTGGGTGAGGGTTCTTTAGGTTTATTAGTTGAGAAGTGTCAGTTATCACGGGATACTGACAGGGTCGAGCAAAGGTAAAATGTAAATGAGAGGGATATTAAAAGGCGATGGTGGTGCATCAGATCATGCTTTTCGTATAAAGCTGACTGAATTTAATTCTGAAAAGTGAGCCGGAGGGAGCTAGGTTGAAAAATGCTGAGAGCTGAGAGTTGAGAAAGGATTTGAAGAAAAGATAATCCTATCCTACACTGTGTCTGCTGGGTAATCCACATAATCTATCAAGCCCTAGGTGACTTGATATTGAAAAAGACGTCATGGACCCAGTGATGCATGCACTTAACCCCACCAACTACTCAGTTATCTCTCAAAAGAATTCTGTTTCAATAATTATGGAGATATAACACATTTCTATCGATATATCATTTGGATATTATTGATATTGAAAGAAGGAAGACATTTGCTCCGGTCTCCCACTTCATTTGATGCACATTGTGTCTAGAGCTGATTATATACTCTTTTAGGACACATCGAGTCTGACAGTCTGCGTGACTATAAACTGCTAGTCCAAAGTGACTAAGCCGGAACAAATATGAGTGATTCTTTCATGATAAAGGATTTCACGGTGACTATTTGGAAATCCTACCAGTGTTAACATCACGCCAGCGCTGAAAGTAGGTCACATAGATTTTGTCTATTGTGCAAACAGGAATCCTATGTGGACCTGGACTCATTTTCTCACAAATGAATGTGTTTCATTTTCCTCAAAGTTGAAAAGCTTTGTTTTGTTCTAAAAAGATATAATATCAATTCGAGGGGGAGTGAACTTTTTGAGGGGGGGAGATAAATCTGTTTTGTATAGGGGGAGAGATGTCAGTTTAAGGGGGAGAAAATCAATTTGTAATAATTTCTGAGTTGTAATTGTTGTTGTATTTCTTCTACTGTAATTTCATTGAATTAATGTTTCTGAAGTTTTTTGCATGATGTTCATAATTTTTTATGATCATCATGAGGGGGAGAAAAGCTGAATTTCAGAAACAACTGTTGAGTAGTTTGAAATCAACTGAAGACAATTGCTACATCATCTCAAGACAATTGATCAAGCGAGAGAATTAAAAAGCTATTCAGGATTCAAGGGGGAGTGTACTTACAAGAAAATACAAGAAAAGAGAAGATCAGAGAAGAAGATATGTGAAGATCAGAGAGAGTCAAATAAAGAAAAGAAGAAGATTCAGAGATCAGAGAAAAGAAGAATATTCACGAAAAAGTCCCTGAAATGATCTTTTATCAGAAAATTGATTTCATCTCTAAGGGGGAGATTGTTAGGGACAATATTTGTAGAGCTGAAATGAATATTATTTTAATAATTGTGTTCATCTCTAAGGGGGAGAATGTTGGGAATAAATAATAGAGATGAAACAATTATATTGTATATGTTTGTAAATTCTAAATAGTTTAGGGGTTATATGTGTAAATACACAATACTTGTGTATTGTGTATAAATAGAATTGTATGCTACGCATGCTAGGAGGAATCGAAGATTACATACACACATACGGTTAGAACAGTAGAGAGAGAAGAAGATTGTTGTCCAAGATAGCCAAGAACTCAATGTAATATTTCTCTCTTTAATCATTCAATATAATGTGTTTGATTGTTAATTGTTCTATATGATTGAATTGCATGAAAATTGAATTCACAATATACAATTGTTTTATTTATAAATATAAGGGTAAATTACAATTTTCGTCCTTGTGCTTATATAAAAATTATAGTTACCGTCCTTTTCACGATAAAGTTACAATTACAATACTTAGAGTTGACATTTGTTATGCTTTTGGTCCCTTTATCTAAATTATTTTAAAAAATGACAATTTTACCCTTTCACTTCATTTCATTTTTGGTCCCTCATCAAAATATTTCTTTTATATTTCATTTTCTTAATGATTTATTATTCATTTTATTATTTATTTATTATATTTTACTTATTATTACTATTAAAATTTAAATGAAGTAATAAATTATTTAACATGTTTTATTTTCATTATTTATTTGACATTAGTATTACTAGTATTATTATTATTTTATTAAAGTTTAATTATTTACATGAATAAGTAATTGAAAATAACTTGTATATGACTAAATTTAATATATTTTATTTTTGTTAATTATTGTTATTAATGTTGTTAATATTGTTCTTACATATAAAATTTAAACATATATTGAACTATTTATATATTTAGGTTTTATAAGACAAATTTTTTAGCTATTTATCATTTAATTTATTTACCCTTTGTCTCTACTTTATATTACTTTATATAAATACTTATAAAATTTGGTCATAGTTTGTCCAAATTTATACATATATGTATTAATTATACATTTTAATTTTAATTTTTAATTTTTCTATTTTTATAAATATTATATGTTCAATGTAATTTTAACTTAACAAAATATATTATTTAACGTGTAATCATTCTAATTTATTTATTTCATAAAGTTAATATTCATATAAATTACAAATGCTCAATGTATTAATTCATTAAGCATAACAAAAACACATACGAATTGACAAATTTAACAAATTAATTTAACTATACATATAATATGTCAAATTCTTATAATTTGTTAAGTTTAACTACCTTAAAACATATGCAGTGTATGTACATATAAAATTTTTAGTTTCAAAAAAATTATATATTTTATTGAAACATTATATATTTGTATATATATACATATACATACATACATATATGTATGTATGTATTCTAAAATAAATTAAAGTATACTCACTTAACAAAATAAATAAATTAAAGATAAGTAAGTATTTTAACGAGTAACATATAATATTAAAAAAGATAAATAAATTATATATATAAATAATTATAAGTTTTAATAAAGAAAAGTGTTAAAAATTTTTAAAAGTAATTGTATATATAGTTGAATAAGAACTTAATTGTAGTATTAATAACAATGCAACTTATTAATATACAAATCCATATATGTCAAATTATTTTAATTAAATTCTTGTAATAATTAATAAAAAAAAGATATATCAAATAAATAAATAATTATACTATTAAAAAACATATTATAAATATAACAATAAGAAAAAAACTAAATATCAAATAAATTATAACATGATAAATGTAATTCAAATAATATAAAAAAGAAAATAATTAATTAGGGACCAAAAGTGAAACAAAGTTAAAAGGGCAAAATGGTCATTTAAAAAAATGATTGGTTAAAGGACTAAAAGCATAACAAAACGACAACCATATATACTGAAATTGTAATTTTGACGTGAAAAGGATTATAACAATAATTTATATATAACCACAGGGACGAAAATTGTAATTTACCCTAAATATAATTTTTTTAGTATTTTACTTACATGTATTAATCAGTTAGTATTATATTTATAAATGTATTTTTAATCAGCTAAACAATTTTATTTTCAATATTTATAAGCTTATAAATTATTATTTTTAAGATTATATAATTTAATTAACTTTATAAGAGTTAGGACTGTGCATGGTGCTGTTTTTGTATAAAATTAAAATCGAAACCAAAATGTCGTTTTTTAAAATCTAGAATTCGAGTTTGATTCACATGTCATTCGAGAAATCTTATATGTCATTCGAGTTGACTTCTATGTCATTCGAGGAATTTCATGAATCATTCGAGTTTCATGTTAAATGATTTCAAAATTTTTCTAACTGTGGTGGATTTTCAATTTTTCAGAGAAATTTTACATTTTTCAAGAAATTTTTAAAAATCTGTGTTTTATTAACATTGGTCTCTTAACGACTGACTTTCAAGTCCTAACAATAATATATTATTATTATTGTTTAGAATTCCGATGTTTTAAACAATAAAACACATATTTTTCTAAATTCTTGATAAATGTTTTATTTTTCTATCAGCAGGATTAAAATTTGTTTACCTGACATTTCTACCATGTTTGTTATTTTTACAGGTTACAAATGACATCCCAAGCCCCCACCCAAATTTCTAGTTCATCAGATTCACATTCTTTATCAAACCACACACTGGTCTCAAAACCAGTTAAGTCAGCCTCCTAACCCGACCATCACCTTCATCACCAATTCCAGAATCCCAACTTGTTAAGTCCAAATACTGTCTAGCCCTGTTGGATATTAACCACAAATTTGATCCCAAAGTCCTTAAAGGCAGCCATCCTATCATTGTGGACATCTTGAATGGTCACCCTCTTGGATACATTTTGAAGTACAAACCAAACATTCCTTTGGTAAATCTGAACCAATTTTGGCATACCGTAAAATTTGTACCTACCGATGGTAATCACCTTTTTAAAGTGACTATAGATCAGTTCAAGGCAAATATCACACTTGCCAGACTTCGTCGCAACTTATTCTTGCCAAGAAGAATTGATACAGTAAACTTCCCTGAAATGGCTGATTTTGAAGATTTTGTATCCGATGATCAACTGTGTCATGATTTAATCTATCTGGGATATTCCAAGCCCTTGCCAAAGAGTTCAAAGTTTCATCGCAATGG
Source organism: Centrapalus pauciflorus (assembly GCA_020465985.1). Classification (NCBI taxonomy): domain Eukaryota; kingdom Viridiplantae; phylum Streptophyta; class Magnoliopsida; order Asterales; family Asteraceae; genus Centrapalus; species Centrapalus pauciflorus. The sequence goes on along the minus strand of JAANYP010009535.1, from coordinate 1,562 downwards.
TTTAAATGGAGAGTGGTTGTTGGGAAATATTCTAAGTATGTCAAGCTGTTAGTTAGATTTCTCAAACTGTTAGTAGATTTCCTGTGTAATTACAAAGTTCAAGCTGTTAGTTGAAGAAGTTCGAGCTGCTAGTTAAAAAGTTCAAGCTGCCAGTGTTCAAACTCAAGCTGTTCATTAGATAGACTTCAAGCTGCTCAACAGCTCAATAAACAGAAAGTGCTGAAATTCAGGAAAAGATATATATTCGAAGATTCAAGCATATCTACCATTAGAGAAATCAGAGTTTATCAAGGAAACAAATCAGAAGGCATTATATATACATAGAATAGGTTTTCTATTGTAAGTTCTGCACGTACAAGTTTATTCAGTTGTAATTGCTTTTCTGATTAAGTTTTTCATAAGCCTCTAAGGGTGTAAAACCCTAAGAACAATCTGTGTTCTTCGTCTAATCAAACAGATTAGAGGTGATTGTAATCATTGAGTTTGGCAATACAAGTGATTGTTGATTATATTTATGTGTTATTTGTTTTGAAAGCTTTTCTTAAAACAGTTAAGTGTTATTCCGCAAACTTCTTAATTGGACTTTGATTCAATACAAGGTTATTGGTTTATACTCTTATTGATTCAAACAGTTAATCTTAGGTAGTGATTTTGATCTTGACAAGTGGTATCAGAGCCACAGGTTTTTCTTTGTTTTCAAATTCAGAAGCTTTCTTTTAAAATTTTTGATTTTCTGCAATGGAATTTGATAACAGCAGTAGTGGATCTGGGCAAGGACTCAAAGTGCCTATGCTCAAACCCACTGAGTTTGAGATGTGGAAACTCAGGATTCAACATCACATTCAATTTATTGATTATGCCATATGGGAAGCTGTTGAATTTCCTCCTGTAGTTGATCCTGAACTTGATGCTGAGGGCAAACCCATAAAAACTCCTCAAAAAACTGAACTTGAAAGAAAGGCTAGAATGAATGAAGTCAAAGCTCTTACACTTTTACAGATAGCCATTCCTAATGCTTATCAACATCAGTTTAAAAAGTTTTACAGTGCTCATTCTCTTTGGATTGCTTTAGAGAAAAGATTTGCTGGCAATGCTAGCACCAAACCAATCAAAAAGATCTTCTGAAACAGCAGTATGAGAACTTTTCTGGTGGCAAGAATGAAAACCTTACTCAAATTTTTGACAGCTTTAATAAACTGATAGGTGAATCGGAGAGTGCCAAAGTCAGCTTGGATCAAGATGAAGTCAACAGAATATTTCTTAGATCTCTTGGTGAAGAGTGGACAGTCTATGCTGCCCAATGGAGAACCAAAGACACTCTTGATGAAATAGAGTTGGATGATCTTTACAACAGTCTGAGAGTGTTTGAAACTAAGATTGAAACTAAAAAGAAATCCTTTTCTTATAATCATAACACTGCTCTGCTGTCATCAGCATTAACTGATAAATCTACCTGTTGTGATTCCTTTTCAGGTGCTGATGGTAACTCTACTGAAGTCATTATGAAGACTTTGTTGCTAATGATAGACTGTTTGCTCTAAATGCTGAAGATTTAGAGCAAA